>JAQHUG010000098.1:4469578-4620968 GCA_028555095.1 Dicrostonyx torquatus
TGACCATGTCCTTTGCTTTACAGAAGCGTCTCAGTTTCAGGTGGTTCCATTTATTGTTTCTCTCAGTGTCTGTGCTACTAATTATATTTAGTATTTAGGGTTATATTTAGGAGGTGATCTCCTGTGCCAATGCATTCAAGTGTACTTCCCACTTTCTCTTCTATAAGGTTCAGTGTGGCTGGCTTTATGTTGAGGTCTTTGATCCATCTGGACTTGAATTTTGTGCATAGTGATAGATATGGATCTATTTTCATTCTTCTACATGTTGATATCCAATTATGCCAGTACCATTTGTTAAATGTGCTTTCTTTTTTCCATTTTATATTTTTTGCTTCTTTGTCAGAAAGGGAAAGTTTTATGATTTTGTTGAATATATTTTCTGTGCCTTTGAGCTGGAGTTGTTCTTCTTCTATCCCTATTAGTCTTAGGTTTGGTCTTTTCATGGATATTTTGTGTTAAAAATTTGTTGGATTTAACATTTTCTTTCACTGATGAATCTATTTCCCCTATTGTATCTTCAACGCACACCTGAGATTCTCTCTTCCATCTCTTGTATTCTGTTGTTTATGTTTGTATCTGTAGTTCCTGATCATTTATCCAGATTTTCCGTTTCCAAATTTCCCTCAGTTTGTGTTTTTTTTTTTTATTGCCCCATCTCAATTTTCAAGTTTTGAGCTGTTTCTTTCACCTATTTGATTGCTTTTTTTAGTTTTGTTTAAGGGGTTTCTCAATTTCTTTCTTTCGTTTTTTTTTGTTTGTTTGTTTTCTTTTCTTCCATTTCTTTAAGGGAAATTTTCATTTCCTTCTTCAAGGCCTCAATTATCTTCATAAAGTTATTTTAAAGGTCATTTTCTTCTGCTTCATTTGCGTTGGGATATTCAGGTCTTACTGTTGCAGAACCCCTAGTTTCTGGTGGTGCCATATTGCTCTTTATGTTGTTGAGTTGTAGTCTTACCCTGCTGTCTGCTCATCTCTTCCTCCAATCGGAACATGTGGAACCTGTGTTTCGGGGGTGGGTCCCTTTCCCTCAATTGGTGTAGTTGTGGGCTGTGGCTTCATTGATCTCTCCTTCAGGTTTAGGCAGAGGAGAGCCTTTGGTGATCATTCCTCCAGCTACCTATGGACCCAAGACTCAGATGGTCATTTCTCTTGGTGTTGGCAGGGCTGAGGCTGAGGCTCTGGGGGGTCAGGTAATTTCCACTGCTGTCATCATAGCCCGCTGCATTGCTGCTCATGCTTCTCCTCCTGACTGCCCGCAGTGACTCTTCAGGTGGAGCTTCTTGGCCAGCTTTTGAAAGTGCGTCAACAAGTCCCTTCCAGGGAAAGCGAGCCAGGTTATCTGGCCACAGGCATCTCCTAGTCTTGAGGCTTATCCCAGTTTGTGCAGCCTGTTACCAAGCCTGCCGGTTGTATTCTGGCTTTGGTTCTTTGATAGCCAGCTTGGCTTCTCCGTTGGTCATCATGGTGAGACAGGAGTCCTTTACAAATCCTGGTTCCCTTCTGTCTTTCATGTCCCCAGGATTGTAGTGTTGACACCATTGGTTTTTTTTTTTTTTTTTTTTTTTTTTGGTATTTCGAGACAGGGTTTCTCTGCAGTTTTGGAGCCAATCCTGGAACTAGCTCTTGTAGACCAGGCTGGTCTCGAACTCACAGAGATCCGCCTGCCTCTGCCTCCCGGACACCATTGTTTTTTCTGGTGTCTCACATTCTGGCTCAGCTAACATGCCATTGTCTGGGGAAGGGAGGTCTCCTTGTCGGCTAGAGCTGCAGCTATGGCAGCCTGCTTTAAAGAGTTTTTTCTACAACAATGTTTTTCAATGGTCGTTGCTTTCTCCTTTCTTCCTTCCTTCCTGTGGGTCATTGAGACTGCATCTGTGACAATGACTGTCCCTTTGCCCCAGCCCTGGGTTGGTCTAGCTTCCATACTACAAAGAATCTAAAAATGCTCAACCTGTGGCTTAGCTGTTTCCTTCACAGACCTTTCTGTTTGTGTCTCCTGAAGCTGAGATCTCCCCGGGTGGTTTCTGCTTTTCCACCTCATGGAAATGACCTGTCTGCCAGTTCACCATGTTCACAAAATCCTCTGCTGGCAACAGGAGTAGAACAGACAGCTGATGGACTCTGGCATCCAAACATGGGTCTTGATTGATCTGGCCACTGTCCTCTATTGATACTCTTGACAAGGGCTTGTCTGATCACCATACCTACTGAACTCTCAACACACACTATTACCTGTGAAACTACCTTGTTCTTGATAGCGAATTTGCAAGTGGCTAAAAATGTCTCAGCACTCCTTCTTCACCTCCCCAAGTGCTCAGGGGGCAGGCACCCCAGTTTACAATGTCTGGCAATGCTTATTTTTGGGTAAAGCATTACATCTAGACTGCCCTCAATTCTAGTGCCACTGATTTATTTTAGTATTAAAATTTTTTAATTAGAAAAGTAATATATGGGGTTGTAGAGATGGCTCAGCAGTTAAGAGCCATCCATCTCTTAACTGCTCTTCCAGACAGTCTGGGTACCAACATGGCAACCGATGCCCTCTTCTGGAGTCCTTTGGTCACCTAGCATGCAAGTGGTACATAGACATACAAGACACCCACACACAAAATAAAAAAATTGGGAAAGTAATGCATATTTATTGTGGGGAAACTGGAAACTTATTTTGAATATAAAAACAAAACTAATTTTAGTCCTTTCCTGTGAAATAGCCATAAATGATGTTTGATGAATTTCACTGTCTTTGAACGCTCATGACTCAGGTGACAGAGCCTGATCATTGGATATTTGTGTTGCTTCTCTGTGTGTGTGTTTTTTAAGATTGATTGATTGATTGACTTAATGTACTCTATCTGCACGTATGCCTTTTTGCCAGAAGAGGGCATCAGATTCTACTCTAGACAATTGTAAGCGTCCATGTGGGTGCTGGGAATTGAACTCAGGACCTCTGGAAGAGCAGCCAGTGCTCTTAATCTCTGAGCCATCTCTCCAGCCTGTTTGTTTGTTTGTTTGTTTACATGTATGAATGTTTTGCCTGGATGTTTGTATGTGCACCATGTGAATGCCTGTGTCCACAGCTGTCAGAAGAGAATATTGGATGCCCTGGAACTGGAGTTACAGATGGTTGTATGCTACCATATGGTTCCTGGGTATTGAACTCAGGTCCTCTGCAGGAGCAAACATGCTCCAAACTGCTGGGCCATTTCTCCAATCCTCTGGTTTCCTTTTATTGAGAATCTAAATAAAGCTGCACTAAATATCTTTCCGCACCAATCCTTGTGTGAGTCTCAAACTTGAGATTTTCTACCTAAGAGTATTTCTACCAGATAATTCACGGGTCTAGGAGTGGGCTGTTAAGTGCCCTATGTGGACTGAAGTTTCTTCAGGGTGGTGGCACTAATCCCCAGGGCTCTGCTATTGAAGGAGTGAGAATTCTCCCCACCAGAACACTATCATTCAAGATAAAATGGAGAGTAAAGCCCGCGAAGGCGCCCCTCTTGCTTGCCGTGGGTGTTGGGGTCATGTACATCCTGGCAAGTGCCCAATCACTGAGGCATGGTGGCTCAAGCTTCCGGGAGCCCTTGACAGCAGCGCTTGACAATTCTTGACATCTGGGACTGGATGATTCCTAACCGTATGATCTGTCCTGCAATGTGAAATGGCTCAGCATCCCTGGCTTCCCCTTCACTGATGGTGCCATGGTGGTGCCCTTCCCTCCAGGCTTTGTAACCTCAGATAGCTCCAGATATTCCCAAATGTCCCCTGAGAATTAAACCACCCATAGTGAAGACCAGCTTCGTTACACTGCATGACTTCTTTATTGGCTTTAAGTACTAGAACCAGCTCGAAATAAGCTCGAGGAACTTGTGCAGAGAATCTTAATGGTGTCTTAGAACCCAGGGGCATGGATGCAATGGGCCTTCTCTTCGTGGGTCAGATTCTTTGTGTTCTGTAGCTGCAGACTGGCTTTCTGTACATGCTTCGGTACACGGAGAGACAAGACACCGTTAGCACATGAAAAGCTAATGAGAAGCCACACCTGCAGCAGAATCCCTCTTCATATCCGATTCGGAGGGAGGGACTCCGACTGGCCTGGACTAGGTGGGTTGTGTATGGCTGGTCCAGTCACAGCTGCTGTCCAGGGAGTACAGGACACAGGGCCCCTGGGGGTCTTGCTGCTATTGCTATGCAGAGGGAAGTGGGAAGGAAGCAACCACCAGTGTGAGACTCCCCAGACAATGTACATTTGAGGAGGTTCAGCAAGTACACGCACAACTATTCAGGATCTGTGCTGGGCACTGCCTGAGAGAAAGCGGGAAGGGGCTGTCCTCAAGCTTGACTGTTGTCGGCTCGGCTTCCATCTAACTAGACTTACGGTGCCACCCAGGCTTTGGTTTAAGGGTCTCTGTGGGGCAGCATAGCTTACTCAGGCAAGTCCACTCGAGAGAGAGAACTTTAGAGTCTGGCATTCGCAAGTCCATAAAGATGTTTTATGTAGGAACTCGCTGCCGTCTTCCTTCATGGAGCTGGCTGGAGTGTGCAGACACCGGAGCAGAGGTGCAGCGCAGGCCGATGCTCTACTGCTGAGCACTCAGGGACTCAGCCTCAGTCTCCAAGAAGGGGGCAGTTGGTGCTTGATCAGTAGAGGCCCAGCCCCTGGGTAGCAGGTTATTGCCTGAGGGGATCCTGCCCTTAGGGCTGCTGGACACATCGCTTTATAAGGACCGCCCACCTCCTCCCAAGCCATAAATATCCCAAACGCTGAATATGATCTATTCACCTCTGTGCCCAGAACTGGGCAGTGTTGGAAGGATTTGTAGTTTTCTTTTCTCTGTGTAGGTGTTGTCCCTGCTTGTATGTCTGTGCAGCTCATATGCTTCAGCTGCCTGGTGCCCATGGATGCAGAAGAGGGCATCGGATCCCCTGAAACTGGAGTCACAGATGGTTGTGGGCTACTGGGGATTGAACCCAGGACCCCTGGGAGAGCAGCCAGAGCTCTTAACTGCTGAGCCATCTCTCCAGTCCCACATACTGTACAACAGAGCGATAAGTGAGCCTCACTCTGTGCCAGGGTATGTATGAATAAACCACAAAGCAAACACTTCTATTGTGGTCATCTCACAGATGCCGAGGTTGAAACCCTGGAAGGGACCACGTCTGTGATCACCTGGCACCAGAGCCCCCACTCATCAGAGGGCTCCTGGGTTTCTGGAGGAAGCTTCCCTGGAGTACTCTGGCTTGAGAGGGACAGCTCAGAAGCAGCTTGTTCCCACTCTGCTGTGTTGAGCAACGGGTATACTTGGGAGTGCAGAGTTTTTCTGAAGTAGTAATTGTGATAAGATGTGTACAGATCCCACAATACATTTGTTTTCCCTAAGACAAGATCTCACCATGTTTCCCAGGCTGGCCCCGAACTGTGATCCTTCTGAGTACTGGGATTATAGGCACATGCCACTATGCCTTGCTTACAATATAGGTGTTGGTTTTTGGCTGTTGTTTGTCTTGTTTTGTTTGAGGCAGGGTCTTACTGTCTAGTCCTGGTGTTGAGTTTACTATGTAGATCAAAGTGGCCGAAAACTCATGGGCAATTCTCCTCTAATCCCAGCACTCAGAAGGCAGGGGCAAACCTATCTCTGGGAGTTTGAAGCCAGCCTGGTCTACTGTTGTGGAATGTTTGTTTACACTGTGTGAAAATGTGTCTTTGTGACTGGTTTAATAAAGAGCTGAAAGGCCAAAGCTAGGCAGGAGGAAATAGGCGGGACTTCCCTGGAGAGAGAGGAACTCTGGGAAGAAGAGAGGTGGGAGACACGATCAGACATGGAGGGAGTCAGACATACAGAATGGGAGAGAGGTAAAGAATTACATGGTAGAATGTAATGAACAGAAACAGGTTAGTTTAAGTTCTAAGTGCTAGTTGGAAAAAAGCCTAAGCTACGGCCAAGCCTTCATGATTAATAATAAGTCTCTGTGTTGCTGCTTGTGAGCTGGCAGCCTGAAGGAAAGTCCAACTACAGTCTACACAGTGAGTTTCAGGCAAGTTAAGACTACATAGATACTGTCTCAAAACAAAACCAAAAGCAATAGACAAGCACTTCTCTAACTGTTTTAGATGCTGTGCAGTGGAGGCGATCATCACCTCCACCCCATGAAGGAATTAAACTTTAAGAGAAACAACCCTGCCTAGCCCCCCACAGCTGGTGCACTGGGGCCTCATGCACTCTCGGTGACAGCTCACTGGGCTGTTGCCAGTTCACAGACAGTGTGTGCGGCTCATTTGCCCAAGAACCAGTAAGTGGGAGAGCTGAGGTTCAAACCCAAGCTAGGGGCTCTGCAGCACCAACCTGCTTTTCAAGAACAGTCCGTCTTTGCTGAATGAATGGCAGGGAGAGAAGGAGAGATGGGGAGGAAGAGAGAGGGTGAGGAAGAGGGAGGGAGAGAAATAGAGATAGACAGACAGACAGACAGATAGACAGACTGACGGCACATAGGAAATGGCAGGAGAAGCAGATGGTAAAATCAGAGTGGATGCAATCAGTATTTGTCCTGAAGGGTACCCAAGTGGTTGTTGACTGACTGGCAGATATACACTGGAGCTGAAACATCTATCCTGCCTCAGCTTGTGATTTTATTTTGGTGAAGATAATTGGTGGTGCAGAGGCTGAGTCTTTTCCTGGGGTGTGTTGGAAGGACACCACTGGGCACTTTAATATTGAGCTGCCTGGAGAGGAGGAAGCTGAGCTGCAGACAGTTACTCTGAGATGTCTATGATATCAATTAAAAACATCCAATCAACAATTCCTGGGGCTCCAGCTCAGTTACAATGTATTTTAGGGGAGGACCCTGGGGTGTTCAGAGGCGCTGAGACCTGAGGTGCTCCCTTCCCGTGACCCCCAGGCCTAGGCCACTTTAATGGTACCTACTCTTGGAGAATTTCCGCAGCCTTACCAGACACCCTGTGCCTGAGAACCTTACTATACATTCTGATGTACAAAGGTCTCTTTCCCAGGTGGTGAAAATATAATTGAGGGTTTGTTCTCCCGGGGGAATGCCCGATGTCCTGTCCTTTATCTGCAAGGCTGGTTCTCTGAGCGGGCTTGCTTAGTTGGTGAGTCAGAGCATCCCTGCCCTTCAAGGGAGCACAGAGATCTCCATGTAGGAAACAGGAATGCGGGAATGATGGCTGTGACAGAGATAAGGGGCTGATTCGCACAGAAGCTGAGGTGTAGCCAGAGACCCTGGAAAAGACTATCCACCTTAGAGGCTTCTGAGCTAGAGAAAGCCAGATACAAGATGGCATCCAGGACTCTGAGGAAGTGGGTGGGCTTCCCTGAGCCAGTTTTGAATCCTCTTCCTGGAGACATGAGGTACGTGTTACTGTAAGTGCAGGGCAGTGGTGGAGGTTGGAGGAATCCTGGGAAGATTGGAGGGAGTCCCCAATGTCCGGCATAGGCTGAGGAATCCTGGGAAGACTGGAGGGAGTCCCCAATGTCTGGCATAGGCTGAGGAATCCTGGGAAGACTGGAGGGAGTCCCCAATAGCCGGTACAGGCTGAGGAATCCTGGGAAGACTGGAGGGAGTCCCCAATGTCCCGCATAGGCTGAGGAATCCTGGGAAGACTGGAGGGAGCCCCCAATGTCCGGNGCTGAGGAATCCTGGGAAGACTGGAGGGAGCCCCCAATGTCCGGCATAGGCTGAGGAATCCTGGGAAGACTGGAGGGAGCCCCCAATGTCCGGCACAGGCTGAGGATGTATCTTTCTCGTCCGAGAACAGGTAATAGGACAAGGTATGGAAGGTTGGAAGTCTTCCAGACCCGAGGGCTGGGCATCTGAGCGTCTTTGGCTAACGGAGAGTTTGGGTGAGCGAGGAGGGTTGTGGGTAGTCTGTAGTCAGCACTAAGCCAGAATTTGGTGGTCTTCGACCTCACTGTGTCTGGAGACTTCTCAGGGAGTGCCATATGTGAAACCTGCTCTTAATTACCTTAAAGGAGAGAAACCGTACATGTATTAAGTTCTTTTACATAAGTTCTAGAACCATCTGTGTGAATCCACAGTGGCAGAAATGAGAACATGATAGACCGGCAATGGGGGTATTTGTTCCATGTCCTGATTTATGTGCTGCTTGTCTGGGCTCTACACTTGCCTATGCATATTAAACTGCTCACTTAAAACTCGTGCATTTTACTCAGTAAATAAGCAAAACCATCTTATCACACCATGCTTAGAGTGGAAAAATTTCCTCTTCTCTACAGTATGGAGGTGGATGGCTGCCTGTCCCACCCCCACCCCCAGGCAGGGAGCAGTTGAGTGAACTTGAAAACCTTGGCTTTTGACTCAGTCTCCGATTCTTTTTTTTTAAATTTATTTTATTTTTTTATTTTTAATATTTATTTATTATGTATACAGTGTTCTCTCTGTATATATGCCTGCAAGTCAGAAGAGGGAGCCAGATTTCATTATAGATGGCTGTGAGCCAACATGTGGTTGCTGGGAATTGAACTCAGGGACCTCTGGAAGAGCAGTTAGTGCTCTTAACCTCTGAGCCATCTCTCCAGCCCCTTATTTTTATTTTTTAAAAGATTTATCTATTTATTATGTATACAGTGTTCCACCTGCACGTATGCCTGCAGGTCAGAACAGGGCACCAACACTCATTACAAATGGTTGTGAGCCACCATGTGGTTGCTGGGAATTGAACTCAGGACCTCTGAGAATGGTCAGTGCTCTTAACCTTGAACCATCTCTCCAACCCTCAGTCTCCAGTTCTAATCTTGTTCCTTCATTGCTATTGTGATCTTAGATGATTGGATTTCCAGTGTTCTAACTCCTAAAATGGGCAAATGAGCCCATGTGGCAAACTTCGCTATCATCCTTCAGCCATCTCCTGCAGGAAGTCTTCCCTGACTGCTCACAGCCTCTGCAGGTGCCTTCCTCACCTCCACACGTTGGCTTCGGCATGTGAGTGATTCTGATCTCCTCGTGCGTGATTCCGACCTTCACAAGCGTGATTCCAACCTCCGTGTTGACAACAGTGTACTCTGACAGGTACGGAACCTGGCGGTGTTTGGCAAATACCATGCTCCGAATGGGAATCCGCAAGCGCCCAGAGCCTGCCATATTATATCCCTGTGGTCTCTGTCTGGATAATCTCAGTTGTCAACTTGACTATATCTGAAATCAACGAAAAATCCAAGATGAGGGGTTTTCTTTTTTTTTTCTTTTTCTTTTTCTTTTTTTTTTTTGGTTTTTCGAGACAGGGTTTCTCTGTGGCTTTGGAGCCTGTCCTGGAACTAGCTCTTGTAGACAAGGCTGGTCTCTAACTCACAGAGATCCGCCTGCCTCTGCCTCCCGAGTGCTGGGATTAAAGGCATGCGCCACCACTGCCCGGCGAGGGGTTTTCTTAATGGGATTATTTGAAGCAGGAAGATCCAGATTCCTAAGTCTGGGTAAAAGGACACGGAAGGAGGCAGCTTGGTCTTTTCCTTGCTTCCCCTCCCCTCCCACTTGCTGGCAAAGTCATTTATCCTGTTGCTGCGGCCAGTAGCAAATCTAACTTTAGCAAGTAGTTCTCCGTTCTGTAAATTCTTTTCCTTCTTTCTTTCTCTTTCTCTCTCTCCCTCCCTCCCTCCCTCCCTTCCTTCCTTTTTTTCTTTCTGTCTTTCTCTCTTTCTTTTTTTGGAGGTTTTTGAGACGGAGTTTTTCTGTAGCTTTGGAGCCTAGCTCTTGTAGACCAGGCTGGCCTCGAACTCAAAGAGATCTGCCCACCTCGGAGTGCTGGGATTAAAGGCGTGCACCACCACCGCACTGCATTGGCAGGCAGTTCCATTTCTTTAGAGAACCTCACACAGCCTCTTCTCCTCCCATCCTCTGAGACCTGTATCTCTACTCCCTTCTCAGTTTTCACATCTTGGGGGTAAGACACAGCCCTTGCTCAGCTCTGCATCTCTCCTATTTATTATAAGATGTGTTCAGTAAGTGCTTGGCCAGTGAATAACTAGTAGATAAATTAGAGTACGCAGGACAAAGACAAACGGCTTGAAAGGAGATGCCTAACCTAGTGAGTACACGGATGGGAGTCAGTGAGGATGGAAGTGGAGAGCGGTGACCCAATGAACAAGAGTTGAAGACATTAATGGAGGGATATTACTTTCCTTCTAAAGGATTATATAATGGTGGTGACCAAACAGGCCAGTTCCAGAGTCCAGGGAAGAGTCCAGAATGGGACAATCTGACGGACAGCACTGGGGACGAGTCCAGTTGCCCCGCATGCACTCATGCTGGAGGCTCCCTCCCTCCCTCCCTCTGTCCCTCCCTGCCTTTCGTCCCTCCAACCTCCATCTTTCCTCCATGCTGCTGTTAGCTGAACTTCCAAGGAGTCAGCCGTTGAGGGGACTGAGGCAGGAAATGCCTCTAAGGGCCACGGCCAGGGCCAGGGCCAGGGAACAAAGCCAGTGACTGCCCCTTCCCTAGTCTCCTTGCCTCCCCAGACAGCATGCCCCTGAGCAGATGCCTCCCCATCTTTCATCACAGAGCGAGTGCCTGTCAAGAGTTTGCGTTTTTATCTGCTCTGTAACGTTTACAGGGATTTAGTGTTTAATAGCTGTCACTCCAATATATCTTTTCTTAATCCCTTCAGATCTGCTGCTGTAACAATTTTAAATATTTATCAACACTGTTTGTGTGTTCGCTGGTTGGGTTGCAATCTTCGTGTAATTAAAGATTTACAAGACTCTGTTTGAGAATTACGCAGGCTTGGTGAGATTACAGGGGAAGGGAAGAGGGAGCTGGTTTTGGAATCTGTGGTTTGGAATTTGAAACTGGAGTTGGCTCTCCTGGGAAAGGCTCCATAAGTTCTCTCCCTTTCCGTTCTTTCTCACTGTATTCAGTGCATATGTCATGGATGTAAGATGCAGGCCATGGGTCCGAGTTCTGCCTCCCTTTAGGGGGTGGAAGCAGAAAGAGGTCTCTGCTGACTTACAACCTTCATTTTGTGGTAGAGACAAGAAATATGGAAACAATTTTTTAAAAATTATTTTTGATCTTGAATGATAAAGGAACAAATTCATTGTTTTTTTTTTCTTTCTTTTTCTTTTTTTTTGGTTCTGGGAATGAAATCATGGTCCTATGTACTCTTGGCTAGTGCTCTATCACTGTTCATCCCCAGACCTAGAGTTATTCATTGCAAGCAATAAAAACTGCTGTGGAAAACCTGGATATTTCTGGAAGAATAAGGAGAGGTCATAGGATCAAAGGAAATACAAAAAGACAAAAGAAAAACATGGGTGGGCACTGGGCTGTGTTGGGGTCTTTGTGACAGGATGCATCTAACGGTGACTCTGTCAGTCTTCACAGGGAAGGCAAGGATGGAGATCAGTAGGGTTTGACTGACAGTTTCATCAAGACTGTAGCTGGGCCTCGTGGCATGCTTTTAATCTCAACACTCAGGGAGCAGAGGCAGGTGGATATCTGTGAATTCGAGGTCATCCTGGAATGGACTACATACAGCTCCAGACCAACCAGGGCTGCACAGTGAGACCCTGTCTCAAGACAAAACCAAAACCAAAAATGATCGTAGCTAGTGGGCAGGGGCGGTCACCTGGAACAATCTCTAGGTGGTGGTGAGCAGAAGCCATGAGCAGAGGCTGATGAATGCCATTGGTTGGAACCATGCCTTTCCCAGCATGGCTGTGCTGGACCCAAGCTGAGACAGGACACACACGCCCTCTGTGGGATGAGGAGACAGAAATAGATCCTCACAGGAGGCCAGTGACAGAGGTATGTTGGACTGGTTAAAAGTGTCTTTTCTAGGATTTGGAAACAATTCATTGTTCTATTGCACAGTACGGTGACTGTGCATTATTAAAAGGTGCAAATGAGAAATATCCACTACACAAAAGTGTCTTTTCTAAAATAGGTATTTAGTAATGGAAATTCCCCTACCTTCATTAGTGGTGCTCAACATTTTGTCATGTTGTGTTTTTAATATTTCCTAGTTTTCCTTTACTTTGGGCCACTGGGCAGACCATGAGCATGCAATTCAAGCTGCCCATCATGACTGACCTTGCTGTAAATTCATCCTTCACAGCAGTACTCCGTAGACAAAGGCAAGTGTTAGAGGAGGTGGCGGGCCACATAGATACTCATGGCACCTGTTAATTATAAGAGCATGTCACTGTGGCTGTGGAAGTATCCGCCCCTGTACTGCCACGTATCCCTCGGCCTATCCTGGTGGCTGTGAGGAGAACCACTAAGGAGGAGGATAGAGGTGGCTCAGAATTCTTTCTGATGTTGGTATTAGCTCAAATTAACAACACCAGTGTTATTTCTCCTCAGGAGTAGCCATGGGGTAGAAAACGGAGATCTGCCAGTTGGCCACAGTGGGTTGTTGATTAATCTACTTAGTGAGGTAGCCTGAGGCAAGGATCCCACTGATTCCTGTGCATTGCCAATGATTCAGCCAGATGGACAGTGACTTAGGAGGGGTAAGATTCAAGGCTTGGTTGGTGTAGGAGGTCCAAAAGTGGTGTGGGACAATTCTATATTCTGTGAATTATGTTTTAAATAAATGCTGATTGGCCAGTAGCCAGGCAGGAAGTAGAGGCAGGGCAATGAGAACAGGAGTATTCTGGGAAGAAGGAAGCTCTTCCTGCAGTCCTGTCTAGACACCGAAGAAGCAGGATGTGACCTGCCCCACTAAAAAAGGTACCGAGCCATGTGGTTAACACAGATAAGAATAATGGGTTAATGTAAGTTATAAGAGCTAATAAGAAGCTGGAGCTAATGGGACAATCAGTTTATAACTTATGGAGATCTCTGTGTGATTTTCTTTGGGACTTGCTGGCTGTGGGAACCGGGCAGGACAGAAACCCCAACAAACAGGCCCTCATGTTACACTTGGTGATAGGAAAGTTTAGGAAAAGAGCTTTTGTGTATGAACTTCTTGGAGTGAGCACAGGACTTGAGACTCTGTGTTCACTGTTGGTATCCGCTAAATTACTACTGGCACTGGGTAGACAAGATGGCCCACTTTGTGGATGCCCATTAACCTTCATCATCAATGACACAGGGTTTGTTTAGTCTGTTGAGGAACCGTGGCTCTGGTGGCTCAGCTGAGGGAGTGGCTAAGACTCACCTGGATACTGCCATTTTTGAATGTTCAACTTTTTGAAGCAGAAATCAACCCTGAGCTCATGATTTGGTATCACCAGTCAGCTGGTGATTTAAGATCCCAGCCATTCCAAGTGGAATAAGAACCACCATCAGCCAGGGCCTTTTATAGTGTCAGGGGTCTGTAGCCTTTTTTTTAAAAAAAAAATATTTGCTTGCTTCTTTGCCAAAGGTTAGATTCCTGATGAACTAGGCAGAGAGACCTTGCTACCACAGATAGATCAAGAGTCCAGAGAAAGGTCTAGAGAGATGGCTCAACAATTAAGAGTACTGGCTTCTCTTCCAGAGACTTAGGTTCAATTCCCAGCACCCACATGATGACTCCCAACCAGCTATAATTCCAGCTCCAGGGGATTCGACACCCTCTTCTGCCTTCCGTGAGCACCAGACACACATGCGGTTCACAGATATGCATGCAGGCAAAACACTCATTAAAATAAATATTTTTTTTAAGTTTTTTTTTTTTTTTGGTTCTTCGAGACAGGGTTTCTCTATGGCTTTGGAGCCTGCACTGGAACTAGCTATTGTAGATCAGGCTGGTCTTGAACTCACAAAGATCTGCCTGCCTCTGCCTCCCCGTGCTGGGATTAAAGACGTGCGCCACCACCGCCCAGCAAATGAGAATGTTACTACAGAAACCTTTCTTTCTCTCTCTCTCTCTCTCTTTTTTTTTTTTTTGAGACAGGGTATCTCTGTGGCTTTGGAGCCTGTCCTGGAACTAGCTCTTGTAGACCAAGCTGGCCTCGAACTCACAAAAATCCACCTGCCTCTGCCTCCCAAGTGTTGGGATTAAAGGTGTGCGCCACTATCGCCTGGCCCAAATAAATATTTTTTAAAAAGAGCCCGAGACAACTTGTGGGATGGAATGTGAGTCAGGAGCTGTGAGCAGAGTGAGTGAAAAGCCATTCTCTCTGTTCATGCTTGGCCCAGGGCTCCGTGTTGCAGCGTGATGAGGTACTGGGGGCAGTGTGTGTGCTGTGTGCTAGGGAGGAAAGAGGGTAGAGGGCAGTTTCTGTTCTTTCATCTAGTCAGGATCCAGCATGGCTTCTGCCACAGTAGTTCGTACATTGAGTGGTAAATGTCATAATCTGCTCCTGACTTGTCCTGTCCCTTTAAGAGACAAGCCCCAGCCGGGCAGTGGTGGTGCACACCTTTAATCCCAGCACTTGGGAGGCAGAGGCAGGAGGATCTCTGAGTTCAAGACCAGCCTGGTCTACAAGAGCTAGTTCCAGGACAGGCTCCAAAGCTGCAGAGAAACCCTGTCTCGAAAAAAAAAAAAAAAAAAGAGACAAGCCCCAACCACTCCTCTTTCTGCTGAGGCAAGTGGATCTTTCTTCTGCTTCTAGCTGCCCACTCTTTCTGTCTCTCTGGAAGATATGGCTGCTGTCGCTTCTCCTCTCCCACCTCCCTCTCTCTTTGTCTCTCTGTCTCTCTCTCCCTTCCCTTTCCTTCCACTGAATAAACTATACCCAAACACTTACGTTTTGTGGCTCCTCCTGGGACTGACTGCCCCACTGAGGTCTCTCACCCGCCTCCTGGGACCCAACAGAGGCCTCGGGTGGTGGGACCTGGCCGCCCCTTGTCCCACCGCCACTGCCCAAAACCATAACAGTAAAAAATAAAGAAGTGAATTAATCCAGATGCCCTTTGACCTAGAAAGTACTGCTCGGAGTGTCTAGCCCGTCCACAGCCAGGACGGACTCTCTCTGGTAGTGTTCCCCAGCTCAAAGCCACCTTAGCAGAAATCCGTCAGGCTTACATTAGGTGGCATCCTGCTCTCTGGTCACTCAAACCTGTCACACACGTGGGCCAATGGTAAAGACGAGCTTTGAGGACTTCCTCAAGGTCGCACAGTTAGTAAACAACAGAGCCAGGGGCCAAGGCTGGAAGACTTAGACTCTGAGCTGGAGTGCTGCCTGGACTGCCTGAGCACACATCCAGCAGTTCATGTCCCCTCTCAGGAGTCCATGGGAGCTAGCTTTGTCTGTTAGAAAATGCTTCCACTGGGCTGAAAGATGTGGCTTGGTGGGCAAAGGCACTTGCCATCTGGCCTGAAGACCTGAGTTCAATGATGGAAAGAGAGAACTGACTCCTGCCAGTTGTCCTCTGGCCTCCACATGTCCGTGGCAGGTATGTGCACATGCGCACACACAATAACTGCAGTAAAAATTTAGAGAGAAAGCATTCCCACCATATTGTCAGTGGAAACCCACCTCCCTATCTAATTCTTACACGGGTTCTGAGTGTCATCTGAGAACGGTTCTCCTTTCCGTTCCATAGCTTTCTGGGTCTCAGAGGCCACCATACACCCTAGCCCTACCTAGTCCCACCCCACAGAAAGGGAGCTCCAATTCCCCAGACTGTGGCTCTCAGGCCAAGCCGGCGTAGTTTCAGGGTCAGTATCTGCTGTCTAGACGCTGCAGTCATTAATTTCATCTCACATTAACTTTTTTGGCAAGAGAAATTCTTCTACTGGTCTGGCCTTCTTGGCTGAATCACCAAAGAGCATGGCTCAAACAGGAAGTCCCATGAGAAGACAAGACCTGCAGGCTCCCCTGAGTCACCTGCAATTCTAGAGCCAGTATCTAAGTCCTGGGGCTGGAGGAAGGGGGAGTAGGCCGCACACGACCCAGGGCTATGCTGGTGTGGGGTGCTTCACAATTGTCTGTTCTGAGGCGCCTGCAGGTGCTCATATGCAGGGAGAGCAGCAGCTGAGACTCATCCACCTGCGTCTGTCCATCTCACAGGGAACATCACTTAAAAGCCAAAGTCCAGGCTGAATGGAGCTTTGCATCTGCATTTGCCCCCCCTTTCCCCCCCCACATTCATTTATCTCCCAAGCCCAGCCATTCGGAGGGCAGCCTGCAGACTCTTGGAGGAGTCACCGAGCCCTCGGTCATCACCGAGCAGGTCTTGTCCAGCCATTGACTGCCGCCTGCTGGCTTCAGTTCTGTAGCGCACTTCTCCCATGGAGCCTATGCCAATTGCCTTTTATTTTCTCCTAATTGAGATTTAGTGTGGTTCCCAGGAGACAGCACAGGAAGATCTTGGCTGCTCCACTGACCTTCTGGAGTCCCCCCAGAAGGTTTCGGGGGAACCCTAGTGTGTGCAGCGGGCAGAGGAAGATGGAGTAGGCTTCAGCTCTCCTTCCCCCTGGCATAGCTCATCTTTTCTGCTGTGGGTGCTGTCTAGTCTCCAGAGTGGCCAATGAGAGAGGTAGTCTGAGGAACCTGACCTTTGGAGAGCTTTAGAGCCCCTGCCCGCGAGGTCCGTCTTCCTGGAGGGCGAGGAAGACAGGTGCCTTTCCCCCTACTGTGTGTGTTTGCAGGGCTTTGTCTGGACCCAGGGAGCAGCTTTGTCGCAGCAAAGAGGTCTTGTGTGTGGTAGTAGAAAGAGGTATAAATTTGGGTCTCCACTGTGTGAGCTTGAGTAGATCATCCAGTGTCTCTGGGACCCTCATTTCCTACCTAGCTGTTATCTGCTGCCTTGCCCACGCGACAGGACTGAGCTATGGATGGGGATAGGGTCTGTGATGTTAGGTACTGGGATGGTGAGGATGACTAGAAACAGGGTGGGCCTTAGCATCGATGCCCTGGCTCTGCCAGCAGGTGTGGGCTGGTGGCTTCCCTTCCCACTCTGGTTTATTGTGAGTTTTGGGGATGATGGTGGGAGTTGGGGTTGCTTAGAGAGCCATGGTGGTGCGGTTGGTCCCCCAGTTGGAAGGATCATTAGCCCAGACATTAGTACCCTGAATTCTGTAGGGCCGGGCACACCACCTTTAGAGGAATCATGTGGAAATGGGACCAGAATTCAGCCCTGGCCAAGCCAGGTGGGCAGAACTGCGTGGTGGCTCTAGGCCAGACCCTGTGGCTTCAAATGCACAGCTGCTCTAAGGTTTGCAACCATCTTACTCCCAGCACAGTGAGGGCTGCTGTGATCTGCTGACTTTGGACTTGGGGCCTTGTAGCCAGGAGCAAGGACATTTGGATTCTCAAACACGGCCCAACCTAAAGGGGCCCTGGGTGGCAGGGTTTCCTGCCAAAGTGAGGAAGATTTCTGTTCTGATGTCTCTGTCTAAATGATCCCTGTCATCAAGAGGGTGGTGAAGGCTGTCAGAGCCTAGGGTTTATGCCAGGGCAGAGAAGCATCTTAGTTCCCCACTCCACACTGCCCCATAAGCTGTGACTTGGGGACAGATTTCATCACCTGCCATAAGAAAGGAGGCACCAGAGGCCGCAGCTCTGGAAACATCAGACTCTGGTTCACATCTGGGCCTGAGACAGAGCAAGTCACATGTACTTTCTGAGTCTTAGTTTTCTTGTCTATAAAATGAGCTCAATGCTCTCCACCTCAGCACAGTGGACTTTTCAGGCACTGAAACTGCTTTGGGCAACACTGTTATGGTAGGTGTGTGTCATCACACATTTGCCCAAACCCAAGGAGTGCACAGTGATGTGTCCCTGAAGGTTGTCTAGTTAGTTTACCCTGTGGCTGGACCTGAGGAGGACACTGCATGGAGGGGGTGCTATGTGGGAATTCCGTATCTTCTGCTAAGTTTCTCTGTCAGCCTAAAAGATTAAAATAAAGTCATGGCTGGAGATATGACTTGGTGGTTATGAATAATTGTTCTCATAGAGGATCAGGGTTTGGTTCCTAGCACTCACATGGAGGCTCACACCCGCCTGTTATTCCAGTTCCTGGAACCAAAGCTCTCTTCTGGTCTCTTCAACACCAGGTATGCAAACCGTGCACAAACATACATGTAGCAAAACACTCACATACATAAAATAAAATAAATAAAGTCAAGGAATCAGCAAGTACCAAAACAAAAGAAGCCATCAACAATGATGACTACTAATTATTAAACAGGCTTGAATATTCAGTGTGCATGTATGTATGTGTGTGCACACAAGCCACAGCACACGTGTGGCAAGATCAGGAGGATGGAATTCCACCTGTCTCCTGAATTGGCCTGCCTGCTGAGCACAGGAGCTGGGGGACCATGCTCTTGGGGGTTCATTTTTCTCATTGCCTTCAAAGCCTTTATTTTCTTTATTTCTCCCAGGTCTGCTGGTAGGCAGGGGTTGAGTAATTCCAGAAGATTCCTCCAGAAGTGGGGGACAGAGAAGGACTGGGACAACAGCTGAGTTATTGGGTTCTTATCTCAAGTCCAGAAGTCTGGGGAGCCCTTGGCTCTCACTATTTTTTTTTTTAAATACAAAGCAGGCTAGAGCAATAGGAATCCTGTGTGCTGACTGCCAACAGGATGTAAAATGGTGTGGCCACTGTGGAAAACAGAATGGCTGCTCTTTACACAATTAAAAACAATTACAAAGTGGTCTAGCAAGCTTGCCCACATTGTTCACCCTCCGAAATGGAAAGCAGAGGGAAAGACAGGAGTTAGGAGATGAAAGCGATCCTGGGCACTGACAGACAGTGGATAAATAAGACACCATGTAAATGCACGGGGGATTCGTGATCAGCCTGAAAAAGGAGGGCAGTTATGAGACATGTGACAGCACGCTTGAACCCTGAGGACTTTGTGCTAAGTGAAATAAGCCAGCCACAAAAGGAAAAACACTATTTGAGTCCTTCCACCAGGGAGCTACCTGGAATATCAAAAAAATCTATAATGACGGAGGGTAGAATGGCTGTTGCTCTGGCCACAGGAGACAGCAGGGAGTTGTTTGGTGACCCAGTTTGAGGTTTTAGGATGAAAGACATTCTGAAAACTGGTTTATAGCGTGCTCATTAGCACTGACAAAGACCTTTGATATCATAGACAAAGTCAAACAGAAGTTGGATTAGGAGGAAAAGTGTAGGCAAGAGGGGTCAGATTATGAGGCAGCTGGTCCACTGATAAAAATATTGCATATGCTTACAGAGGGTTTGGAATATATATATTCCTGTTTATGTAGCCCAAACTGGCTTGGAACTCCTGATCTTCCTGGCTTAACCTCCTGAGTGCTGGGATTACAGGTGTGCACCACAAGCGGCTAGATGATTCATGGTGTGTGGGTGTGTGTGACCGCAATTTAAAATAAAATAGCTGGGAGTAGTGATGCACCTTTAATCCCAGAACTCTGGAGGCAGAGGCAGGTGGATCTCTGAGTCTGAGGCCAGCTGGTTTACATAATGAGTTCCAGGAAAGCTAAGGCTCTACAAAGAAACCCTGTCTCAAAAAAACAGCAAACAAATAGTAAAAAAATGAGATCATTTTAATAAGAATGATGAGAGCAGAGGCTAGGATGCCTAGGGTGAAGGTAGGCTAGTCAGACTTTCTTTCTAGGGTCAGCAGATGGTGAGAGACTATCAACTGTGTTCAGACTCCTCTGTGCTGCCTCACAGGCAGCTTCCCAGTACCTATCACTCACTGGGGCCTAGCAAGGCAGTGGAAGGAGAGAGAGCTGGGTGTTTATTTGGTGCCCAGATGGTCAGAGATCACAGCTATTATGCCCCCTAACTGGGCCCCCTTCTCTCATGTACATGTCCATAACTATTTTCCTTTCGATTTTGATCTTGTCCTATTTCTTCTCTATAAAGTAGTGAGTTCCTTACCCAACCAGGGATTTCTGCTTCACCCATTCAGCTGCTCATCTTCTGGAGTCCAGCAGGAGGCAGGGGATGGATGGGGTGCTAGGTAGGAAATCCCCTTCTCGGGAGTCTGCAGGGGAGGGCTGATGCTGCAGATTTTCTTCTTGTTCAAGTGTGGTGTTTTGCCCTTCCCTGCTCCCTTCTGGTGAATGACCTATGGAGGACCCTGGGCATGGGCCGGCTTACAGCACATGCCGGGCACTGGGCTGGAAGTGTCAAGGGGCCTGCATGGCTTCCTTCACTCCCAAGAACTCCTTCCGTTCTCAGTCTTCCTCTACATGCAGGATCCATTGCCATGTTTGTGTTCTTGAGATATTGACCATAAACTCGGCGATTTAATTTTCAGCATGCTCGGTGCATAATTGGCACTTGGGTTGCCTGGGTGTTTTGGTCATCAGTTGCCTAGAATATGGTGGTGTCTATTGAGGAAACAGAAGATAGGTAGCTGTGGTCGTGATGGCTGTCTTCCTCAAAAGCAAGCTTGCCCCCTTTCCGGGTCCCCACTGGTTTCTTTTCTCTCCTACTCTTAACCCACATTTTCCTTAATCTAACATTGGTTATCACAGGAGCCTTTGACACAATATAGAGGTTCTTTTACTGGTTAACACTAGACTCCTCTAGCAAACAATACACTCTATTTCTTCTTGAATTTTGTAGCAGAATCTTATTTTACTAACTATTTTACCTTAAATTATGTCTATGAATGTGTGTCTCTGTGTGGATATATGCATGTGCATACAGGTGCCCATGGTAGTCATGGGTGAGGATTTCATGGAGCTGGAGTCACAGGGTGTTGTGTGTTACCCTGTGGGTGCTGGGGACCAAACTGGAGTCTTCTTTTGCAAGAATAGTATGCACTCTTTTTGTTTTGTTTTGTTTTGAGACAGGGTTCCACTGTGAAACAGTCCTGGCTCTCCTGGAACTCACTTTGTAGACCAGGCTGGCCTCAAAATCACAGAGATCTGCCTACCTCTGCCTCCTGAGTGCTGGGATCAAAGACGTGTGCCACCCCTTCCGGTCTGGTATACACTCTTTTTTTGTTGTTGTTGTGGTTTTTCAAGACAGGGTTTCTCTGTAGCTTTGGAGCCTGTCCTGGAACTAGCCCTTGTTGACCAGGCTGGCCTCAAACTCACAGAGATCCACCTGCCTCTGCCTCCCGAGTGCTGGGATTAAAGGCTTGTGCCACCACCACTTGGCCCAGTATACTCTCTTAACGGCAAAGCCATCTCCGTATCCCTCGAGCAAAATCCCACAGAAAGTCTTTGCATTACTAAAATACACTGTTGCATGCACTTCCTGTACACTTCTCTTGACTTTCCATCCTCATGTCATTTACTTTCAAGGTGACTCTTACATCAGGATCCTTGTTTATTTTTTCTTATTTAATATAATAATTAATTAAATAATATATTTTAAAATAATTTGGTCTCCTCAGATCCTTACATTGTTAAGTAGTTTCACAGGTGAGTAAATAGATGCCTAACGTTGATTTCATTAACTTCACTAAAACCTACATGTTGGCTAGCTGTGCAGTTTTACTTTGCAGTTGGTTCATATGTTTTCTGTGTCTCTCTAAGTAATCCACAGCCCATGGAAGCTGGCAAATACCCTTGAGAGCGTGGACTGGGTCAAACAGAGGCTGAGTCGGGGAAAGTATAGGCATGATGGTTCAGATTACAGAGCAGCGGGTTCACTGGTAAATATTATTGTGTGTGCTGATTTTCTCTTATCAGTGACTTGTGAACTCTTTCGTAGAAGGACCACTGTGCTGCCCTGACATGCTGATGGTAGTAAAATGTGTGTCCCTGGTTTTCCTATTGCACCCTCTCCTTGCCAAAGGAAAGAGCACAAGGCATCAGTCTAGAAGTGGGAAACGAAGCCTGGGATGAGAAGTGCCAAGAGTCAGAACTAAGGAGTGGGGGCTATAGGGCAATGGGTGTCATTTGTCATTTCTAACATGTAGAATTATTAACTGATAACTAGGGCTGCTTTGTGAGGTAAGGCACTTTTTGATACTTAAGACATTGAAACAGGAATAGGATGGTGGGGAGGTAGAGTTGGGCCTTTCTAAATCTTAGACTATTATCTTTCATGTTTTGTATTATACTATGAATTCCCGCAGATAGGACTGGGTTGTTTTTATCCCTGCATCGTCCAGGTACCGTGTGGTTACAGGCACAACAGCTTGGTTGTGTATGAATGGGTAAGGGACCATCTGACTGAGTGATTAAGCCACTGAATGGATGTCCCCTGCTCCCTGGACCTGGCTGACTATGTAGCCCAGACTGGCCTTGAACTGGCAATCCTCCTGCCTCAGTCTCACTAGTGCTACTATTATGGGTGTGTATGTCTGGGCATCAGTGAACTAGCTATTCTCTTCCATATAATTCTCAGTACCCTCTCTAGATGCCAAAGCCAAAGAAAGCTTCTCTTCAGTCCTTCCTGTGGGAGCTGCAGTGGGATATAGAGCCCTGGAAGAAGGAAGGAGGAAGGAAGATCCTGAGAGGAGGAGAGTTGAGTATCTCAGATAGGGCATTTAATTTTTTGTTGTTGTTGTTTTTTGTTTTTCGAGACAGGGTTTCTCTGTAGCTTTGGAGTCTATCCTGGAACTAGCTCTTGTAGTCCAGGCTGGTCTCGAACTCACAGAGATCCGCCTGCCTCTGCCTTCTGAGTACAGGGATTAAAGGCATGCACCCATGGTGCAGGAGAATTGTCTGTATTCTGTCAATCATGTTTTAAATAAACACTGATTGGCCAGGCAGGAAGTATAGGCGAGAAAACCAGGCAGGAAGTAGAGGTGAGAACAGGAGAATTTTGGGAAGCAGGAAGCTCTTCCTGCACTCCTGCGCAGACCATTGAAGAAGTAGCATGTGATCTGCCTGGCTGAGAAAGGTACTGAGCCATGTGGCTAACATAGCTAAGAACAATGGGTTAATATAAGTTACAAGAGCTAATAAGAAGCCTGAGCTAATGGGCCAATTAGTTTATAATCTTATGGAGACCTCTATGTGATTTTCTTTGGGTCTTGCTGGCTATGGGGTACCGGGCAGGACAGAAACCCCAACATGCAGGCCTACATGTTACACACCCAGCCTCATTTAAAATTTATTGAGCTGGTATGGTGGCTCCTCACTGTAATCCTAGCACTTGGAGGGCTTAAGGTGGGAGGGATCCCAAGTTCTAGGCAAGCCTGAGCTACACAAGACCTTATCTTAAAAACAAAACAAATAGTGCATGCATGTGTGGGCACACACACAAAAGATATGAAGCTCTCTCCTAGTGTGGTCACACTCAACCTTGACCTCACATGTAACTCACCAGGGGTTTGAATAAGAAGTAATATTTAGGGGATGATAAAGTGTTTGCCACACAAGCTTGAGGACTTGGGTGGGATGCCCAGCACCAGGCTATATCTTAAAGAAAGACATATAACTTTGACCTCTGGCCTCCACATGCTTATGGGCACATGAGTATATACAGAAGTGCACATGTGAGCATGCACACACACATACACACACGCGTGTGCTTGTGCACACTCCGATGCAATATCTATATTTCATCTCTAGAGACTTTGTGGTGCTTGGCATCGGGAGTTTCAAATCTCCCCAGGTGATTCCATGCACAGCCAAGGCTTATGTGTACCTAATACTTTACTCACATCTCACTGCAAGCTCAGGCGTTAGGCCAGTGGCTGACAGAATGCGGTCCCAGAACCCACCATATCCCGGGAACTTGTGTTAGAAATGTACATTTCCAGTCTCATCACAAATTTAGGGAATGAGAATCTCAGACTTGGTGCTGTAAAGCCTTCCAGGATATTCTGATGACTGCCTGCTCAAGCCTCAGAACCCCTAGACTGAGGAGCCACCCACTCCTTCATCGATAAAGTGCAGAGACTTACGTATTAGCTCAAGGGAACCTGGAGAGTAAGGCTCAGAACAGGGACCGGAATACCCAGGCCCAGACCCATCCGTCCTTCCTCTTTATTCACAATCCTCCCAGAACATACACACTCCTCACCGTGGGTCACTTTCTCCTGTCTTGGCTGTGTAGCAAAACTTAGCTCTATTTGGAGCATAATTGCTCTTGCCCCGGGGAAGCAAAGGGCAGATCACCCCAGGAGTCTTTCTAAAACTGTTTTATTAGGTGCTTAAAATAGCTTCTGGCAGATGGAGTGTAGAGAGGGAGATGGTTCACAGCTGCCTGTGACATTTGCGAGGTGTGTGTGTTCATGGGAGCAACATGGGCGTGCATGTGTGTACACAGCTCATGCACCTGCATAGGGGTGAGTCAGACAGCCATGGAGTTGAGAAAGGGCATAAGGAGGTTGAGGACAGTGGTTTCTCATCTCCTTGACCAAGGAGGGGAAAAGCCTTGCACCGGATTACATGTGGTGGTTGGGAGACTCCTCTTCCTTTCCCACAGCATGCTGGACAGACAGGGACTGGAGAAGGCAGCCTTGATATGGGCTTCAGGAGCTGGAGAGTACAGCAGAGCTCCAGGAAGCTTGTGGGCTTCCAGGGATTAAAAGCTTGAACTTTGCTTTGCTAATAAAAACATTGAGATTTCACTCCATTTTCCTTGTTCTTAAAGGCAATAGCTATATAAGCAAATGCAAATCCCATTTCGGCACAGCGATGGGGCAGAGATACTCATCAATCTAATCCTCCCTGACAGGCTCTCAAATTGGTGTAGGTGGCTCTGTTTCTCATGGCAGCTCTCTTGAATCCAGCAGCCCTGAGCGTGATTCTCAAACCTCTAACACAGTCGTTCTTGATGGTTCAGAATCCTACTAAATCCAAGATGTTCTCTACAGAACACTCCACACTCCCACAGATATAGAAAGGTCCATCGGTACATCAGAGGCCCATTTGAATCACTCAGTATCGTGGAGGCACTGTGAGGAATGGCCCTCCAGCTTCCCCTGCCTCTCACCCTGCCCGGCCTTAACCTCCTCACTGTTGGATGATGAGAGACAGAGGTATCTGGACTTACACAGCACAGCCTGCCTTAGAAGGGTTTGAGTAGGCGGCTTCAACTGTGGTCACTGGGAATTCATTCTGGGAGGGTGACTCTCAGATCCCTCAGCCATAGGGGCCCGGCTCTGGCTAGTGTGTCCTGTGATCACACTTGGGATTCTTTTTCCTGTCCCCAGCTGAGAATAAGTCTCTTTCTCCTCCATAGTAACCACCTGATTATTTATTTATTTATTTATTTATTTATTTATTTATTTATTTATTTATTTATTTATTTGCCTAACCCTGCAGCACCCCATTCCCCAGTCTGCTTCCTGGATCTCCATGGAGAAGGAGTTGAGCAGGATAATGTGAACTCAGGAGACTTGGGCCTGATTCCAGGTTGACTCTTTTTGGTAGTGTGACCTTGGTAAGTTGTTTAAATGTTCCAAGCCTCACCCTTCCTCACCTGTAAAGTGGAGATAATAATATCTGTTCTGCTGATTCACTGAGATTTTCTTGGCGAATGAGACTCGCTGTCAGTGAGTCACAGCATAGATTGGCCTCACATTACTCTTGTCCTGTAGGTTGAGTCTGGGCTCTTTCTTAGCATCTCACAGGTTGACATCCTGGTCCTTTTGGCTCTTTGGGGATGGCAATGAGATGAAGAATAAACCCTTCGTACTCCCTCAACCAACCAGTGTTCTGTGGACATTGTTAAATCCTAAGGCACCCAGAAGCTAGATAAACTATGGTCAAGAGACCACAATCCTTCTGTGTGCACTGATGCTGAGAGGTATGAGTGTGTGTGCTCACGTACGTTGTGATGCTTGGAAGCTTCTACAAACAAAGTAGAGAGGTTCTCTAGCTGAAGATGCAGAGAGGGAAACCCATAGGAACACAGAGGCTTGCAGTGTGGTGCAGGCAGGATGGGGTCCTTACTCATGGCTGTAACAGGACAATGAAAGGTCAAGTTTGAGCAGCAACCTTTGGATGAGGATAGAAGGGGAACGGCTCAGGGGGCTTTGGAATTGTTGGTTTCAAGGAAACTGAGTTTTTTAGCTCATACTCTCAGAGTCCCAGAGGCAGAGGAAGCAGCAATAAGGCCCTTCCACCTAGATGCACACTTGGTATATGGCTTCACTCAGCCTCTAGCCACTGATAAACCTCAGACCTACCTAGCTGACACCGGAGCTCAGAAGCCCCTGAGCAAAGCTCACCTGAACTGAGCCATGAGGAAGTGAGAGCCTCTCCAGAGGAGCCACCACAGAGTCTTCAATTTAGCAGGAACCAGGGATGGGAAGGAGAGGGAGGAAGGTAAGAGCTGCAGAAAGCATGATTCAGAAGACATTCAGGGGAAAGAGTCATCAGCTGTGGTTCTCAAGTAATATCACTCAAGGGGTTGAAAATCTGAAGTCCTGACAATAAAATTACAAATTATCGTGTGTTAAAAAAATGAGGGCAGTATCTAAAAATAACGTGGCTGCACGGGAAACTCTCTAATGCACAGAGCTTTGAGAAGGGCTCATGTTCTCAAAAAACTTTTGACATAGTTTTAAAATACATGACTTTGAAGTTGGGCATGGTGGTGCATACTTATAACTCCAGCATTGGGGAGTGGGTAGGAGAATTGTAAGTTCAAGGTCATCCTCAGCTGCTTAGTGAGTTTGAGGCCAGCTTGGGCTTCATGAGACCCTCTCTCAAAAATAAAACTCAAAATCTATTAAGTTGTATGGATTTGTTTTGTACTGTGTAGACCAGGTTGGTCTGAACTCCCAGCAATCTGCTTGCTTCAGCCTCTGGAGTTCTGGGATTCAGGCTGAGTCATCAAGAGCAGCCAGAAGTATATGGATTTGAATACGGGAGAGCCAAATGGTCAAGGCAACGGTCTTCAGAGTCAGACAGCATTTAAATTCACCTCTGCCACTTAGTAGCTGTGTTACCGTGGAGACCCCATTTAACCTTCCTCAGCTCTCAGATTTAAATCTACAAAATGAGAGTCCACTTCACCGGTGAATTAAATGACACGGTACATGGGATATCCCTGCTATTATGACTTGCAGACAGACAGGAAGTGCTCAATGCCAGCCATTCTTGCCTTCTTACAAACACATAAGATGCTCTTCAAGGGAAGCTGCAACAAACAAACAAAAACAAAAACAACAAAAATCCATTCTCAGATGGGTGAGAACCATACGAGGTAGACTGAGGTGGGGTCTAACACTTGTGGTTCCCATGAGGAACATTCACTGGTAAAGTCACACTAGACAAGGCCTTGGTAGTGTGAGGTGGGAGAGCAGGCATGACTTTCTCATGACAGTGCCATCTCCCTGGTGACACACGTTCACAGCAGACACAATGCAGAAGGCTGGTAAAGATTGTTCCCGCCACCTTAAGTAAGCTTCCACTTGTGTTATGAGCTGGGCAAAGCACAGCCTACAAATGCCGTGATGAAGGCTTGCTTGCTTAACAGGGGCTATTGTGCAGATTCGTGGGGAGTGAAGAGGGGTCAGAAGGCTGTAAAAGAACATGTGCATTTGATCTGCAAATATAAGAAAAGGGTAAAGACTAAAAAGATTGTTTTTGCGTTCTCCACATCTGCCTTGTAGTCTGGTAACCCGAGGGGTCCCCTGATGCCAAATCATGCCATATCTGCACGGCATCTCCTAATGACTCCCATCTCACAGGAAAGCAAAGTCACATCCTTTACGGTGGCCTACAAGGCCCAACCCTACTGTGGCTGCTCAGACCGTAGGCCTCATGGTTATCTTCTCCCTCCCTCTACTGCTCTCCTATGATAGTTGCCTTGTCCTGGAACTCACTCTGTAGGCCAGACTGGCCTGCCTCTGCCTCAAGCATGTGCCACCACTGCCTGGCTCTTGGCTTCATTCTGGCTATCCTTTTGGTCTGGAACACTCATTCAAAGAAAAGGAAATAGTTGTCTCCTCTAAATCTTTGCTCAAATGTCACCACCTTAATGAGTCTTAAAAACTACTCTAAAGCTCTCCATTTCTATTCATGCTTGACATATTTTTCCTCTATTGTACTCATCTGATCAACATATTGTATATTTTTATTTATCTTTGTCTGTACTCCCAATTCTGAGAACAGTACCCACAGAGTCATGCTCGTATGAAATATTTTTGTTTGGGAGGGAGTAGATAGAGAGTGCTAACTAGCCTGCCCTGGCTAACCATCCAAGTATGTTCAGAGCTGGGAGAGCCCCTGAAGCTTGGTGAAAAGACCAACCAAGTGCAAACTACCCTCTCTGTTAGACCTACAGTCCCATTTTCTGTGATGCAGTGACCAGACTGAGTGGGAGGAATGCCACAAATGTGCTTCATCGTCCTTGTGGCACAGCCCCTTACCAAACCTGCCCTGATAGCCTTACCAGTGACAGGCATCAGTGTCAGCCTCAAGACCGTTTATTTAGGGAGCCTGAAGCTGCCTGACAGACAGACACGTTTGCTTAATGGACCACTGGGGAAGGTGGAAAGGCTGTAACGTCATGAAGAGGGCAAAAAGGGTCTCAGTGCCTGCCTTCCTGATGGCAGTACACCTGACTCGCATCTTCCTTTGTACTGTCTTAGCAACAGTTTATACCCATCTGCTTGGCTTCTCGCTTTTCTAAGATACAGGGACACGCATGCTTTTCCTTCCATGTTCCCAACTAGCTGTCTCCAAAAGCAGCATTTCTCTTTTCAAGAAGATAGCAGTCCTTCCCTGCCTTCCACTCTCTATCTCACCCAGCTTAGTTCTCTGAAGCCATTCAACCAGTAAATCCTCAGAAGAACAGGTCTTCATTCCTTAGGACCTGGGCAGCTGTGTAGCGGCTGGGTGGGGGAAGGGAGGGGGCTAGAACTTCCGGGGCCACATTTTAGGTTCTTATCACTCAGTTCAGGTTTGTTGGGAAGCTCTAGTGTGGTGGCGGGGTGGTGGACACGAGGTGCTTCAGCGATTTCATCTTCCCTGCTGTGTGGACTGGCCATGAGATGCCAGCTGCCAACCAAAAGATGGATGGTCTTAGGGCAAGCAGGGCAGTGACTTCTGATTCTGCCTGCCAAAGTGCATCAGAAGAGAAAGAACCCTTGGAAGTCAGCAGTGCCCAGCAGGGATGTGGTCAGGCACAGTATGTATGTTCATGTTGAAAGACCATACAAGCCGGGCGGTAGTGGCGCACGCCTTTAATCCCAGCACTTGGGAGGCAGAGGCAGGCAGATCGATGTGAGTTCAAGGCTAGCCTGGTCTGCAAGACCATACAAACCTGGGAAAGAGCATCGGGTGCTCAGGGTAGTGGAGACCACCTTGTAGTTGCTACTCTAACTTTCTTTAGCTGTCTATAGAAAAGCCAAAAGTGTGATGGTACATGCCTGTAATCCGAGAGCTGACACAGGAGGATTGCCAATTTGAGAACAGCCTGAGCTATAGAAAGCTTCTAGACCCCGCCTCAAAAACCCAAAACAAAACAAGGTGGGGATAGCAGAGGCATGGAGTAGGTATGGAAAATTCTAGCCATCCCAGTCTGGGGTCCAGTGATTCTGAGTGTAATGCCCAGGCTGGCGTCATCTGCTTTAGCAATGTACATGGGAAACTCAGGGGCAGGGCCAGCCATCTGTATTCAACCAGGTCTGCAGGGGAGCCTGCAAACTGATGTGAGAGTCTCTGCCAAGGAGATGGCAGCTTCTGAGAGCCCGGCTATGGAGGAAACTGCTCTCTGATTTTGGGAGGTCATCCCAGTTTAGGTTCCTGGGACTGTGAGCAGATGCTGATCTGGTGCCCATCTGTGTGTCCATTTGCAGTCTTGGTGATGGTTTGGGATCCGCGTCACCAAGTCTACCACACATGTTCTGTAACCAGGTGACCCTCAGACTCCTGTGTGGATCTGACAAGTCTCAGGAAACTCAATCCTTTCACCAGCCCGGTTGCCCAGTGGCCTCTGACGTCACCCGTTGCTTGGCCCCTCAGCAGCTCCTTTAGCCCTCTGCTCTGATGGCTTTCCAGCAGATGCTCCTCTTCACTCTCAGTCACCAGAAGGTAATCAGTCAAGAACAAAAGAACCAAAGCAAACCAGGCTCATTGTGAACCACAGCAGAGCAGAGCAGAGAGAGAAACAGCAGTGTCCTATCCACCACCTCCCTTTCTCGGACCTTTGATCACCCATGCTCGCTCCTGCCTGCCTTTGAGCCAAAGTTCCTGCTGTCTTCATGATCTGCAATTCTCGGCATGATCCTCCTACCTCTTGGGTTTGTTTAATTAGAATCAGGCTGGGGATGTGTGTCTCAGGCACAGGTATGTTAGCTGCACAGCAGAGGAGAAAGGGGGACCCGGCTGGGGATGGAGATTCCCATTCTCTCCCCTTGCCTGTGTTTGTCTCCATTTTCCTCTCCCACTCCACCTTTCCTTGCCTGTGTCAAGCTCTTTCTAGATGGCGACATCTCCTCAGTTCCATTCTCTTCCCTCAGTGCTTCTGCTCCCTGCTATGGGGACACTTTGTGTTTGGAGCAGACATAGAGGCCAGAATTCAAAATGTCTTCTCCAGGCTCTTACCCTACCCCTGCCGCTGGGATCTAAGAGATTTTTCTGATGCCCAACATGCAAAGGATTTTTCCTCTCCCCGCTGCTGTTGTTATTGTTTATTTTTATTTTTTTACAAAACGGGAGAAAAGAATGAATTGGGTCGGGGACAGGTGACACATTTCTCCACAAAGTACAAAACTTCCTGTAGAAAGTCAACTTCAGAGCCCAGGCTACGAGACGAGGCATCCCTGGATACCCCTCTCCCCAAATACCCTTCAGAGCCAGCTGGGGAACACTCCCACTTTGGGACAGGCTCCCAAGACAGAAAGGAGAGGCCTCTTTCAGCCCTTGCCCAGGAGGGGGATGAGCAAGCAACCGAGACTGTACAAAGAAAGAGAGGGAGGGGGCACATCCTGTGGGCCAGGGGCCTAGGGACACAGGCAGAGGACAGCCAAGCTGAGGTTCAGATGCCTCTGGGGAGGTAGGAGGCTCTAGGCAGAGTCCTTCCTGTTCCTTGGAGACACTCTTCAGAATAGTAGCTGAGGACCCCCAGAAGGCAACAGCCACCATTTTGGAAGTTGCAAGAGCACCCCCAGGAGCCACAGAGCCCCATCTTTCTTGGTCAAGCTGCCAGGCCTCAAGCACGTGGATCCACTCCACTTTCCTGGCAGGTGTCTGGCCCAGATTACTTCCCTTTTAGTGTAGAGTTGGCCTGGTTATTTCTCTACTGCTGAGACCTGGCGGAGTTTCAGGAATGTTGAGACGGTGGCGGTGACACTGTCTCCCCATCTGAGCATCTGGGCGGGTTCCTCCCTGGATTCCAGGGCAGGACAAGGGGTGCGGGAACTACTCGGACAGAGGGGGTGCTCCAGCCCCAGAAAGCCCAGGCTGGAAGGAGAGGCTTCTCACCCACTCCCTGCTTGGGCTGGCCTCTGCCAAGGTGGGCTACAAGCCCAGCTGCCAGCAGGAGGACAGCAAGAGCCAGGATGGCTATGAGCCCAGGCTGGTCCCCCAGGGCTCTATGGCAAGGAGAGGCCTCTTTAGTCCTGGCCCAAACACAAGCCAACTGGGTGTGGGCATCAACAAAGGCCACTTGCAGGCAGGCCCAGTACTTTGTGGCCGGCAGGAGGCGGGTAATGTTGTAGCGGTGGGTGCCCTGGGGCAGACGAGCCAAAGCAGTGGCTTCATGGTCCTGGAGGGAGGAGGCGCTAGACCAGGTGAGGTTGGTGGAGACTATGTTGGGTGGGGGCACCCAAGACAGCAGGATATGATATGGGTGTGTCTCCTGCACACGGAGCTCCAGTCCTGGTCCCTTGTCCCTGCCTTGCTGGAAGGGAGCATGGCCAACCACAACACTGACTGTCTTAGTGTCAGTCCCAACCAGGTTCTGGGCCACACAGGTATATAGCCCTGCCTCTTCTGCTGTCACCCTTCTCAACTCTAGGGTCCCCTCAGGGAACACCCGGTACCTCCTGCCTGCATGAGCAGGTGTCAGCCGAACTCCAGCTGGAGAGACCCAGTAGATCTCAGGCTCTGGTTCAGCCAGTGCCCGACAGTGAAGTACCATGCTCTCTCCGCTGGCCACCTGCAGGCTGGAAGGGAAGCTGCGGGGAGAGATGAGGGGCAGGCAGTGGTCTGTCATCTCCCGGAATGGCACCTCCCGAACTGGGAGGCGCTGGAGGTCCGGAGGCTCAGCACACAGGGTGGACTGTGGTTCGATGAAACGGACATGTGTGCCCGTGGCATTGGCCCAGCGGATGACACAGTCGCAGCGGATGGGGTTGCCGTGGAGCCCCACCTCCTGCAGGTTGGGCAGAGATTCTACTGTCTGCTGGTGCAAGGCACTGAGAGCATTGTTGTTGAGCATGAGGGTCTCCATCTGGGGCAGGTGGTGGAAGGCGCGTGGATGGATGAAGGAAAGCCGTGGGTTATTGGTGATGTCCAGCTTGGTCAGCTCAGGGAGATTTACCAGGGCGAACTTGTCAATGGAGACCAGCTCCTCCATGTTGTTCAGTCCTAATTCCTTGAGGTGCAGCATGTTGGCAAAGTCTCCCGGCCCTACCCGCTGTAGTGGGTTTTTGTTCAGGTCTAGGAACTTGAGCCCAGGCACCTGCTCCAGTGCCCGCTTGGGTACCTGGGCCAGCTGATTGTCATAGAAAGAGAGGCTCTCCAGGCTTTGCAGTCCTTCTAGGGCATAGTCTGAGATCTCCCGCAAGCTCATGCCTGCCAGCACCAGGCTGCGCAGGTTGGCCAGGGGTCGGAAGTTCATGTCCAAGATGGCATCCACCTTGTTGCCACCAATCATGAGGATTTCCAAGCTGGGCAGCACGTCGAACCAGCGGCTGTCGATGGTCCTAAGCAGGTTGGAGTTGAGGTGCAGTCGCAGCAGGTTGCTGAGGCCTTCAAAGGCCCTGGGGGCGATGCGGCACAGCTGGTTATGGTTGAGATAGAGCTCCTGCAGGCTGGTCAGCCCAGCGAAGCTGTGGTCCTCCAGCCGGTTTAGCTGGTTCTCTTCTAAATGTAGGCTCAGCAGCTGAGGCAGGGCCTGGAAGTCACAGTCTCGGGCATCCGAGAAACTGTTCTGGGACAGATCCAGCTCTGTGAGGTTGGTCAAGTAGGCGAGCTCAGTCTGGTCTATTCGGCTGATGCTGTTACTCTGCAGGAGCAGGGTCTGTGTCCCCGCAGGGATCCCCGGAGGCACTGCCATCAGGAAGAGGTCATTGCAGTCCACAGTGGCGGCCTCGCGGTAGGATGACCGGGGTGTGTACCAGGGCCGGATCTGGCAGGCACACTGAGAAGGGCAGGGCACACGCCAGGGTACCACAGGCACCGCAGCAATTGTACCAGCAGCCCAAGATAGCAAGAGGGCAGCCACAAGGAGCCTCATGGTGGAACTGGAAGGCAGGGGACCCTCCACAGGAAGAGTCCTGCTCTTCGCGACTTGCAGACTGAGGGTCAGCAGCCCTGCCAAGGTCTGGGGAACCACCCTCTCAGGGCAGTCATTCTACATGGCGTGGGTGGGCATCACTTAGTGCCCTCCTGGGTGTGGGTCCTCATCTTTGTGCACTAGACTGGGACTTCACTCATTTCCTCGCTGGGCAGCCCTGGAAGAAGACAACAGAGTTAGGGATGTGCAGAGTTAAGCGGTGGAATCTGTTCCTCCAGCCTCCCCTGGTGGACTCCAGAAACCAAGGCAGCAGCCCAGGAACTGGCCTGGATGGGAACCAGGCTTCCTGGGCCCTGTTCTGCAGCCCTCCAGGTTCTTCTCCTACCACCTTCTCTAAGTCTTTAGATAACTCAGAGGTGTGTATGTGCATGGTGTGGTGTGGTGTGGTGGGTGATGGTGGGGAGTATAGGTTATATGTATGGTGTGGTGTGGTGAGGTAAGGTAGGTGACGGTGGGGAGCACTGGTTATGTGTATGGTGTGGTGAGATGAGGTGTGGTGGGGGACAGTGGGGAGTACTGGTTATGTGTATGGTGTGGTGTGGTGTGGTGAGCTGTGGTGGTGATGGTGGGGAGCACTGGTTATGTGTACATGTTTAGAAGGAAAGGAAAATGGGCGAGCTGAAATTGTCATCACTGGAGCCCAGATAAATGTGGAATAGATTTTTTGACCTTTCTTGCTCTTTTTCCGTGGATCACTGGGTAAGTGAGATAAATGATGTTTTCTAGTCATTTCTCTGGTAAGGCAGGAAGAAGGAGATAGTGGAAACAAACCCAGCTCTAAAATATGGGAAGGGCTTCCCAGGACTCTGGAGCTGGGTGGTGGATCTTGACCACATTCACGTAGGCTGGGGTGCTGGGGCATCCTTCCTGGTCTCCTGGGTGAACTTTCCATCCTGAAGGCATGGCCTTCCTCTCTCAATGGCCTGTTAGAGTTGCCGGGCAGATGTTCAGGGCTGGAGTCTATTTGCCTCGGCCCTCAGGTATGGTCTTCTGTAATCTGGCCTGCTGTTTCTCCCCTCAGACTCTCTGCGCAAACCTTTTGGGGTGAACTGACATGCCACCCCCTTTTGTCTCATTTCTCTCAGGCAACTTCTGCTTGTTCTTCATGACTCAAGTCAGAGAGTTTCTCTGGGGCTACAGGAGTTTTTGGAGGACAATAAACTCGTAGACGACAGACACTGGGGCACACGTCTCCACTGCTGGGGTGCAGGGGCTGGCATGGTGCCACTGTAGTGTTGTGCTTGCTGCTGTCCCCAGCCCTGCCTACACCACCTGGAAAGCTTCCTCTGGCTATAGCGCTGCCCTTTCATGACCACAGCTGTAGCACAGGCATGTTTGGTGCTCACTATAGTCCCACATCCTCAGAGCTCTTCCCCCAGGGGTTTCCTCCACCTGGAATCCTCCTGGGTGTACGAAATTAACCTGGCTTCTCTTTCAGACCCTAAGGCCAAGGGACATCAAGCCTTGGCTTAGAACAAAAGATGGACACAAAACTGGGCCAGATTCGAGCTGTCCCTTCGGCCTGGTCTGACTCCTCAGTAGAGGTCTGGTCTGGCAGCCCTTCAGCGGTAGGTATGCAGGATGTGTTTCTAAGACTCTGAGCAGCTTATTTCCTGTGTAGCTGTCCTAAGAGGCCTGTGTCTAAGTACACCTCCAGTGTGCATAGGTCCAGAAGAACCCAGAGAACTCTGCTTGAGTCTCCATGCTGGGAAACAGCCACAGACAGAAAATAAGCCCAAACTGGAGGCTGTACTGTTTATACGTCACTGCTCTACCTCTGATCTGGCCCAGCTTGCTTTGGACCCAAGGTTAGGGTGCACTGGCTGTCCTGAGGCAGGCTGGTGCCATACCTGTCTTCTGGGTGAGGTCTTCTTGCCAGGAAGCTGCAGGAAGCTCAGAGCTGTGTTTACCAGCTTCCAGGCAGTGCCTCTAGCTGGCCACACGGGGCTCTTTGCCTCATCATCCTGCTTCCAGGATGCTGGGAGGGGAGCAGTGGGGGCAGGGCACCCCTCCCTGAGCAGGAGAGCAGCATGCCTGTGTACAGCCGACTGCGGCCCACTTTCCTTAGCAGCTATTTCTGAAGGTGGGAAAAACAACAGTGACTTGAAAGGCTCAGAGGTTTGCGTGGGGAGTCTGTGTGCACTGTCACAGAGATTGCAGGGTAAACAAACACACATGTGTACATGCGTGCCTGCCTACATACATGTGCAATGGAAGCCTGGGGGAACCAGCCACCCTGTCTAGTAACTGGGGCTTGTGGAGGGGGAGGGGTGCTTGTGGTGTACTTTGCGGGTTGGGAAGCTGCAGGAAACAAGCTGAGAAGCACCTAAGTGCTCTAAGTGCCATGCTCCCATGCCAGAGGCTAGGATACCAAGCTTGCCTCTACCTCTGCCCTAGGACAAGCTCCTTGATCTCTCTAAGCATCTGTTGCTTTCTGTTCCCTTTATTTTCTTAAAGAAAGACAGTCATGAGGCTGAGACTGAAATGGCATGTCGCTCATGTAGAGAGTTCTAGAAATGTTAGCTCCTTTTCCAGGGTTGGGAGGTGCTTCTGCCACATAAAGACCTTTCTCCTCCCTCCCTCCTCTCTTCCCTTCATTCTTTCTTCCTCTTGCTATGTGGCTGAGGCTGTCGTTGAACTCAGGACCTCCTTCCATCTCCCAAGTGCTCCGAGCACAGGAAGGCAACACTGTGCTCAGTGATCACAGGACTTCTGAAGGAACAATAGTCTTCTAGACAACAGAAAATAGGGTGCAGTAAGCTCCCTCTCTACTAAGCTTAACCCTCGGGTCTCCAAGGTGGGGTGGAGAGCTGTGAGCTGGCAACATAGCCATCCAGCAAAGAATGCCAATGGGTGAGGACACCCCAGGACAGTGCCCAGCTGGAGAGAAAGGTGAGGTTGGGTAGGCAGTAAGGACTCTTCAGAGGGGACTTCAATGTGTCACTTGACCTTTAGATAAGACCTGAGCCCCTGGCTTCTCTCTCCTCCTTGTTCTGAGTGTTAAGCTAGCATTCAACTATGCTCAAGGCCCTGGGAAGCCACCAAGACCTAAAGTTCCATGGCAGACAGCTCCCCTGCTGGCCTCATCCGACTACCTGGGCAGGAGCTGCAGAGTGTGCTATTCACAGGCTAGGAACAGGGCTGGTTTTAAGAGGAAGAGAGAAACGGAGGCTGAATCTTGGACCCTAAAGTATTGCAAAACCCTTAGAGGAGTCCTTCTCTTGAGGCTGGGCACAAAGCCCCTCCTTGGATGGAGCCCAGAGCTGCCCATTCGCTTGCCATCACCATAAAGGCCTGTCACAGCCCTGCTCATTCAAGCTGATTAGCGAGTTCTCCAGAGAATTTATAGCGAGTTTCTGCAGAGAAAGCAAATGTCTTTTCTCTCTAAGGTGCAGGTGACCAGGAGCGCATGGGCACACGCGCATCTTCCAGCTGGTCTGCGAGCTCCCCATGTCCACAGAGAATCAAGTGAAGCCATGTACTTGGGGGCGAATATGAATAATAAAACCTACAGAACACAGAACATTACGTTTCATATCTCCACCCGCTCCATGCGTGGGCAACGGAGGGATTCTTTACTTAAATTCTGTCAGGGAGACAACCAAGGTTCAGAAAAGTTATAGCAGAGGTTACACAGCTTCTATGTGGTGAGGGAAACCTGATTTTTTTTTTCTATAATCTACCCCACCAGCCCAATCAACAGAGATCAATGTTTTCTTGATGGCAGCTGGTGCCAGACTGGCTTGGAACACTTGCTGCAGTTGCAACTCCTCTCAGAGATGGACTTGGGTCCTTAGCAAATATATCTTGTCCCCTGCGCTCCTGGCTAGACTGACAGCCTTGAAGAACAATCCGGAAGGACTCTGTTACTGTTTGAGTCTTGATGGGCCTGGAACCACAGGGTCAAACAAAGCTGGAGCTGCACACGGACCTGACCTTGCCATTTGACTGTGAAGCGGGTGCTGGAGGATCCTGGAGTCATCCTCCAGGTCCCTGGGCTGGTGGCTTCCTCCAAAGGCACACCTTTAGCTTGGAAGGGCTCGCACTACAAATCCCAAAGGACTCATTCCCAGTTGGATTCGCTCCAGGAATCATCTTTGAACTTGGCAGAAGGCATGGAATCAATCCTCCAACCCTTCTAAGAAGACCCTTGGCAAATCTCTGAAGGAAGAGTTTTGGGGGACATTGTCATTCCATCTCATACCCTGAAGCACGGAGGGCAGAGGCGGAGGCGGAGTCTACTGAGGTGGAGGGAGTGTATGCGAGCTCCCTCCCTTCCACCCTCCTAAGGTTCCCCCTTCCTTCCCTAGTCTCTGCCCAACTCCCGCCCCTCCCCCCCCAGCAGCCTTTCAGCGGGAGGCCAGCAGGCAGGAAGCTAGCGCTTGCCTGGCCTTGACTGCTTTAGTACCAGGTCTCTCTGAGCTGTGGAGAACAGATGGGCGGCATAATTGAGTGCAGCATTGATAAACTCTGGCCTCCTCAGCAGCAGATAAACCCTGGGCAGGAACTGCAGAGGGTGGTAGGCCGGCCTCCATCTGTACATGCGGCCTCCAGTTCCTCTGGGAGGTGAATAGGTCCCTCACTCCTGCCTCTCACTTAATCACACACAACCAGAGCTTCTGCACAGGAGACCCCCGTGTTTATTTAGTCTTCCAGAGCCTGAATTCCATAGATAACTTATATGAAGGGGGGGCATTGGTGCAGAAGGTACTGCCACGTAGTTTGAGCCCGGCTCTTCTACTCTCCATGTGACTTTGGGTAAAACAGTGAGCTTCCTATGCCTTACGTGTGGCAGCCGTGGAGATGGCGATGTAATGACTCTGCTCCCTTCACTTCTTCTGTCATTATGGCTTCCTATCGTATCTCTGTGCCTCACCTTTTGTAACTTTGAGTTGTAAGGTATAAGATACTACACAGGCATGTGTATAACAAAGACACTAGCCCCAGGCTCCATGAACTCGGGTCAGCCACACTCAGCTCTAGGTGTGACTCTCCCAGCACTCTAGAAGGTTCCTTCATGCCCTTGCAGGTCAATATGCAACCCTACCTGGTAACCACTGTCCTGACCTCTCACCTCATCAGCCAGTGTCATCTTTAAGTTCTGCTTCCCTCTTTCTTCTCCACCGTAAGTTGAGAATAAGGCCACTGGACCTGGGTGATTCATGGAACAACTCTTATTACTTCCAAGTGGGTCAGAGCCTCTCAGCATCCTTCTCAGGCAAGGTGGGGCTTGTCCTTACACCTAGAAACAGTTCTATGTCTCAGGGTCCCAGCTCTGACTAGAATTCTCATGGCCTGGACCTGGTGTTCCATGTCCCTTGAGATAGGAAGAGTGATTGGTGATCTCTGCTACCCATGTTTCTAGGTCTTCTCATTACAGAGTCCTGGGGCAGTAGACAGGAGAATACACAGGAGTTACCATGCACTTTTAGCTTCCCCCATTCTCTCTACTTGGCAGTCTCAGAACTTTTCACATTCATCTCGTCCCAGAGCCAGCAACCCGCTCACCAGCCTGCTCCTTTGGTCCCATTGTTGTCAGTTTCAGCACCCACCAGTGCCTAAGACTGGAAATCACTATTTTGAATTGCACCTCTTCCCCTGGCAAATGCACCTACCTTCTGTCTTTATTGCCAGTCTTGACCCTTATGGTGGCCTCTTCCATGTGCTCCTATTCACATTAGAGGAGACCTCACGTTCCTAGGCCTGCCTCTCTCTCTGCCACACCCAGCCTGCCACTGTCTCACCCGTAGGTTCTCACCCTGTCATGCCTTGTACCGTTCAACCCTCAAACTCTTATGCAGCCACCAAACCTATTCCCAAAACCACTTCAACTGTAGGGAGAAGCGTGGCATCCCCAAGGGTTCTTGTGCCACAGCCACCAAACCTATCCCCAAACACCACTTCAACTGAAGGGAGACGTGTGGCATCCCTGGGGGCTCATGTGCCACAGCCACCAAACCTATCCCAAACACTGCGTCAACTATAGGGAGACGTGTGGCATCCCTGGGGGCTCATGTGTCAGGTTTCCTGTATGCCAGGTACGTTGCCAACAATCCTGTAAATGAAGTGTCTCTTAGATGAGAAACTTAGCTCAGAGAAGTTAAGGGACAAGATTGAGGTCCGACAGCAGGGACATAGAGAGCCGGGAGGGACCCGGTAGATCTTGTTCACAGCCATGGTTATTTCTGGGATTCTGGTGCCAGAGCTTAGCTGGTCTGCCGGGGGTCACAGTGGGGAGGGTGAGATTCCTTTATTTCACTCTTGCTTTCTCCTTGTCTCTGGAATTTTAGAGGTCAAGATTCTGATAAATCTCTTTCCTGGGTGGGGAGGGAAGGGTCTTGTTGCCAGGTAAGAGTCTCTACAGTGTCCGGGCAGAGGGTGCGAGAGCTCCAAGCCTGGAAGGGAGCCTGCCTCATTATTTCTTAATTAGAATGGAGGGTGCCAGTAGGTAGCACACAGTCATTTCTGTCTGATTGCACTGCACCAAAACAAGCTGCAGGGGAGCAGGGCCTGCAAGCCCAGGCAGAGAGTGGCTCAGGCTGAGCCCATCTCCTGATGCTGCCAGGGCTTCTGCAAACCTGCAGGAACTGTTCCCTAACCAGGACCTCTGTCCTGAGCTCCTGGGGTGCCCTGCATCCCTCCGTGAGAACCTGCCTGTTCTCCTGCAGACTGAGAACTCTGCAGGGCCAGGTGCTGCCTTGCTCAATCTCACCGTAGGACTCAGAACATATCTGGACAAGGGACAGGCAGGGCAGGGCAGGATGTCTGTCTTAGAGATCAGAAGCCACAGGGACCAAGGGCCCAGAGAAGAGGCCATTGTGTAGGCTATTCCTTCTGCCTGTTTTCCTGCCCATAAAGGAGGCCAGCATCATCCGGGAGTCTGTTTTTCCTGGTTCAGGCCTTTCTATGGCCATTTTACCTTCCAGGTCACTCACTGCTCCTGGGTGAAAGTCACTTTGTTCTCATTCAAGTTTCTGTCTGGTTTAACAGGATCTTGCATTCACCTTCACCCTTCTGGAGCTTTCTCTGGACCCCTCTAGAAATTCCAGACTCCACTAGCCTCTGCTCTGAGGCCAGAAATACCGGCTGTGAAGGGGGCTCCACAGTGGAATCCTGTTGCCTGCTGCAAAAGTGTTCTTGGGCCTCTTCATCTGTCAGAGGGGGAGAAATGTGCCTCCTGGTGGAGCTGGAGAAAATGTCCATCCACAAAGCACTGGGGCTCTGAGACCTCCTTACCCTTTGCATCAGCGTCCTCACATTTCCTCGGCTGGACTGTACCTTGCCTTCTAGATCACCTGTTTTAGGAGGTAGGGCCGGTTCCTCTGCAGCTGGTTCCCTTTCCAAGAGAATCAGCCCTCTTCCAAAGTGCTGAAAGTACTCCCTGGCACCTTCAATCGGAATCCTTGGCTCCAGGTTTCAGGACAGCTCAAGGACACAAGCCACTAGCAGATCACAGATGCCGACAAAACACTTGCTCAATAAATAGGTCAGAGGCCGCAGCTGGTGAGCAGTGCCTCTGCGGACCCCCCACCCCCAACACCCCGCCGTGCTCCCTGCCAAGACCCCGAGGGCTGCTCCAGGGACGGACCTTCCACTGCCCCAGTCACAAGCCAGATGGGCAGTCTAGACCAGCTGCTGCTCAGGTGGAGGTGCCAGGCAGATTCGGCAGCCTTTCCGGGCTATTTCATGAGACAGGGCCCCAGAATGGCCCTTGACCACAGGCAGCTAGGGGCAGAGGCAAGGAAGGGAAGGCGAAAAAGAGGGATGCAGGCAGTTCTTCTTGTCCCCGTGCCCTTGCTCAGTCAGGTTCTCAACCCGAAGTTCTGTTCTCCACTGTGAATCTCGGAAATGCCTTCCCGCCTAAAGCCTCAGTCGTTGGCGCCTCTGTGGATGTGCACCACTCCCCTCCCCCCACCCACCCCCCACTCTTTATGAAGCCACAGCCTGCAATCCTGAAGGGCTCTTGTCTCTTCTTTGTGCACGGTTAGGGCGGGTAGAAGACCCCAAGACCCCGTTGACAGGGAAGCATGGAGAGGAAGGACCCTGGCCTGCTTGTGAGGAGGAGTGTAGTGTCTCCCAGGCACCTGGTTACACGCAGGGGAAGGTGGGTTGGCAGGGCGGACAGCAGAGTGAATGCGGAGCAGGCTAGTTAAACACGGAGAAAGGCTAAACCCTTTCTAACGGAAAAGGAAAATGAAATCAGAATGAAAATTGATGAGGCGGGGAGAAGAGGAGACTCGTTCCATCAGAGGTTTACCAGATGAAGCCCGGAGATAAATCACACTGCAGAAGAAGGCCCCAGGCTGGAGGGCGCAAGCCTTCCCCTCTGTCAGCTGTGGCAGGCAGGCTGGGAGATAAATGGCTGCAGCTGAGGCTCTCAGTGGGCGTTTTTCTTTCTCTCTTTTCCCCTCACTGCAGCCAGATAGCCTGCCGGTCCTCAACAGTCTTCCAGGTTTGCCCTAGCCATCCTTTCGCTCAGTTATCTCTTCTTCAGCTCTCCCAACCCCATAGGCTTCATTGGTGACCTAGTAGCTCAGCTCTTTCTTACTCTCTCCACAATCACCTGGACTGCCCTACAGCCACAGGGAACAAGGGCAGGGCAGGGCAGGGCTTGGGTGGGGATCAGGGCTTGTCAGTACAGCCCACATCAGGGCTGGGAGCAGGCTTTGGATCATGGCCTCACCCCTGAGAAAGTTCTCAGAAATGCAGTTTCCCAAGCTCACTAGCTCTCCAGGAGCAGAGGCTGAGGGTGGGACCTAGAAATCCAAGTTTGAGCTGGATGACTTCTGCAGCCCAACTCTGTAAACCAAGGAATGATCATTAGAAATCTCAAAAGCTTCTACTCATGATGTGCTCCATGTTGCTCTCTTGAGAGGTTAGGTTGTCTTGACATCCTAACAGGATGGAGTCTTCCAGAACCCCTCACCTCCTCTGTCCCCAGCATAGAGAAACTTCCAGGAGCATCAATAAAGGTCTGATGGCATGCTGGGCACTCTACCTTCGGGAATGGCAAGGGACACAGCATATGGGAAGCGCAGGTGAGGCTGCTCAACTTGAGAACAAGGCAAAGGAAAACTCCCTGTAAAATATAAAGTTGTTACAGGACAGTGGGCTCAACTGTGGGAACATGTAGGAAGTTAGGCAAGTATTCAGAGGAAATACGCTAAAAATTAGTGTGCAGGCTAGTTTTATATCGACTTGACACAAATTATAGTCATTTAGGAAGAGGGAGTTACTGTTGAGAAAATGCCCCTACCAGACTGGCCATTTTGATTGGTGATTGACGTGAGTGGGCACTGTGGGCAGTGGGCGGGTCCTGGCAGACTGAGCCATGAGGTACAAGCCAATAAGCAGCACTCTTCCGTGGTCTCTGCATCAGTTTCTCCCTCCGGGTTCCTGCCCTGAAGTCCTTTGATGATAGACTGACTGGAAGCTTAAGAGGCAATAAACCTTTTCCTCCCCAAGTTCCTACAGTTATGGCGTTTAACCATAGCAGCAGTAACCCTAGCTGATACAATGAGTGAATATGGTGGGTACTTTGATAAGACTGTTTAAAAAAATCTCCCTGGAGTGGAGGACAAAGATTCTAGAGGGAGCCTGGACCAAGAAGGTCTCTAGAAGTAGAGATGGTGGAAGACATTCAGCACTCAGAGGGGGCACCATAAGCAGAGGCCTGGGAGCAAACTGTGGGAAGTAAATGCTGAGGAGTGTTTCCCTGCAGCCTGTGAGCAGAGTGGTCATGAGGACTGCGGGTGAGAGGCAGCATGGTTGGACATGATCCTGTTGGCCAAGTGTAGTCACAGGGACCATGGAGGTCATTACAACTCCACCCATCTTTAATAATAATATACTGAACCATATGCACCTTGCAATTGAGATTCTACCATTCCTACTATCTTATGTGGCTGTGGTCTGAGTGCACGCCCCAGATTCTTATATTAAAAACATGATCCCTGGCGAGCATGGTGGCTCAAGTCCCATCACTCAGGAGGCAGAGGCAGGACGATCTCTGAGTTTGAGGCCAGCCTGGTCTACAGAGTGAGTTCCATGACAGCCGGGGCTGTTACACAGAGAAAGCTTGTCTCAAAAAACTGAAATAAAAATGAAAAGAAGCACAATCCCCAATGGTGCAGTGTTGGGAGGTGTTTAGGTCAAAAGGGCTCTACCTTCCTGAATAACACATGATTTTGAAAGTCGTGAGAGAGGGACTTGGTCTTTTTCTGTCAGTCTGTTTTTTTTCCATGTGGAGATACTGCAGCCCCCAGAGAACCCAGAGTTCAAAAAACTCTCTTGGAAGCAGACAGCGGGTCTCACTGGATGTTGACACCTTGATCTCGGATTGCTTGACCTCCAAACTTGTGAGAAACTAATTTCTGGTCTTTATAGATGCCCAGTCTTTGGTGCTGTCTTGAAGCTGCTCAAGGGAGATATGTTTGATGGTCACAGATGCTACTGCCCCTATTTTAATGGGAAGAGTATCAAGTGACTTGCCCAACTTCACACAGCAATGATAATGGTAATGAGCCAAGACGAGAAGGCACAGTGTGCTTCCGGTCTGGTCCTGATTTTCCCTATGGGAAGGCAATAATAATGGTAGCCACTGAGACAGTCTGATGGTGATCCAGGCCTTGGACTGTACATCTGGCAGGAGGGGCTGCCTATATGCTCACAATACCACTGTGGGAACGACAGGCCCCATTGCAGTGTGAGAGGGCAAGGGCCCGGCCTGAGAGCGTTTAGCAGTAAAGCCAGGTCACTGCTGGCTGGTGCCAATGCCTATGCTCTGGGATCTGATTCTTCATGACCCTCCAGCCCCACTCCCTATTCTCTTCCATTCCAGAATGGAATTGGAGGGGGGGGTTCCAGTTGACTTCTTGTTCAATCTCTTTTGGGTCCGGGCCAATGCAAGAAAAAGAAGTTGGCCCAAGTTTACAGGCCTTCCTCAAGGACGAGCTCTTCTCTACCCTGGCACAGCTTCTCCTTCCTCCATACCCATGCAGCCTCAAAGCCCAGAGTGCCAGGCAGGCTGACAGCTCCCGAGCCCTGAGCCCAGTGGAGGGAAATGCTTCCATCTGTGATCAATACCAGGCATAATTCAGTGACTGCAGCAAGTACAAAGGAGTGGAGGTTAAATCAATATTTAGAAGCTTCAAAATTAAACTAATTAAGAGCAAGCCTTAATGATTTTTTTTACTGTCTGGGAATAAAAAAGACAAAAATCCCGCCTATATTTCATGATTTTGCTTTAGTTGCTGGTAATAATTTGGAAGAGCAGAAATGGATGGTGTTCTGGCTGCCCCATGCTACACTGCAGAAGAAGGGTACCTTGTCTGTGGAGACAGAAGATGGCAGAAACCGGAGCAGCAAGGGTGCACGGGAACAGTGCAAGGCCATTAGCCTGATGTCAGGGGTACTATGTGCAGCACTGTGTCCCCCCCAAATGAGATATCAAACTTCCACTCTGGATATTTGTGAATGTACCCTTAGAAAATAGGGTCTTCATAGATGTAATTAGGCAAAGTTGAGGTCGTCAGGGAGACCCTAATCCTATATGACTGATGTCCCATAAGAGAAAGAAAATGCCGCATGAGGTGGATACTTAGGGAAAAGGGACAGGATGCAGCTTCAAGCAAAGGAATGTTCCCCCTCACCACCCTGCCACTGATGGCTGTCAGCAGAATCCAGCAGAGGCAAGGATGGGTTCCTCTGGTCTTCTTGGGGGAGGCTAGTTCTGCTAACACCTTGAGCAGAACTTTGAGACAATGAGATTTTATTGTTTGAAGGGATAAGTTTATAGTGCTTTATTATGGCAGTTTTAGGATGATAATCCAGGATTCTGGGTTCTCATTCCAACTCTGCCTCGTACTAATCATGCCAACTAGAGTGAGATGCTCACCCTTCATTTCCTCTTCTGAAAAATGTGGTAAGACCTCTCTCTCTTTTAAAGACCTGAAACGTGAGGGAAAACGTGCTTCACAAGCTGTAGGGCTGGCTCAGTCCCTCCCAGTGCTGCAGGGCCACCAGCTGTCAGATGTGCAGGGCCACCAGCTGTCAGATGCACCTGGCCCTAGGCCCATCTATAGATCCAATCAGATCACAGGGGAATGTCCAATGTGTCACTAGAGATGCTGTGGACATCAAAGGTGTTTTTATTGTCATTTTTAGTGGGGTTTTACTTAATGCAAGCTGATCTTTTCTAATCAATAAAAGGGAAGGATTGAATGATATCATCTAAAAGATAGTTTCATTATCATAAATACACATACACATACATATACATTTCTGTATATATGATGCCTCACACCTGTAATCTCCTGAGGCAGAAGAATTGCTTTGAGTTTGAGTTCAAGGTCAGCCTGGACTATTTCAAAGAAAAAAACAGTGTGCCATTGTTTGTGGTGGTGCACACCTGAAATCACAGCATTTGGAAAGTGAAGGCGGGGGATCAGTTCAATGCCAGATACTACTACAGAATGATTTTGAGCTTAGTCTGGGCTACATAAGACCCTATGCCAAATAAATGAACCAAAGCCAAAAAACCAGCAAGCCTGTGTAGTCCTATCTTGTTCTAGTTATTTTCCCAGAAGTACAGTAAGATTGGTTCTGAGGGGTGTCAGCTTTGATTGACAAAACTTCTGGAGTGTTCTGAGATGTTGCTATCTCTGCCACCATTGGCCAGGTTAAGGGAGGGGGTCCCAGAGTATTTTCCTTACAGCATATGGAGTCTGAAGGGACCAGGAAACCAGCAAGCCAGAAATAACATTCTTTCATCAAGATCACTCAAAGCCCTGTGTGTACCTTAAGCACATGTCCCTAAAGGGCCACTGTACTCAGTAGTGTGGCTGCATCCCTGACTCAGTACAACAGGGCAGCTGCTCTGTGGGAACCTCCCCTGGGGTCTGTGGGAGAGGGTCTTCAGGTGGTCTCAGCATCTCAGAAGAAGCTGCAGTTTGTAGCAGTGGGGGTCTCAGATGGGGTCCTAGGGAAGGTTCCTTCATCCCATGTGGCACTCTTCTCAGAAGGATGTCACCAGAGCAAATGAACATGTGTTGGCACCTCTCTCTCACAGGGATGGGCAACAACAGCACCATGACAACCACCACCATCATCGCAATGCCACCATCTGAGATTTACTGCCATGCCGTCACTGTGGAGTCAGCCCTCTTTCTCTCTCCACCAGCCCCATGCCTGCCATGTGCGTCATTTGCGACTGTGGTGGTCAGTGGCTCTGTCTGTCATCACCACACATTTGAGTGACCTCCCTGGCATCCTCATCTTCATCTGCGGCCCCCACTCTGGGCTTCCCAAGATCCTGATCACCATAAGAACATGGCCATGGCTCACAGCTGTGGAGTGTACAAGCCCCAGAACAGACCACTGGCAAAGACACGAGACAGTGAAATTGCAATAATGAGAAAATGTGGGGCACAGAAGTGCACACAGAGAAGTGTGCACATGGGCATGTGGTGTTCACATGTAGAGACAGAGGAACAGTCATGACATGGGAAGGGAGAGCAGGGCCAGACCCAGATGCCAGGTGTGCTCTGCTTTCAACCTACTGGACAGGAAAAGGATAACCATTTGCTCCCTGTGATGTGTTTCTCAGCTCTTGCTGTATCAGAGAATTATGAGGTAATCTTAGTGAGGTGTGGTGGTGGGTTGCCATAATCTCCACATTTGGAAGGCTGAGGCAGTGAGAGGGATCTCTGTCTGTCTGTCTGTCTGTCTCTGAGAAAGCATCTAACTATATCTCTGACCAGCCTGAAACACTCTATGTAGGCCAGGCTGGCCTCAAACTCACAGAGATCCACCCGCCTCTGTCTCCCTAGTGCTGGGATTAAAGGCGTGCGCCACCACCGCCCAGTCTATCCACTCTCGCTCAATTGTATCAGTCTCAGAGTTTCAGTACGGCATTCCAACAGAACTTTCTAGGATTTCTTTGTATGTAAATGTTATAATAGTGAAACAAACAAGCAAACTAAACCCTCACAACACTGAAACTCCGGTGTTGTTGACGTTGAACTCTCTAGGGAGAAATGTACCAAAAGGAAGATGGATGATGGACAGAGCTGATGGAGTTAATGTGAAACCAGGTGGTGGGTGTGGGAGCATCACCAAGATTTCTCTAGCCTTGAGGTCCATGGGAGACTCTTCATAGTTTCCATGGTATTGGGGTGTGGGGGGACTCCTGACTGCTGTCTAGAGCTCTAGGGCTGGAAACCACGTCTTCAGAAGAAAGCAGATGTCAGTTAAAGAGCAAGCCTGGCTTCTTATCCAGCCAGGCAGATTCTGAGTGGGGTTTTGAATGCCTACCGATGGATCTGCACAGGCTATCAGGGAAGGGAGAGAGGCTGTTTGGGAGATACTGCTGCGGCCCCCACAGGGCTGCTCTGTGGGCCAGGGCTGGGCTGGCACTCACCCCAGTCAGAGTAGGAAGTAGTTCTGCTCTTTGCAGACACCCCCAAACCTCCGAGTTATAAAGCCCAACTCAGAATTCCCAGCAAGGATTCAATTCCCTCTTAGGAAAGACTTGCTTCCTAGCTGACTAATGCAATGTGTGGGGAATGGGACCAGGGGTTGGGGGTAGTGCTTTGGGCATCATGGTGAGTGGCTGGGAGGATGCCATGGGCACCGTGATGGCAGGAAGATCTGCTCATCTGCATGCTCCTCCATAGCCTGACCTGAGCCTGCCCTGGTACAAATGCCATAGCAACATCGTGCTCTTTAAACACAGGAGTTTGTGCTGCCATTGCAGAGCAGAATTAGGCAATTTAATTAAGGAGCTGGCAGCAGACAAACTTTGTGAGTTAAAGGCATTTTATTAAATCCCATTGTATTATGCAGCTTGGTTCCCGCAGGGGCTGTGGAACTGGGAGAAGACGGGAGAATTCACTGGGGGTTTCTTTTCCCTGCCTTGCTGCCTCTGGTCCTCCCTCTAGCTTCAAGAAAGCAGGAGTGCACAGTGGGGGGCTGTGGGAGTAGGAAGGCATTGTGATTGCTTGCTCTCCCACCCTTGGGCCCAAGACAGCAGTGTGGGGAATACAGTTCAAACGCCACTATTCAAGCTGTGGGTTTTTTTCAGGCCTGGGTCCAACCCCAACTTCAATGTCAGCAGTGCAGCTGTGGATTGGATGGACCTTGGGGGGCTCTAAGGCCTCAGCTCATTGTGCCCCAGTCCCCTTCAGCAGGAACAACTGGCATTCCCATTTTACAGATGAGGAAATGGAGGTATAGAGAAGCGAAAGAAATAACTTCCCCAAAGCCTTGACAGCTGCACGTCATAGAGAGGGCCCTCAGGTTTTCCATGGTATCCATGGTGGTGACACAGGCACCGTGAGGCCTATGTGACTCCTTGTTTGCACTAAGTGGAGCAGGCCCCCTAGCTGGTAATCTCAGCATGCCTCTGGGAGGCCTTCCTGTGTTCGCTGTCACAGGGCATGGTTAGTCCTGGCCAATTCTGGAGGCCATTTGGGCTCCTGGTCATCGTGCCTCCTTGGCCTCCCCAGGTGGCTAGACCTGTCTGAACTCAAGGGGAGCTAGAGCCCTGCTTCTCAGTGCCAGGGCCTGCTGCAAAGGGAAAGAATTGCCCTCTCCTGACTCTTGGACATGGCATCATGGCCTGGGGCCACCTAGCCACCTGGCTCCACGCTTGCTTACCAGGGCAACCTCCTGGATGCCATCTCCTCAGTTTTAGAATGGGGGGGAGAGAATGTATGACATGGATGCGGTAAAGTTAGCAAAGTCCTCTGCCAGGCACTCGTCAGTATCTGTCTGCGTAGATCCTCATGGTTCTGCTGCATCATCTTCATCATGCAGATGAGGAAACGAGGGATAAAAGAAGGTAGGCCTCTGACCAAAGTCACACAGCTAGGAAGGGGCCAGAACCAGCGCTGCCAATAACAGGTGATTACGTATAGGCACACCCACAGCTGTTTGTGTGTGTAGCTGTGCACACATACATATTCACTGGACAGTTATGCTAATAACTTCTTTAGAGAGAATCTACAATGAGCTCACAACCACATATTTTATTTCTTAGCTTGATTGGCCACTGTCTTAGCCTGCTTGGACACAATCACGAAGTGCCACAAACTGGGTAGTTAATAAACAACAGAATTGATTTCTCACAGCTCTGGAGCTGGAGTCCCAGATGAAGGCGTCAGCAGACAAGGTTGAGGAGGGCCTCCTTCTGGCTCACAGGTGAACGTTACCTTCTCAAGGTGCCTGCATGTGGTAGAGCGGCTCAGGAAGTTCTGGAGCTTTAAACCAGCACACACCCCACTTGTGTCCGACGTCAACACCTTGCAAATTAGGTTTCAGCACTTGGACAGTGGACACAGCCACCCAGTTACTGCAGGGCATGAAACCTTGGTGAAACACTTCCTGGGTGCACCTTCTCCTTTTGCAGCATGCTCAAGAGCTGCAGCCCTGGAGTTTGGCTGCAAGGCCTCTTAGTATGGTTGGGAGGCCTCCTCTCTTCCCCCCTCCCTACCTCTGAGACCATGGGGCTTCCATGGTCCTACAGCTTTGGACATCAAGTGTCACCCTGAGAAGTCTCCAGGTGAGTAGACAGGACAGAGAGGGCAGAGCTACCACAGAGGAGAGTCAAGTGGCCGAACAGGAGGGTGCCCCGTCCCATAGGTATTCCCAGAAAACAGTGACATTGGCAGTAAGAAATCTGCTATCCCTGGGCAGTAGTGGCACACACCTCTAATTCCAGCACTCAGGAGGCAGAGGCAAGCAGATCTCTGAGTTCAAGGGCAGCCTTGTCTACAGAGTGAGTTTCAGGACAGCCAGAGCTAAGGAGAAATCTTGTCTTGAAAAACAGAGCAAAAAAATCTGGTCTATGTGGACAGTCTAACCAATCTGGAATTTCTTGAGTATCTGTCTTGAGTGCTAACAGGTGCCATTTACTAAATGCTTACAGAATACTGGGTCTTTTTAGGCTTTGAAAAGAATGTGGTTTTTTTGTCGTTTGTTTGTTTTTTTTTTTTTTTTAAAGATTTATTTTTATTGTGTGTGCTCAGAGGCCAGAAGAGGGCACCGAGTCCCCTGGAGTTACAGCCATCTGACATGGGTGCTGAAATGGGCCACCGCCAGCCTGTTTTCTCAGGGAATGGACAGGAGACTCTTCTCCCGGGAATAATGATTAAAATTCTAATAATGAACACCCTATAACTACTATGTCTCCAGTGTTTCTCCTCCAGACCACAAAACTCTGGGCAACCAACCAACCAGCCACCTTATGGCCACACAGCAGAGCCCAGAAAGGCTTCAGGATGGGTAGATTTTGTCTCCTCCTGTTGACAGAGAAGGGCAGGTGCCCAGGGACCAGCCTTGAAAGCTGCTGCTGAGTGCCACAGGCACAGTTGAAAAAGTGGGTGCCCACTTCTTGTACCTGAGCCCAAGAGATCTGGCCAGCTGGGAAGAAGGTGTGAGTCCCAACCTGAAAATAGCCCCTCCCAGAGCTTCCCAGGGGCCTCTGCTCAAGTAAGGCTGTCTGTTCCCACACCAGTGGGGATTACATCCTGTAGGGCTAGCCCCCGCAGGGGACAGCTGATGGCTTTCTCTGGTCTCAGCCAGGAGTCATTACACACAGAATGCCTGGTTTAAACAAGTGATTAGGTGACTCTATTAGAAATGTGCGTGCTTCCCACCAGGGAAGGATGGGAACTTCCCAGACCAGCTTCTCTCCAGCAGGGACTCTTCTGGGGACCCTGAATCCTTTCTTAGAATGCATCCAGCCTCTTTGGGAGAAGGGCTTTAAACTGGACTGGTGGTCAGCCACAGAGCCCACTTCTGCTCACACCTTGTCAGACACCAGGACCCTGAGCAGTTTAAATGATTTTAAGGCGCTCAGGGAGTCAGTGACTCACCACGCTAGCAGTGACTCATTGGGGTGTCATGTTTCCTTCACCATCAGGAACTTCAGGGCAGGAAGGAGTCAGAGGGGAGATGGAGACCGACTTCATAATAAATTTGCCCCCCCTGAAAAGGTCCATGATGGGGATTCTAGGCTAGGCCGGGGCTGGGTGGAAACTGTAGGCAGCCTCGGGGCCGTGATTTGATGAGGTTCTCAGCAGCTGTTCTGTCCCCTCATGCTGTTTGCCCTCTGCTTGATTCAGGATGCTGGCAAGCCTCCTGCCATGGCCACAGCTTCCTCTTCCCCCGCTCAGGGATGAATCTGGAAGAGGGGACTGAGTGAAGAAGCAGCTGAGGCGGTTTACAGAAGCCTGTGTGCAGCGGAGCGCTGGCCTCCTCCACTACACAGGCAGTGATGGAGTGCCTTCCTCATCGCCTCATTTTTCCTACTGTGACAGCTCCGTATCTACCGCTCCCTGTCACCACGCTGACAGCCTTTAATGATGAAAACAGCCCCAGTGTCATATAAATTCTTCCAGCATCCTAGGGGCTAGAAGGAGAGCAGTTTCAGGACGCTGGGAACCAAATGCTTTTCACTGCATTGGTGAAAGAGAACAAAGCCTCCAAACATTAAAGACTTGTGTTCAAGTCCTGCCCTGGCATCTTTCTAGGTATTGACCTTGAACAAATTACTTTACCATTTTAAGCATCAGTTTCTAGATCATGAAATGAGAACATTACCTCACAATATTATCTTGAGCATTAGCTAGAATTTTGACAGAGAATCTGGCGTACAGGTTTAACAAGTGAGTTCCTTTTCCTGGTGGGCATGCGTAGGGACATGAAATTTCTATTTATTGGGCCTCAAACCCAGGATAAAAGCTTATCTGAGGTTCCTATTAACATATAAAAGTGGACACTTCTGTCAGCTTCTCTTCAGCATCTGCAAGTACCTGTTATGGAGACATCCTGGCTAGCATACCATTCCCTCACCCCCACCTCTTCCTACCCTAAACTCTCTGGTCTCTTGCCTCTTGGCTGCTGCTCTTGGTTCCTGGCTCTCCTGTCTCCCCTTCCCTCTCTCCTTACACAGGACCAGTTTAGCCTGTCATGTTCCCTCTGGACTCTACCAGATGCCTCTGCCTCTAGCTCTGCTCTCCCTCATATCTATAATAAACCCTCCCTATCTGTACCTAGGAACATCATGTCCTCCTTTTCATTCACTGTCATTCTGGCAGCACCAATGAAGTATGAGGGAAAGGGGGCCCTCGGGTGGCCACATGGTCAGGTGGAGGTGGTGGTCAGAACTCCTTTCCTGTGCTGCTTCTGGTTGGAGTCTACCAATCCTCATGGCTTTGCCACACAGCTGTCCCTGGAGTTACTCCTCGACATCCCACAGCGGCCATCTGGGCTTCCCGTCTGTGTCTCTCATCTCTTCTCTCTGTCCTCACGAGAGCTGTTAATCTCCTTGGTGACTAGGACAGCTCCTCCTTCGGTCTTGCCACCACCTCCGTCCCCTGCACTCACATGGTCTGGAGCTTTCTGAGTTTTTGAATCTGTCCTTCTGGAATTTTCTTCTCTGCTCATGGAATTCTTATTTATTTAGCTCTCTCTTGTCATTCTTCCTGCTGCTCTAGTGCTGGTCCACCTTTAGCAGGAGCTGGTGGCCTTGGCTGCCTCTCTAGGCTGAGTTCTTCAGTGCAGAAACTGGGCACACGGCCAGTGGTCATCAGTTTGTGTTAGGCGGAACAGATTATGGGGGTACACTTTGAAGGAAGCTTCCTGTTAAGGGGCAGTTCCTCTCCCACTTGGATCTTACCAGAGCAGGCCTGGCCCCTGTGTGTAGACATGACACAGGGACCAGGCCTGCTCAGTTGGAGGTGCAGCCATCTGTACTTCTCTACTCCAGGCCAAGGCAAAGAACCACCATCAGTTCAGGTACCTGCTCCCCTCTTGCAACTGCACAGCAAGAGGGAGAGGACAGGGAGGGGACAAGGAAGGGGAAATGCAAGCATGAGAACCCAGAGTCTTATATACTTCTAAGGCTGACACCCTGCTGTTATTAGACAGATGAAGAAACCAAGGCAACTTACTGGTCAAGAGCCATTTGAGAAGTTACACAGCTAAAAATGGAGCACACTGGTCCAGCCAACCCTGAAGCAAGATTTCTTTTTTAAGATGCCTCCTTCTGTAGAAATTGCAACATAGTCCACAGAGGAGTCGGGGAAAGATTCTCACTGAAAAACTCTATCTGTGTGGTTTGTGTTCCTGCCATCTCTTCTTCATAGACAACCGACGATAGGTATGTATGTACTGATGGGCTGGCAGGTGCATGGATGCGTGAATGGATTTATGGGTGGGTGAGTGGGTGGGCAGATAGATGGATGGGTAAATGAGTGAGTGGGTGGGTGGAAAGGTAGATGGGTGAGTAGATGTGTGAATGGGTGGGTGGATAGATGGATGGGTAGGTGAGTGGGTGGGTGGGTGGAAAGACAAATGGGTGAATGAGTGAGTGGGTGGGTGGATGACTGGCTGGGTGAGTGAGTGTGTGAGTTGGTGGGTGGATGGAGGATGGGTGGGTAGGTGAGTGAGTGGAGGGGTGGGTGAGTGGGTAGATGGATGGATGGGTGGGTGGGTGAGTGAATGGGTGGGTGGATGGATGGATGGGTGGGTGAGTGAGTGGGTGAGTGAGTGGATGGGTGGGTGGATAGATGGGTGGGTGGGTGAATGGATGGGTGGGTGAGTGGGTGGGTGGTTGGATGGGTGAGTGGGTAGGTGAGTGAGTGAATGGGTGGGTGGATAGATGGATGGGTGAGTGAGTGGATGGGTGGGCGGATGGATGGATGAGTAGATGATACGATTGTTAATGTTGATTGTCAACTTGACAGGATCTAGGATCACTGAATAGACAAGTCCGGGGGCATTTCTATGAGGGATTATCTAGATTAGATTAATTGATGTGGGAAGACTGATCCTAAATAGGGGTAACACCATTTCATGGACTGGGGTACTGAACTTCATAAACAGGAGAAAGCTAATTGAACATGGGCATTCATTTCGCTTTGCTTCCTGACTCTAGATACAGTGTAACCAGCTGCCTGAAGTTGCTGTTGCCGTGACATCCCCACTACAATGGATTGTATTTTTGAACTGTGAGCCAAAACAAGCCCTTCTTCCCTTAAACTGTTTGTGTCACAGTAACAAGAAAAGTTGCTTATACAAGTGGTGGACAGATGGATGCGTAGATGTGTGCATGGGTTGCAGGGTGGAGAGATAGATGTATGGGTGGGCAGATGGATGAACACGTGGGTGGATAAATAGGTGGATGGGTGAGTGGCTGGATGAATGGTAAGTGCATGGATGGATGGGTGAATGTATGCATGTATATATGTATGCATGTATATATGTGTGCATGTATATATGTGTGCTGGATAGTTTTATGTCAGCTTGACACAAGCTAAAGTCACCTGAGAGGAGGGAAACCTCAATTAAGAAAATGCCTCCATAAGATCGGGTTGTAGGCATGTCTGTAGGGCATTTTCTTAATTGGTGACTGATATGGGAGGGCCCAGCCCATTGTAGGCCGTGCTACCCCTGGAGTGGTGGTCCTGGGTTTTGTAAGAAAGCAGGCTGAGCCAGCCATGAGGTGAAAGCCTGTAAGCAGCCCCTCTCTGTGGCCTCTGCATCAGCTCCTGCCTCCTCCAGGTTCCTGCCCTGTTTAAGTTCTCATCCTGGCTTCCTTCAGTTGTGGACTACGATGTGGGAGTGTAAGCCAAATAAACCCTTTCCTCCCCAATTTGCTTTTGGTCATGGTGTTTCATTTATTTATTTATTTTTTATCAAAGCAATAGAAACCCGCACAGTATGGATAAGACAGGGCTGATAGAAATATGGATGGGTAGGTGGGTGAATAGATGGTTGGATAGGTGAATATATGCACACATACACACACACATACACACACATGTCCATATGTGTCTGTCTGTCTGTACGGATAGAAAATTGGCGGATTTCATTGTCAAGGTACTGGACAACATGGAATGTGGGTCCCAAATCAGCTTCTAAGGCATCCTCTACCATGTGAAGCAGGGGGTGCCCTCTCTACTTACTAATAAGAAGCTCCCGAATGGCTCCTTCTCTGGTTTGGTGACATCCCTGACCAGTTGGTGACTTGCCATTTCACTGTGTGTGGTCATCTGTACTACCTGGCCAAAGTTTGCATGTCAAAGCATGAAGAGGAGGACCAGAGGGAGAAGTGAGGAACAAGTGGTCTGTGTGAGAGAAGATAGGCATCTCAGACACAGTAGAGACACAGGAAGGGCTGGGACCAAGCTGCTGTGACCCAACCAGCCCATCTCCCCAGAGACTTGATGCTGCTATTTGGATCAGAAATAAACGATCTGAAAACACTTTGCTTTTTGGCATTTTTCTTTTTATATGTGTGTTACTGTTTTTCTTTAGTTTTTAGCAAATGTTCTTTTAAAAAATAACCCAATAAACTCTGTTGTTTCTATTGAAGTTAAGAGCAAAGAGGGATGGAGAGCCACAGTTAAGGAGCTGGAACGTGTGGGAGGAGAGGAGGGAGAAGAGGGGCTAATGGCCAGGAACTGCAGAGATGAGCTGTGGCATAGCCAGGACCCAGGTAGGCCACTCTGAGCTCCTGATTCACAGCCCAGCCCTGGGTCCCAGCAACACTCACATACTTCCTTTGTGGGTATCAGGGCTACCAATACAGTGGCTGGCTTGGCTGCTGAAGCCGTGGGAGAGAAGCAGCTCAGAGCTGGTCTCTGTTGACTAGAAGACTCTGAGTACAGTTAGCAAAGGAATGAAGGAGCGACACAGGCTAGACAGGAGCAGAAGGGCCTTGGGAGCTAGGCCTGTGGGGATAATCACTCATTTCCTTCTTTCAGGAGATTTCATGTCACATGGACTAAATAAAATACTACATAATTGCAAAAGAGGCACTCACTGTGTATTAGATATACTATACTGTCACTGTGTCTGTCTGCCACCCTTAGAGTGATAGATGGCTTACCAAAAGCCACTCTGACATTTCCAAATGTGATGTTTTGATAGAGGTGCCATTCAACAGGCTGAAACCTCAGGTAGGACCTGAATGTAAATGAGGAACATTTGCCTCCTTTGTCTCATGACTTAAAGGTGAGAAAAGCTGACAACAAGGCTTTCTTTAGGACAGCTAAGGGTGGAAAGAGGGCGTGGTCCCAGAGGCTAAGGGTGGAAAGAGGGCGTGGTCCCAGAGGCTAAGGGTGGAAAGAGGGCGTGGTCCCAGAGGCTAAGGGTGGAAAGAGGGCGTGGTCCCAGAGGCTAAGGGTGGAAAGAGGGCGTGGTCCCAGAGGCTAAGATTGGGAAGAGCACACCCTCTTGCCCTGGTGCCAGAAACAGCAGGTGGGCAGATGAGTGGAAAGGAAGTGGATGTTAACCCCCAAAGAGTCTAAAGAAGAATGATAGAGGCCAGGACAATCTGAAGTACAAATGAAGTCAGGCCAGGTGAGGTGGCTTAGGTTTTTGCCCTGGGTCACCTTGTAACTAAGAACAGTGACCTGAATTGTCCAATGTGGCAGCCTCACAAGTGACCACTGAGTAGCTGTAACTCTCTCTCTCTCTCTGTGTATAGGGTCCAAATAGAGCTGGGCTGTACACAAGACTGCATACCTAACATGGGTACTGGAAATGGAACCTAGGTCTTCTTCAAGAATAGCAATTATATGCATGTATGTGTGTGTGTGTGTGTGTGTGTGAGTGCGTGTATGTTCTTTAACTAATGAACCATTGCTCGAGCCTCTGAAATAATATTTTTATGTATAGGCTTGGTGATAATAATTTCCCTTCTTCCCTTTTACTTATTTAATGTGCTCATTCATTACACTGTAATGAATTACACTGTAGGCTGTAATCTTCTATTTCTACAAGAAACTGTGGATTAGAGACTTAGGTTCAAATCCTACCTCTACCACTTACTTTGGGACTGTACTGGCTGGTTTTGTGTGTCAACCTGACACAGCTAGAGTCATCAGAGGAAGGAGCCTCAGCCAAGGAAATGCCTCATGAGATCCAGCTCTAAGGTATTTTCTCAATTAGTGATCAATGGTGGAGGTCCCAGTCCATGGTGGGTGCCGTCCCTGGACTGTTGGTTCTGTGTTCTATAAGAAGGTGGGTTGAGCAAGCCATGTTGAACAGGCCAGTATGCACCACCCCTCCATGGCCTCTGCATCCCCTCCTGCTTCTGAGATCCTGCCCTGTTTGAGTTCCTGTCCTGACTTCCTTCAGTGATGAACAGCAATGCTGAAGTGTAAGTCGAATAAACCCTTTCCTCAGCCGGGCAGTGGTGGCGCACACCTTTAATCCCAGCACTCGGGAGGCAGAGGCAGGTGGATCTCTGTGAGTTCGAGGCCAGCCTGGTCTACAAGAGTTAGTTTCAGGACAGGCACCAAAGCTACAGAGTAAATCCTGTCTCGAAAAGCAAACAAACAAGAAACCAAAAAACCCTTTTCTTCCCAACTTGCTTTTTGGTCATGGTGTTTTGTCGCAGCAATAGAAACCCTAAGACAGGGACTCTGATAAAGCTGAACTGTCAGAAAGAGCACAGAGTACAGGTTTGAGTCAGGGTTGGCAGTGGGGACAGAGAGAGGGACCTGGGCAGAGCATACCTACAGAGGACCACCTACAGGCCACCCTCACTATCATGGGTCTCACTGCAGGCTCCTGGCATGACAGAGCTGGAAGAAGCCTGAAAGATCCTGCACCCCAGGGCCCCAGGAAGGCAAGCAGTAAATCCTTTACTTTCCCCATGTCCAGATGGATACACGTTTTAGCTCTGCAGAACCCCAAAGCCATTACACGGTCCTCTTTGCCTTGCAGGGTGGACCCGTGGGGCCCAGGGCTACTTGTTCCCTTGCAGTTGGGCACTACCATCCCCACTCTTCAGATGAGGGGCCTGAAGCTCTGGACTCAGGGTTACCCAGGGTGGTAGGGGGCCTTGATCTTCCCTCCTGTTCTCGCTCGGCTTCTTCTGCTAGCACCTGAAAGGCAGCAGCAGGCTGAGTAGAGTGAATAACTTCCAGACTTACCCCACAGCCTGGTGGATGCTCCAGAGCCAAGGCCCTACCTTCAAGCTTGAGAAAATTATTTGTAGATGCCATGGAGCAGATCAAGGACAAAGCCAGGACCAGAGCTCAGGATTCCTATCCCAAACATGTCCTCGAGCCACAGGGACTGAGAGGGGTTGGTAAGTGGCTCCCTCCGCAATAAGGGACAGGAGCTGGGGTGGGGGGCAATACATTCCTTTCGCTGTTGCTGTTCAGGCCCCAGGGGAACACTCATGCCGATGAACAGCTCCTGAGGGCTGGGACTTTGGGCTCCATATCTAGAATCTATTAGGAAGGTTGAAGGGCAGGTGGGGGATTAATATTCTCATCCCCAGATCCTGGCCTGGTTCTCAGCACACAGCTGTGGTAGAGAATGACTGCATAGCTGGATGGACGGGTGGATGCATAAATAAATCACACCATTCCAATCAGACATGGGGCTAAGTGGGGGTGAGAGATGGTCAGGGCAGAAGAACACATGGGCCAGAAGATGTTTCTTCCACCTTTCCTGCAGCCTTGGATGTGGCGGGTGTTGTTGTGGGTGTGGACCACAAGCAAGCACTTTAAGAAATACAGAGGGGAGGGAGGGAGATTCTGCAAGCATTGACAAAAACCAGCAAGCGTTCTGGGGTCCTGCAGGGTTCTGACCTTAACCAAGACCCTCGCTCTCCAGGCCTTGATTTGTTTATCAGGAAACAGAGTTAGACTAACCAGACCAAGGTCACTTCCTAACTGACCCCAACAGCTGGCAGGTGTGAGCACTAAGCATTCTCTCAGTTGCTGCATCAAGGCAGGGCGGTGGCAGGAGCAAGGCCAGATAGAGACTCCCTGGCAAGAGGGAGGCCGACAGATGCTCTTGAAAACCGGCCTCCTGAGACTGCACAGCTAGAGGTAACTGGCTGTGACAAGGATCAAGCCCGTAGTCAATTCCATTCAATAAAACTTTGATTGCCTATGAGCCTTGTAAACATGCAGCTTCCCTGTGGGCCAGAGACTTTCGTCTTTCCCTCTTCCTGCTGCACCCACCCTGGGCACTGTGCCAGTCCTAAAAGGCCCCTCAGCCCCACTGGCAGGTGAGGGCCTAGGCCTGGGGGAGGGAGGGGGACAGTGGGAGACAGAGGCAGCCGGAATCACTTAGCCCTCATTAGTCCAAATTAAAATCAAGAGTGAGATGACAATTACAATTTGCAGTGGGCTAATTGTTTTTCCTCAGAAGCTGATCGTTTTGCAGATTGGGGAAATTAATTGTTTGAAATCCCAGGTGTACTGGCTTCGAACCCAGTGAAGGGAGGCAGGCCCGGCCTCCACCTGGACAGCACTCCCAAAGGTAGCCGGCAGCGGCGGTCTCACTTCTGATCTTACTGATCCTCATGCAGGTCCAGGGCTGAAGGGAGCTGTGGCCTGCATGACTGACTCCACCTGCCATCAGGCTAGAGGGCTCTGGGCCCTGGGAAGCCTCCTTGGATTTCCCAGATGTTTTCATTTCCCTTGGGGATTTATGGGCCACCATAATGTTCACTCATTCAACAAGCCCAACAGCCCACTATGTGCCAAGCACTAAGGGGTCTTTGCTATGAACACTGTAGTTACTGGTCTCGTGGGGGTAACATGGGGTCCTCACACTGCATGTGACAAAGGTGACAAGGGCTCAGAAGGCACTTTGTAAGCAAACAGCCCTCTAAAGACCTCCACTCTGGAACATGGTGATTCTGTTACCTTACACGGTAAAAGACTTGCAGGTCAGAGAGTGTCTTTGGTTATCTGATGAGGATGGCTCTAAGCAGGAGAACCCTCTAGAGAAAAGTCTTTCTCTAGCTGGGAGCAGAAAAGTTCCAGCGTTTTGGGATCTGATCTACATCTCACTGCTTCAGAGGTGCAGGGAGCTGAAAACCTCTGGAGGCTAAGGGTGGCCCTCAACTGATAGCCAACCTAGAAACAATGTTGGCTCTACACTAGGACCTAAATATCACCAACCATACAAGTCAGGCATAGAGCCGATCCACCCCCCCCCTCCCCGGTCTGCCTCACACACTGATTTGACCTTTAGTAGCCTAAATCTGAGAAAAGAGTCTGCCAGCACAGCTTGATCTGCGAGGGGCAGGACCAGGGGACATTACAAGTGTGAGACTCGAAGCCACTGTGGCTGCGGTGACATGTCATGGCAGCAATAGAAACCTGAGCCAGGATAACAGGGTAGTGATGCAGGACTCCCGTATTTCAGGAGGCCTCTTGTGGACTGAGACCAGAATGATGAGGAAGGAGAGAGGCAGTGTTCTTGTCTCCATCTTCCAGTGTTAGCCCCCAAACCTCTCCAGTCTGGGGCAGTGGAGAACCCACAATTGGCAGAGGGAATAGCTGGCTGGGCAAAGGCTCTGGGGTGAAGGTATCCCGAGGGGAGGAAATGAGGACTGCTGGGAAAGAGTAAGGAAAGTTCTGGGATGAAAACTGAGTGTCTAAGAGACCCATTTCCCCAGCCTCTCCTCCCAGCTGACACACGCTGGCAGTCTCCTCTCCCCTGTCCTGTCCTGCCCTGGGTCACCTCCCTCCTCTTTGCCTCCCTTCCCCAGCTGGCCTCTACAGGTGCTCAGGTGTCTCCATGTGCCAAAGTACCAGGTGCTTACTGCTGCCTTCTCCAGCAGGGTGTTGGCATACTGCCAAGCAGTACACTGCAGGGGGAATTTTTCAAGCGGTCTTTAATTAGGGAGACAATAGGAGGCTGGGAAAAGGGGAAGAGAAAGGTGGTGGACAGCGTCAAGATCTGTCAAAACAGTGGCTGTACAGCTGAAGAACTTCACGGAAGTCGAAAGAGCGGGAGGGAAAGCCAGGCAGGCACGGGGACCCTCCTGCCTGCCCTGCCACTCACCCTTTCACCTCCTCCCATCTAGGAGTGGGTGTGTGGGCACTGGAGAAGAGCAAAGGGCTGGTGACAGATTTGGCTTTGTCTCATTCTGTTTGATGTCTGGCAAGTTAATTGCCCCGGGTCTCGGTTTCCTCTTCTGTACAATTAGTGTAGTAATACCTACTTTTCAGGGTGGTTGTAAAGATTAAGGATGTCAAAAAGCAATCTGTGTGGAGAAGCGACTGGCTAAGTGGTGGCTGTTTCCCACCATTTATGTGTAGGAGAGCCACACCCTCCTGCCGCTAGACTGCAGCCCCTTTGCTGAACAAACAGCTGAGCTTGCTGGCATATGCCTATGGTTAAGCACTCATGAACCTGAGGCAGGGGGATCAGCAGTTCACGGCCATCCTTGGCTACAAAGCAAGTTCAAGGCTAGCCTGGGCTACGTGAGACCTTGTCTCAAAAAGAGAAAACAACAAACGGAAGGCAGAGAATATATCCAAGAACCTCAGAATCTTGCTAGCACACCAACTCCATGTTCCTTCAGTCTGTCCTGCTGCTCTGAGGGTGGGGTCTAGAGACCTACACAGGGGACCAGCCCCCAAGCAGGTGATTCAGATGTGAGGCTGGGTCCACCCTGCTGTCTCAAGGCGGTGTCTGCCTTGGAAGCCACTGTCTTGAGAGAGCTTGTAGGGCAGTCTTTCTCACTTCTACTCACACCTTAGGGCTTATTCCTTGGGCAGCTCCTACCCCTAAGCAAGGTAAGCAGATCCTCAGGTCAGAGCTAATACAGCAAAGACCTCCGCATCTGCATCCTTTTGATTTCTTGTTTTCTAATGGAAGAAACAGTGGGCCAGGTCAGGCCTACCCAGAAGCATGTGCTCAGAACTCAGTGTCTGCCACTCACAGGGAGGACGAAAGCACAATGCCTCTCAACTGAATTCTAAATGTCAGGGATCGTCAAGCTTCTCTGGGTTCTGTTCCTCTGCTATGAAGTGATGATAAACTGGTCCCTATGCTGGGACCCACCAGACACTGTCCTAAATGTGTAGTGTGGATTCCTGCACCTAGCCTGACAGCACTTTTACTCTCTTTTGTAAGCAAGAGTGTAAGAGAGGGCCATGCAGCTGAGGTGGGATTGGAATCTCTGCAGCCTGGCCTCAGAGTCCTGGGCATTCTCTTCTTCCTCTCTTTCTCACAGTGCATCCATTCTGAGTCGACGCAACCTTCTCTCTGCCAGGGACAGGAGCAGGTGGTAGATAAGCTAAACAAGACGCAGTGTCTGTCCTGAGGTAGCTTTCCAGCCAGCAGGGCATGCGGGAGATGTGGCTTATGACAATGACATGTTGCATGGGCATCTGCAATCCTGGATGCTGGCTTTGGGGTCTGAGAGCCACCCATCTCCTCTTAGCTTCTGTTATTTGTGTTTCCTCAGCACCATCTCCTGCCTGCTGGCTCTCAGCATCTGCACGTGACAAATCACAGCCATTGGTAGGTACACAACAACGTTATTATTGAACAAATGAGAAAACACAGAAGAGTGTGGAGGAAATTTGAGCGATGCTTCCTTCTGCCTCCCAGGGCTGACTGCTATCACGTTCTAGCATTGTCTCTTCAGCCTTCGGCTTTGTCCTACAGTGGCAAACAGTTTTTATCTCTATCCCTGGTCTTATGTCATCTTTTATCAAATCTTGTTTTCGATATAGTTTATCTTCCAGTTGCCTTTTTTTCTTCTTCTTTGAGACGGCTTTCTCCATGCATTCCTGGCTTCCTTGGAACTAGCTCTGTAGACCAGGCTGGCCTCAAACTCAGAGATCTACCTGCCTCTTCCTCTAGAATGCTGGGATTAAGGGCGTGTGCCACCACTGCCCGGCTTCCAGTTGCTTTTGAAAATTATTATTATTTTTTATTTCATGTGTAAAGCATTTTGCCTTCAGGGGTGTATGTGTACCACGTTCACACAGTGCCCTAAGAGCCCTGAAGAGGGAGTCAGAACTCGAGAAATGGAGTTAGAGGTGGTTGTGAGCTGCCATGTAGGCGCTGGGAACCAAACCCAGATCCTGTGCTGTGGGAAGCAGAGGAAGGCCTGGGTGGATGAAGTCTTGAGCAAACGTGTTATTGACATGGGTAAGGCCATGTCAAGGACCCTAGTGCCTCTGCCTCATGGCAGTGGCAAAGCCTTCACCATGTGAAGCTCAAAGGATGACAAATTCTTCCTAGGGGATCCTAGTACATATGTTGACAATATGTGCAAAAAATGTCCAGTCATAGCTTTCTCTGTCCCCGCACCGTGACTATAGCCTGAACACTATTCCCCTATAGAGACCACTCCTCCTGAGATTAGATAAACCTGCCTCCTCCATTCAGCTGTATGCTATAACTCTGCCTCTCTGCATAATAAACAGGCTATGCTTCCAGGGTGCCGAGACTTCTCCAAAGAGAGCCCAGGCTGCCCAAACCCGGCTTTTCCGTGTGTTTGTCTTTTCTTCACTCCTTCATTGCCCCAACCAGGTCAATCCCTGGAGCCCTGCAAGAACTTGGCATCGCACAAAAGCAGTAAGTGCTCTTAATTGCTGAGCCATCTTCCCAGATCCTTCCCGTTGCTTTGGAAAAAAAGAAGTAAATTTCTTGAAAATTTGCATGCTTAAACATCTTTATTCAATCTGCATGGGTAACTGACATTTTGGTAGGATTTGACATTTCTGAAGGTACCGTTCTATCCTTTACTCGCTGCTATGGTAGCCATAGAGAAGTCTGCTGCATTCTAAAACCTATCTTTGGGTTTCTGTATCTTGTTTTATCCTCACTATTGTAAAACGTGAGGTAGGGTCTTGACATGTTCCTTACAATAGTTCCTAAACTCCTGGATTCAAACAAGCTTCCTACCTTAGCTTCCCAAATCCTGTCCTAATGACAGATCTATGTTGTTACATTTAGCTTTAGTGGGGCTCTCTCTTTCTTTCATTACTTGTGCCCATCACCAAGTGGACCCTTGCAATCTAAAAAGTAGCATCATTATTTAAGGAAACAGAACACTCACAGAATGTTTTTACATTGTATGTTTACAGTGCCAGCGACCAACCCTAGGGTCTCATGCATGCTAGGGAAAAATGCTACCACTGAGCTACATCCCAGACCTTAGTCTGTTGGAAAAGTGTCTTGATATGTACCCCAGGCTGGCCTGGAACTCTTGATCCTCCTATTTTGCTTCATGAATGGGGATTTCAGGTGTGAGCCACTCTATCCAGACAGAACATATTTTAAATTTCCAAGGGCACATTCATTTTTTTCTACATCTCCCCTTAAAGAGACTAAATTATTCAAAAGCCTACCAGCATGGTTAAAATGCAATATGTAACAAATAGAATAAAATATATTCATGAATTGCAGCATTGTTGTCTAATTGCATCCAGGAATGCAGTAACAATGTGTGCAGCAACATGGAACCTTGAACACATGTCAGTGCAAGAAGTCAAACACGAAACAATAAATACTAAATGATTCTACCGATATGAAACGTCAGAGTAGGCTGTTTTATAGATATAGCAAGGAGTTAGCAGTCTCCAGGGACTGGGAGGGGGTAGTGAGTGGCTATTAATATGCACAGGGTTTCTTGGGGGGGGGAATCATGAAAATATTTTAGAATTAGGGTTGATGGCTGCATAGCTTTGTGAATGTCCAAAACCCCACCAATTTGTGTGTTGTGACAGCGTGATTTTTAGGATATGTGAATTTTAAAAAGCATCCTGTGTTCTTATTTTGTGGCCATAATATCTTCTTGTCTCTTGAAGAATATCAACTATGTTGGTCTGATGTCCTGTTGGGCCTCCCCTCCTCCATCATCATGTTTGCTTTTTTCACATTACTTTCTATTTATTTTACCTTTCCCCAATATTAGATGTTTTCTTTTAAAATTGCATAGTTCTTGATGAAGGGTTTGCATTCATGAGAGAGGACTGGGAAGACTGATTAACAGTTCCACATACCCAAGCAGAGCTGGGAATAGGCAGGTGTCACTGTGTGAGGGCTCAGCACCAGTGCTCCCAGTGTCCCCAGCATTCCTAAAGCTGCTGGAGAAAGTGGGCAAAGGGCCCCTTGATGTTGCCTGCAAGGTTTTGGCAACCCTCCATTTTTCACGTCTTGCCTCCATCTCCGCTCCCACTTATGCTCGTGTCTCAAGGGCTCACTTCTTGGTCAGCCTATCTGGGAAACAAAGTTCTCTCTGGGTGCTTTGGGGGTCAGGCAGGGACAGTCACAGGGTGAGATGCAGTTAGGAGGTGCCCTAGGGTGTCACTATTCCATACCACACCTTCAGGACCATGGCATTCTGAGCCTGTGTGGCTCTGTGGCGGGAGTCTGCTCGTTCCTCCTCTCTGCCCTCCCTGTAGCCCTCTAAGAACCCTTTTGTTCTCTGCCAAGTCAATGTACTCTCTTCAATTTCCATAATGGGATGGATTGCTCTCTTCTCTCTGCCTCTCCTTTACCTTCATTTCATATGGCTTGGGAGGTAGCAGAGAGACTCTTGGATGTGTTTAGTCTGTTATGCCGACCAGAATGCTCCTTGCCTTCCCAGTTACTGCTGCAGCAGACCCTAGAATTTCAGGTTTAGGATGAAAAGGTGTGATTTGACACAATGCAGTCTATATTGCTGACCTGTAAGGGCTGAGACTGGTCCTCGGAGGGCACTGGGAAGTTGGGAGTTAGGTGACTGTACCCTTGTTAGCCATTCATTACATTTCCAAGTCATACTTTACTGCATTTTAAGGGGGCTCATGAAGGGCTAGGCTGTATCCCTTAAGAATGTCAAGGGTCTACTGTACCTCTGTCGCTATGGAAACTAGTTCCCCAGTGGCAATCATGTTTGCAACATCTGCAATGATGTGATGCACATAGATTGGAGCAGAACAGTCCCCAGAGAGAAAGCCACCTCCCCTTAATGCTGGTCCCGTCCTTCATGATGTCTCCAGGGTCTCCTAGCCTGAGTGCCTTGCTGGCCCTGGAGTGTGTCAGCTCAGAGGTAAAGGAGGGAGACGATGAGCCTATTGGCCTGCTAAGGTCTAGAATTACTCAAGACTACCTGGAATTCCTCTGAAACCCGCTTTCTAGGACTTCTATTTCATGCTCACCTTGGTCAGGGGGCGGTTGGTACAGAGTTCCTACACTTTATAGTTCAAAAGTCATTTCTGTTTGGTTTTGAAATGCATCATGGGTTTTTTTCTTCTAGCATACTTACTATGCAAATGAGTTAATGTGTGTGAAGTGCTCAGAACAGCCTGGCTCATGGTAAGTGCTTTATAAGTGTTTGCTATTATTATTATTACTAAAATTGTATTTAGCTTGGGTCCGTATGAAAACAAATTTGCATTTCCTGCCTCTCTGCAACTCTCTTAACAAAGAAAATGGATGCCACAGAGACCCAGAGTCTGAGAAACCCTGGCTCTTTAAACTTCCTTACATAACAGGGAGAAGACACCACACAAGGTTTGTCCTGGACTGACCCTTTACCAGGAAGTAATGCTGCTGCCTGCAAGGGTGTCTGTGGCCTCTTCCCAGGGCATCCTCCTGGGCACCCTCTCTGGGAGGATACGGGCTCCGCTTCTCCTCTCGGGTTTCCTGCCCTGCTCTTCCCAGCTCTTCTCTCCCTCATCTATAAACGTGTCCCATGTCTCCCCGCCCTCTCTACTGCCATCGCTGTCACTTGCTTTTCCACCCCTGGGTAAAGGACTCTTAGAGGCAGATTGTGTTCATTTTTACAGTCAGAACACCCAGCACGGGGCTTGGCGTGGAGTAGATATTTAAAATTGAGGTTTTTTTTTTTTTTTGAGGGGGGAATGAATGCCACTCCTTTTTTCTAGTACCTGGCCAGTGTCTTCTGCTTGTTTTCTCCTCTCTTCCTTACACACCTGTACACACGCACACAATCCTATGTGAGCGCACACGCACATACGCACACACCCGCACGCACACCTGCTATCTTCCCCCAGTAGCCTCTTAGGCTGCTCCTCTGCCTGGCTGGGTTGGGGAGGAGATGGTGTTTCCCACTGTTAGGAAAGCCCTTCTGACCCAGCTGCAGAGAAGGGCTGGAATCAGTTCCGCAGCGCAGTGTGTCAGCTCTGATACCTACACACGAGGAGGACGCTTGTTCTGTGCAATTTCCATCTCATTTGTCTCTTCATTTGTAGATGAAATTGGCCAATTTCACCTGGAGTGTGCCTGGACTCTCTAGCAACCCACAGCCAGCAAATGAACAACTTTAGTCGCTGTCTAGAGAGGAACTGGTGGGAGCCAGCCCAGGGTCTCCCCAGCTACTGAGGCTCCCCGGTAAGGCTTGAAGAATGGCACCCCTACATGTGGACACCATCCTTGAATGTGGTCTCCACAAGGCTGAGCCAGGAGGACCAGGGAACTGAGGTGGCAAGGGTTTAGGGGAAGACCTGACTTCTCTCAGTGTCTCAGGAGAGGCCAAAGCACACAGGCTGGGTGCTTTGCCCCACTGACCATAGGCAGCGCTGACATAGTGAAAGAAGTCATACATACTCCATTCAGGTGAAGTTAGAAACAGGTAAGATGAATCTGTGCTGCCAGGCTCCAAACGGCAGTCCCCTCCTCCTGTTACGGAACATGCAGGAACTCGGAGGGTGCTGTATGTTCTAGGCCTCGGTCTGGGATTGACGTCTTGGGGACCCTGTACATCTCACATGTGAGCTAATCAAGTTGCACACAGAGAATATGCTTGTTCTTAATTCTACCTCAATGTAACATGGGGGGGGGTCCCCCAGTGTTTTTTTCAAACTTTATTGTGCTTATTAATCTCATGGGAGCTTATTTGAAGTACAGGTTTCTGAACCCCCAGCCTGAACCTCAAATGTATTATTAATTTTTCATTATGTAGTCATTGTACAGGGACTCTGCATTTTTGATGCTCCCTACCCTTAAGGATATTTTGGAGCAGGTAGTCCACAGGGCAGATGAGATCACAGAGAAGCCTCGACAGCTATCTAGACAAAGGGTCCTAATGGTTCCAGTACTATTTTGCCAGGAGCCACACAGGTGGCTAGGTGGTGATGGGCTTTCAGATGCCTTTGACAGGGAAGTTCAGCCAGGCTGTGGCATAAAGGAAGGCCTGTCAGAACTGCAGGTGACACAGTCGAGTCAGCTTGGATCAGGACAGGAAGTGAAGACAAGGGGAGAAAAATCCCTCCAAACTAGGAGCGTTTTCCAGCACCCTGGGGCCTGGTCCCTGCCCATAGCTGGACAACCTCATCAAGTGGTCAGCTGCCCAGGGAGTATGGTCCCCAGCAGAGGGATGGCATAAGATCGCAGGGTCTGCAGAGTGGATCTCATCAGTCTGGCATTCTTCACATGCATTTGCTGTTCAGTGGGAAGAAGAAACTAGATCCCAAAGATGTGTGACTGGAGATGTCCCTCTGGAGAGGATGCAGACAATGTGACATTTCCAAAGGCAGATGCCATTAGGCCAGGTGTCTGCAAACATGTGCAAATGATGTCTTCTGAGCCGCCCTTGACTTGATGATCTAAGAGGGCTTTGACAAGAGGGGATGGAGCCACCCACAGGACATGGGACAGGTTTCCTTTACATACATGTCGACCCTTTCCAAGACCATCACCACTGAGTAATGCTTTGATTTGGCTTACACATGACAACACCAAGACAGATTCACTAACTTGTCCAAAGCCACGGACTCACAGTGGGGACTGGACTGAAGTCCATATGGCTCAGGACCAGAATCTGTTCACCATCCTTCCTGCCCTCCTCAGTCTGTGATAGTACATTTAGGGATCTTTAGGGATCCAGAAATGACTCTCTAGTGTATTTTCCCAAGTACTCTGTGTGAGGCAGCTGCTGAGTTCTACTCTGTGGAGGAAAGTTGATCTGCGGTCAAAAGAATGACGAACCCAGGCTGAGTGGTTCGTTGGTCAGTAGCTGGGACCTGGAACTTAGGTAGAAGCTGAGCACTTCCAAGTCTATTGCAGTCTTTTATCATTGGGGCTGGCCGCTCTGAAGATATAGCTTATTTTACAAGGATGGGAAACTGACTTTTCTGGGCCTCTTTCTGTTCTCAGAATGACTCAGGGAACTGGGTTGAAGGAAAGGCCTTGATGGGGAAATAGAGGCCCAAAGAGCTTTGGTGAGGCTCATTGCTACAAAGGATTACCCAGGACCCCAGGCCAGTGAAGCTCGGATCCACATTTTCCCACTGCTTTCCTTCCACAGCCTCTGCGATGTCCCTGCTGCCTTAGGTTTTCTGCCCCAGGCACGCTCCTGTGTCCTTCATTTGAACCATAGATGCCAAAGGTATAGCGGAGGCACCAGCCAGCACTGATTGAGGAGAGGTGGCAGTGCACAGATCTCAGCTCGTGGACGTGGAGGCGTGTCAGCAGGGGCACAGGCAGGGGCAGAGGATGTCACCTGATCACAGCCGTGATAACTCTCACTACTGGTTAACTTGGCTATCAGGGGACCCTCATACAACACGGGAGGCACACTGAGAAGCAGCTGGTTTTGGAGTATCCTGCTGTAGCCATGTATCTGTATGCCATGCCTGCAAACAAAGGCAGCTACCATCGGCCCTGCAGGCTGCTAGGGCACGCATGTGCCTATTATTCACTTGCTCCTTCACAGCAAACATTTTGAGCCAAATCTGGTTTCTCCTGGTTTTACACTGGGAAACACAACCTGCCTTCTCCCACTCAGTGCTAATTAGACCGGCAACTGGGGGCTCTCCAGTCGACACAGCATAGTTCGGCACAGGTGGACATTCTGCTGGCTTTATCCTACGAGCTGTTATGTCTGCTTGTGTTGTCCATTCTTCGTGCCCTGCCTTCTATCACCTCCCCCATGGAAAGGCAGGACACAGCCCTCACAGGCTAGCATTTGTCTTCCCAGCCTGACCCTTGGGGAGGCTATTAAGCTGCTGTTGCCAGATCTAGGAGGAGAGGGAAAAAAACAACAACAGTGTTCAGGGGAGCTGTGGAGGGCAGAGGGACTCAGAGTCGGAGCCATCCATAAGCCAGGCCAAGGAGAAATAATAGAAGCTTTCTAGGTAGAGAAAGCCCCTGAACAGCAAGGCCGGGGGCAATGGGCTGTCCAACAGAGGAGGCCAGCCTCTGCAGGAGGGTTAGGTCACTGCTGTCTCATGTTGGTTAAAGCACTGGAAAGTGTCCCTGCCTAGACCATTGTGGAAGAAAATCGGGAAACCGGCAGAACTGCCCTATCACAGATGTGATTTTAGCTCACCCACTACCAGCCTGGTCCTTCTCCCCTCTGGCTGCTGCCCAGGCACTCCACACAGCCCGTGGGAACCAAATGTACTGCTGCATACCGTCTGCACCATGGACACAGGCAGGTGTGGTCTCTGCCCCGTCTTCTGTGCCACTTCTGCCAGCCTGCCCGTTCCACCTGCCTTCCCTCTGGTGTACAGAGAAAGGCCTCTTAGAATCAGCCTCAGCCCTTCCCACCTCAGGAAACTCAGTCACTTACTTTCCCTCTTCTGCCTTAGTCCCCTTGGTCTGTCACTCCCATGTACAGGTCCCTCCTGCTTAAGCCTCTGTGAGCTGGTTTTGGATTTTATGGTTCTTCCATATCCATTCTCATCTCCCTGGCTTTCACCTCTGGGAACTCCTGGGATCAGTCAGCAGGTTGAAACCCCTGACTCCTGATTCCTAGTTCCATGCCTCCTTGGACTCTCTTTCTGGGCCCAACTTCTACCTGTTTGGTAGAAGTTGGGCCCAGAAGTTCTATCCTTCTCTTTTATAGGCCCTCCTTACACCCTCCTGTAAACTCTGTACCACCGAAGTTAGATCAGTGATCATCTTTTGCACCAAGTTTTCCTTCCCAGTGGTTCCCTCAAGCACCAACCTTCTACTAATTCTACCAATCCTAAATCAGATATGTTACTCCTCTGCTCTTGGGGTGGCCCCACCTCCTAACAGTCCATTCTATGTCCTCAGTCACCATTCTATCTGTTTTAGTCAGCTTTCCACTAATGTAACAAAATACATGGGATACATCACCTTACAAAGTTCAAAGGTTCATTGAACTCACTTTGGGAGGCTTTAGTCATGACTGATTGGTGCTTTGGACCGTTGGGAAGGAAGCCTGTCATGGTGTGGAGCATGTGGCAAAGCAAACTGTTCACCTCTTGCCAGGGATGGGAGAAGAGGAAGACATGGTTCCTACAATCCCTTTTGAGGACATGTCCCCAGTGACCTAAACCTCCTAACAGAACCACTCTGGAGTATACATTTCTAACACACCACCCTCTGGGAGTCCCTACTGAAGCCAGTAAACCATCTCTTCTGTGCTTCCGACGGTAGAGTGCTCATACATTCCAGGGGCTGAGGGCACAGTTACTATGAACTCTCATTTACTCTTAGTAGACTGTATTTGCTTTCCTAACCCCTCTCCCCCCGGGGAGTTTGTGTGTCTATGGGGAACCATTGCTGAGAAGTCCTGGGACCTGCTCTCTAATGCCCAGCATGAACCCACCCAGACAGGAGCCCCCTCCAGGAAAAGGGTCAACACGGACTCTTTTCCACATATAACCGTTGGTGCTGGAGCGTGTCTGACGAGGTGGGTCTGATTATGCAGAACCACTTCAAGGGGGAGTTCTTCCTTGAGGTAGAGCCTAGTTGTACCTGTGGCCCTTGGTTAGACCTTGGTTGGCCCAAACCTCAGGTTCTCTTCAAGGCCATGTGCATATTTCCACATGCTCTCTATAGTGGGGACCCAGTGTATTGTTAGCGTGTCCCTATGGGCAGGGGTTGGTTCTTGTCTTAGTTTGGGTTTATACTGATGTGAAGAGATACCATGACCATGACAACTTTTATAAAGAAAACATTTAATTGTGGTGGCCTCAGTTCAGAGATTCAGTCCATTATTGTTGTGACAAGGAGCTCAGCAGCCTGCAGGCAGACCTGGTTCCAGCTACATCTTGATTAGAAGTCAAAAGGAAGTAGACTGAGTATCTCACTGAGCAAAGCTTGAGCATATACAAGCCCTCAAAGCCCACCTCCACAGTGACACACTTCCTCCAACAAAACCACACCTATTCCAATAAGACCATAACACCTAATAGTGGCACTGCCTTTAGGGGGCATTTTCTTTCAAACCACCACAGTTCTCATTACCCTACCTTTACAGAGAGGGTGGCAGGAGGTGTTCAATAAGACATCTCTGGGCATTGTGCTTAGGACAAGGCTGGTCCAGCTTGTGGTTCTTTAATCTCATCTAGTGCTCCACACTTCAGGTTGGGGACTAAGAGCTCCACAAATCTTCTTTAGCTAAACCTCCTGAGATCCTGTGGAGTGGTCATGACTTGTCACCCCTTCCATGAGCAAAAACACCCAGGTAGACTTTGCAGCATAGGATGGACATGTTCAGGACCCAACCGGTAGTTTTTATAGACTGCTCCTGCCCAGCCTGACCCAGGATCTAACAGCCTGACCCAGCGCTTCCTAGGAAGGCAATGGTGACAAGAAGCAGGGCCACAGCAGTTGCTCAGCATTTTGATTAACCTAGCAGCCTGCCCATGAGATGCAGACTACCATGCAAATATGGAAATTACAAGACAGCCACTTGCTTTGGGCATCTTAGGTGATAAAATGGCAGACCTGTCTGCAATCAATATGTACTGCTCCAATTTCACTTTCCTCACATTCCAAGCAAAAAGCAAGTGCAGATATCAGGCATGACACTGAGCAGGTCAAGTCTTGTCCTGCAAATGGTGGCACATGATTCCTGCCCACACAAACACAGGCACAGCTTACTGGCAAGCATTCACCGAGAACCTACTATGTGCAGAACAACTTTCAGGATGCTAGGGTAAGAGCATACAGCACCCTCACGCAGCAGAGCTCAGCACAATAAACATCTATTAGTTTCCTCCCATTTAACATTTATTAAATGCTGCTTGCTAGTCATGGGACCCCAGGCGAGTTAGTTTCCTCACTTGTAAAACAGAGTGAGACAATTATCTCCTAGTGAGTGGCTGAATGGTTCAACAAACTAGTGTACCCAACCCTATCTCGGAATACTACTCAGCAATGGATGATTGATGTGGACCACGATTTGATGGATCTAAGTGCAGGAGAAAAACCAAACCTAACAGTGAAAGATTACAGCCTGTAAGATTCATCTTATGGAACATCTGGACATTCTATAACTGTAGTGGCAGAGAACAGAACATCTGGATGTTGTATAACCATAGTGACAGAACATATTGGTGGGTATGTACTGTCATAAAGGGGCAGCAAAGCAGACTCCTTTGACTCTAGTTAATTATCTTATACTATTTAGTAACTTGAGATAGTGTCTCATTATGTAGCTCAGGCTAGCCTGGAATTCTTTATGTAGCCTAGGCTAGCTTTGAACCTTCAGTCCTCCTGCCTCAACCTTCTAACTGTTCACAATGCCTAGTTTCTGTTTAGTATCTTGATTTTGGTTGTACTTACACAAAGCTACACACACACGAACATGAAATGTGCATAAGGGCTATGGGTCATACCAAGTCAGTTTTTTGATTCGCTCCCTCCTTCCTTCCCTCCCTCCCCTCGGTCCCCCAGGACAGGGTCTATGAAGCCCTGGCTGTCCTAGATCTCACTTTGCAGATCTGCCTGTCTCTTAGGTGCTGAGGTTAAAGGTGTGCATCTCTACACCCAGCTTGGTTTCCTGGTTTTAACGTTGCAGTGTAGTTAGGCAGGATGTTAACTCTAGGGAAGGCTGGATGAAGGCTCCTTAAGACTTGCCTGCCCATTTCTTTGTACCTCTAGTGAATCTATACTTGGTTTAAAATAAAAAGCTGTTCTAAAATTCAGTGCATTCAGCCCCAAACAAGTGTTCAATACGCGTTATTTTATTGCTACCACGGCATGCCAGCATGGGAGTACCCCTGTGGATAACTCAGGCTGTTTTTGAGGAGCTTCCAACCCAATAGAAGAGAAAGACCAGTGGAGAAGGGCATTTCATAGACTCTGCAGAGTGTGCACAGTATGTGGGAGGAATTTCCTGGAAAGTGTATGAGTGCTGATGTAAGAAAAGCCGTCCAGGAGAGGAGGCTGTGAGGGTCCCCAGGGTCATAGGTATGGAGCAGAAGGGGTGGCTGGGGAACCATGGCAGCGGCTCTGCTAAGGCATATGGAAGGCAGTGAAGGGCTGAGGAGAGGCTGGCAGAAGCCATGCCAGAGAGCACATGGCCTTGTTCCTCAGGAGATGGTACGAGGAGCCACGGTTTTCTACCAGCTTCTGTGTCTGCCTTCTTCACAGTGGTTCTCTGGGTACTTCTGCTTCTGTGTGGGGCATTCTGTCCCTAGTGTGGAGTAAAGGAGGATCTCTGCAAAAGGTGAGAGGCCCAGCTGGCTCTCCTCAACTGCAGGTTGTACCCCAGGTCCTGTCCTCCACCCGCTGAGTGTCTGGTTTAGTGTGACTTCTCCATCCCTTGTGATCATCTTGAGTATGCAACAGTCTCCCCCTCCCCACAGGCATAACCATGTAGCATCAGGGGAAGTACTGGAGTGACGGCCCAAGCACCAGACCCAAATTAACTCTCCTGTTCTTCAGTCATGTGCCTGCAGGTGACCCATTGAACCTCTGCGCTGTGGCTCCTGCAGCAGGCAAACATCACGCACGCACCAGCTTTCTCACAGGTAACACAGAGGACAATGCAACTGAGCATCATAAGGCTTGTGGAGTCCTGTAGTTTGCAGAGAGAGCATCAAATGTCAGGTGTGAAAGGGACATGCACTAGAGACTTTGGCTCTCCTTTGAACCTGAACTGAGTCTGCAGCTAGTGGAAGGGATTGGGGAGAAGAGAGAAGGGACACCCAGAGGCCACTGACAAGGTATGGGCATCTGGTCTACCAATGCCACACTCAGACTTTCCTTCAGCTTAAACATTTTTTAAAGATTGATTCATTTTTATTGTGTTTATGTGTATTATGCTTTGCTTGCATTTATGTATGTAGACCACACGTGTGCCTAGTGCCTGTGCATGTCAGAAGGGGGAAATCAAACTCCCTTGGACTAGTTATAGACAGTTATGAACGACCATGAGGGTGTAAGGAATTGAACCTGGGTCCTCTGCAAGAGCAGCCAGTGCTCTTAACTGCTGAGCCAACTCTCTAACCTCTTCTGCTTTTTGCTTTGAGATTCTTTTTTTTTCTAAAAAAATATTTATTTATTATGTATACAATATTCTGTCTGTCTGTATTTATTTATTATGTATACAATATTCTGTGTGTATGTCTGCAGTCCAGAAGAGGGCACCAGACCTCATTACAGATGGTTGTGAGCCACCATGTGGTTGCCAGGAATTGAACTCAGGACCTTTGGAAGAGCAGGCAATGCTCTTAACCACTGAGCCATCTCTCCAGCCCCCACTTTGAGATTCTTTTAGTGCTTAAAATTCTGTTCTTAATGAATTCACTCCTTAATAATTTTTATTCATTTTTTTTGCTCCCCCTGCCCTTTTGTTTTATTTGAGACAGAATCTCACTATGTAGCCCAGGCTGGCCTCAAACTCATGTTCTTCCTGTTTCTATCTCTGGAGAACTAGTGTTAGAGGTATACAGTTACCCTACCCAGTCCACATTTGAGCTTTCCTCAAAGGATCTTCCTCTTAGGGAGACAGGACCTGGTCCCACACTGGGCTTGAGGTGGTAAAGGAACAAAGGCTAATGAGTCCTAGTCTATGGCTTGTAGGACAAGCATGAGCTGGTAATATTCACAAAATCAAGTCATGTGGTGGAAAAAGCACGACTCTAGCTTAGATATGCCAAATTCAAAGTTTCCTGGCATATCCATCTTAATCACCTGAGCAGGTGGCTATGAGGACACAGTGCTAAACTGAAAAGATACAGATTAGAGATTTGGATGTTACCTGCATGTGGATGATAAGGGAAGCTATTCTTGTGAAGCTGTGACCTGGAGGCAGGATCCCCAGTGAGAAAACAGTACCACCACCAAGGACAGCCTTCAAGGACTGCTAACATTTAAAGACAGAGGGGAGAAGGATGAGTCAGCAAAAAAAAAATGACATTGGAGTATCCAAAAAAGCCAGGACTATATGGGGTCGGAGAAGCCCAGAGAAGGGGGAGTGCCAAAAGTGAGGGAAATGCATCTACAAATGGAGCTTGTTCCCTGCCTTGAGCAGAGTGGAGAGCTGCTTCCCAGGGCTGGAGGAGGAAGCCATACCCGAGTGGGGCTGAGGAAGGTGTGGGCGGTGTGAAGTAGTGCACACTAGTGGAGCCAAATCTCTCAAGACACTTGGCTTGAGAGGATGAAGGGTGTGGGCAGCAACTGAGCTTGAGGAAGGATTGTGTCCCTGGTTTGTTTTTTCTGAAGCCAGGAGAAACTACTGGAGGGGTGAGGGTAGGTAGGCTATAGAACCCATGGGGAGCACTGATCAGCAATGACGCCTTGTGGCCCGGGCTGAAACAAAGGGAGGAGCGGAGGATGAGAGGCAGTGTGCCTGAGGGTTTGGTAGGGACATGTTGGGAAGTTCTGCCTGAAGACAGCTATTTCTCTGTATGGTGGGAGGTGAGGTCCTCAGGCTGAGATCACTGATGGAGGTGGAGGTTTGGGGAGGAGGGTGTGAAATAGTCATCAGAGAGTTAGGAGGGAGAGCCAGGGGGATGCGATAGGAATACCAGGCACTTTTGAAGAACAAGTTGGATTGATGATGGTGAGCTTGTAGATGTGCCCATCTGCCTTTGCTCTGTGTGTGTGTGTGTGTGTGTGTGTGTGTGTGTGTGTGTGTACAGGTGCGTGGGAGCTTGACCTCAGCCAAAAGCTAGAGCAATTAATCTAGACCTGGGGTTTTGGGACAGTAAAAAGACTGAGAGTCTAGACAGCTTTGGATATTGGCAGGAGGATTCCTAACATGGACCATGGAATCTGTCTGGAATCAGAGGAGGGAAAGAAAAGGATCCAAGGGACCTAAGATCCCAAACTTCAAGAATGGTGCTGTGGGGGTGCTTGGCTAAGCAGGTTGGGGGACCAGGAGGTGGCCATCAGAGAGCAGGGTGACCCTCTAGGTGACTGGCAGGTGATGGCTAACTCTAGAGCATGATCTGATGGGGAGGAGCCACTGAAGGGCTGCTGGGCCTGAGGAAGGATGTACTGTCCATAGAGACACTGATCTTACCACGTGACAGACATGCTTGGAAAGAGAAGGGTGCGTATGAAGGGGAGGGTGATTGTATGGAGGGGACAATACCAGGGAAAGCGTGAGTATGGGGGGAGGGGAAATATGGGTCGATGCCAAAGGCTTTACCTAATGAGGCAAGGGGCTGGCAAAGAGGTGAGGGAGTCAGGGTGACTATGAGACTTAGAGAAATGGCCTCCTTTTACATCTGGGAACTATATCAGAAAAACCAAGAAAACCAGGAAATTGGAGAGCAGGGAACAGACATAGCACAAGGACAGAATCAGGAGCTTTATGTCCAGTTCCCACAGCGCTAAACACATGGTGTGACCTCAGGCAAGTCATTTCCCTTCCACGCAACTTAACTTTCTCATAAATAAAAACAGGTGTGGGGAACTGGCTGAGGTCTGGCTTCCAGGCCAGGTTAGGAGCGACAGTATGGTGTGTTCAGATAGTAATCTCTGGAACCCCTAAGTCATTGTCACCTGGACAATGAGTGGTGAGAACACCACTAGCCAGTCTCCGGGGCCCCAGCATCACTGACAGTGCACCAGAGTCCAGTGTGCCTTTCAGAGGTTGCTGTAGGAGGGCTCAGAAAGACAAAAAGGCAGAGAGGAAGCAAGTGTCCTAGCTCCCCTTGCTGTCCTATCTCTGTCCCTGCATTGGTCAAAGGAGCATGTGCTCTATTGAGCAGGAGAGAACAGGTACCTCCTGCTCCTCTTTTAGTGATGGCTGCAGTGGTCCTTGCTGGTCCCGTAGTACCTCAGAAGCTCTTGAAGGTAGAAGAGTAGTGATCACCCATCAGTTTCCTAACCCTAAGCCTTTCTCCTCCCCAGTTTAGCCCTGAAAACACTCTGGAGAGCTTGGCACTATCTCCTGGCATCACTCAGAGCCTCCACAAGACTGGTCTTTCTCTGGGGACCAGTCCCTTCTCAGAGACTCACACAAGGACCACTTCCAGGGTACCAGAATTCTGAGAGATGCTATGGGCTCAGAGAATGCTCAAGTCAGCTAGTTCCGCCCTAACCACAACACACCAAGAAAAACTCAGGGTCTGCTGGATGCTTGTGCTCAGTAGTAGATGCTCAATAAACATTTACTGAGTAAATGAAGGCATTTCAAATATTTAAAGAAGAAAACCTCACCACGTCCATCCTTTGTTATTGATTGCATTGCTCCTGTTTATTTGGGTAGATAATTAGAAGTCTGTTAAAAACATTCTCTAATATTTATTGGGGCCAAGCATGCACCAAGCATTTTACAAATGCGAGGTGATTTTATCTCACAATCCCGTGAGCTGGGGATGTCAATCCCATTTTAGAAATAAGCAAACTGAAGCTTAAAGAAAAGTCAAGAGCCTGTCTAAGGCCATAGAGGTGGCAAGGGAGCAGTGGCCACTGGATTCTAAGCTAGATGAGGAGCTACTTTTAAAGGTGAAGCCGGGATCAGCACGCTAGCTGCCTCCCATGACTTCATGTGTTAGGAGTGAAGGGGGAGACAGAGTTGTGTGAAGGAAGAAGGCAGCGGAGGCACTCCACAGCCTCTCCCCATGGCCTTGTCCAGGGGCGCTTTGCCCAAGCAGAGCAGAGAAATGTCAGGCTCCTGTAGGCCTCACCCTCTTTAATGGCTGGGCCGGTTTGCCCCTCCCTACATCATCCCGCATTTCATTAAGCACTGTACTCCCTTGTTCTCTGAATGTCCCAGAGGCCTAGAAACAGCAAGGACCTGGGGACTGCGGACACTGTCCTCGCTCTTGTCCCCATGAAGCCTAGTGAGTCCTGGCTCCAGAAGGGACCCCATGTTCCAGAGCCCAGAGTAGGCAAGAGAGTGCTGGAAGGCAGGCGTTGTCTGACCTGTCACAGCAGAACACCTGCTCAAGCTGCCTGATAGGTGAGCAGCTGTGGTCCACATCTGTCTTCCCATCTGTCTCCTTTGCAGGGCTGTGGAGACAGTTGATGCTCTTCAGAGGGGAGGTCTTAGGCCTGAGGCAGCTCCCTTACTAGGACTATTACTCTGCAGGGACTAGAAAGGGTAGGGAAGGAAGGCTTGTGCCTCAGTCAACACTCTGAGGCCCCTCCCTAAGGCCAAGTCCCCTAACTGCCTCCAGCTCCTCCTCCTGGCTTCTCAAGCTCTGCCTGCCAAGCTCTGCAAATTACCACACATGCCAATAAGTCATTAGAAACCAGAACGGCAAATGTGGGGTTGCCATGGAGACCGACACCAGGAACTGGCAGCCCTGGGGGCTGGCCAATGGCTCAGGTGTATTAGGGGGAGATCTGGGAAGGCTGATTGCCTGACAGAGGCCGATAAGGTGCTGCTGAGGGCTGCGGACTGGCCTCCTTTCCTCCCTTCCTAGTCCCAAGGCCTGTGTGTTGCTCACCTGCAGCTTGCTAGGGTGATAGATCCTACACAGACTGGGGTGGGGAGCAGGTGCAGAGGAGGTGATAGTGATCACGCCCAGCTAGCAACGAGCCCCAGGGCAAGGAATTTTGTAGCTCTAAGCAGCTGGGTTTGGTTACCTATGTTTTGGGGAAACTAAAGGCCCAGTGAGGGTCTAAAGGTAGGGCAGAACCCAAGCAGTGCCATTCTGAGTCTTACTTTACCTCTGCCAGGCACTTAGCATAGCACTCTTTGTAGATAAGTACACACACACACACACACACACACACACACACACACACACACACACAGAGTGAGCACTGGTGACTGGAAAAGAGAATTCATGGAAGCAGCCAGGATCTGACAAGATAAAAGCAAGCCCTGGGGGTGGAGGCCCAACTTGTTCACCTCCAGCGAAGTCCCTTCCCTCTGGGCCTTGACTTCACTGTCTGGATGATGTGGAGCTGCTGCTTTAAACCTAGTGTGTTTCAAATTAGCTTTCAGGTCACAGGTTATGAAATAATTCCTCCAGGGTCACTGGGAGGTCAGCAGGAGGCTGAGTGGAGTTCTGGTCTACCTCACTACATTTGCCTTCTACTCATTTTCCTGTGCTCACTACAGTAACAAATTCACACGAATTTAGTGTCTTGCTTGGCCTTAATTATTTATTATAGGCATAGAGGTTAGACTGGAATGGGCCTCGCTGGACTAAAGTCAAGGTATTGACAGGTTCATTCCTTTCTGGAGGCTCCAGGGGACAATGTTTATACTGCTTTTCCGGCTTCCAGAAGCAGCCTTCATTCTTGGCCAAAGGCTAGTGACCACTGGTCAAGTCTTTCTCATGCGCATCTCTCCAACACTACTTCTGCCCCTTTTCCACAGGACCCTTGTGGTTGCACTGGACCCACCAGGATAATTCAGGACATCTGAAGGTCAGTTGGCACCCTTCATTCTATTTACAACCTTACTGTCTCTTCTATTTTTTAAGCAAATTTATTTATTTTACATCCGGGCTGCAGTCTCCCCTCTGTTCTCTCCTCCCAGGTTCTCTCCTTTCTCCCCCCATTTTCATCTCCCAGTTACTGTCTCTTGTCTATGTAACAACATATTCACAGGTTCTGGGGACTAGGGTAATACAAAATGGCTCTTACTCTGCCTATCACACATTGCAGCTTTGTTTTGAAACAAAGCAAGGCATTAGATTCTAAAAGCAAGGCCAGGTGACTTCCGGTTATAAAGTAACCCAGACCTGGGTTCCTCTTCTGTTCTCCTGGGATATCCTTCTGGGGAAACCCAGGAACCCAGGAATCTGCACGCCCAGTGGGGATGTTAACAGGCTGTTTTGGACTGCACAGAGGAGTCTAGTTCCATCTGAAAATGGGACTTAAGAAGGAACCAATGAGGGCCTCCTTGCTTAGGGCCCACATGCACCCTGGCATTCAGTTACCCTGCAGTGTCTGTCTGGGTTTACTTTCCTGATAAGGTCAGATGGAGTTGCGTGTGTAAGTCAGGTACAGGAGGCACCCTGATTCAGCACTCACGAAGCTGAGATACCAGCCTCTCTTCCACATATCTTAACCTTCAAAAAAAAAAACTACACCCAAGTTCAGAAAGCCCAGTCTTGGAACCTTTCTGTGGGCACCTTGACAGTTCTAGAGGTCATTCCTGCATCAGCAGGAGAAACAGCCTTTTTCTTGCCCTCTCTCTCCTTCCACCTGACCTCTGGTCCCATCTCTACAGATATGGTCCGACAAGGGCCTGAGCTGAGACCCAGTGAGGCTGAATACCACTCCTCAGAGAATGGTGGAAAGTAATCCCAGCCTGGTGTCTTCAGATTTTATTCTAATGGACCACCCTGTCCTCAGCCCTGTCTCTCGGTGTAAACCAGGGACTCATTCCCATCCTGCTTCTCGGGTTTCACTGGACGCTAGAAAGGCAATGTGTTGCAGAAGGGGGAAGCTGTTCTTTGGAGGAGTGGCCTTAGGGAAAAGGAACTAATGTTTATTGAGCTCCTACTTTGTTGTGGGTGCTTTACACAGATTAGATCATTTAATGTGGTGGCTGAGAAGCAGAGCTCTGGAGTCACAGGGGTGTGGGGCTGCATTCTGGCTCTGTCACTTGCCGACTGTGTGTGGCCTCCGGCAAGTGACTTAAAGCATCTCAGCTTTAGTTTCCTCAGCTGCAAAATGGGAGAAAATAATGTCGACTTCCCAGCGTTCTGTGGATTAAATGAGATAAATGCATAAAGCCCTGGGCGCCTTGTAAGCACGCACAAGTGTTAGCTATTATTATTAACAACCTTGGGAAGCAGGTGTTATTAACCCAGACTTAATGCAAGCCCAAGTTGAGGCTCAGAGAGGTTAAGCTAAAGCACCCAGGGGCAAGTAGCTAGAAAATGGGGCTCTCACCCAGCTCCAGCTGACTCCACTTGCTTAAGATTGTGAACCGTAAGGGCAACAGCCTTAGACTCAGCCCAACAGTTTCGAGGAACAGGACCTGGGGTACAGAACGAGCCCTCCTTTCTTAGCTCTTGAGGGCCCAGAGCAGGAGAGTGGGCTATTGAGTTAACAGTGTATCCATGTGACCCCTGGCTTCTCCTCTTTGGCTGACGTCCAAGGGGGTGCATTTTTTTTTTGCTTATTTTGAGTAGGTGAAGGTACCCTAATGGGTTCTCTTCCTCCATTTGGTCTTCTCACCCTCTGCTGCAGAGGTGAGCCACCCCCTGCTCCAGCGAAGACCCCCAGCTCTCAGGGAAAAGGAGCACCATCAAGTTGTCTTTGAGTAACCTGCCAGATAGAGGAGCTCAGGGGCTAAGATTCAAGAGGAGAGTCTGGCTGCTGATTGGATAAGAAAGTGGAGCCTAGGGCATGTCTGAGCAATGGGCCACAGATACCCAGTGGGTCAAGGACATTCGAAGAAGCTCAGAGGGATTCTGAGAACCTGGGAAAGTGGCAAAACCACTAGAGGACAGACTGCTCAAGGACCATAGCCCTTTTCCCTGGAGGGGTTAAAGAGGATGAGAGAAACAGAGGCTGCAGGGAAGTGACTGTTCCAGGGGCATCCCATAAATGTCCCCTATTTCTCTGCCCTAGCATGGAGCTTGCTGACTTCCTCTCACCCCAAAGGTGACCCCTGACCCTCCCCTCTTGCTTGATCTCCCTTCTCATCCCTCCAGGTTTAGATTCTTGAATTCCCCCCCTCTGCAGAGTGGAACCCCACTTTGTTCTCCAGGCCCCAATCTGCCGCACCTCCCAAGGAAGCGTTCCCTGTGTACGCCCACACAGAGTGCACAGCTCTGATAACATTTATAGTCTAAATCACACAGTTTAGCACTTGGTTTTAAATACTGTCTGGTATTATTCCCTCATTATTTCAGAGTATGAGTTCTGCCTCCTCAACCCATCTGAGCAGCTCCCTACCAGCAGCGACCAAGGCTTACACCATGTTCTCCCCAAAACCCACAGCCATGGCCCCGCCCAGACCAAGTTCCACAAACAAGCACAAACACACTGATGGACCAGAATAGTTCCAATGGCAAGAGAATGCTGGAATGGATGACCCAAAACTCCAGGGTCTCAAGAATCCAAATCCTGCTGGGCAGTGGTGCACACCTTTAATCCCAGAAATCGGGAGGCAGAGACAGGCAGATCTCTGTGAGTTCAAGGCCAGTCTGGTCTACTGAGCAAGTTCTAGGACAGCCTCCAAAGCTACAGAGAAACCCTGTCTCAACAAAACAAAACAAAACAAAAAAAACAACAACTAAAAGAATCCAAGTCCTGAAATGTGTCCACCACACTCAGAAGACGCCAAGTCCTCAGCCAGAACCCTGATTCCAGCCTGGCCTCCCTGTTATGTGCTCAGCCTCGGCTTCTGCCTTTCTCACCGTGCACCACACTCCCACTAGCTCCTCCTAGCATCTTTTCAGCATCCCTGGCCCCATCCTGCCTCCCAGCCAGCACACCAGCTTCTGTGCAGTACCTTTTCACGTCTGCTGGCCGCATTGGCCACCCTGAACAAACCTCAACCCCCAGCCCTCCCATCAGACATCTTCTATTTCTTTTCCTTGCTGTATTTTTCTCTGGAGCACTTAACACTAATATGCCATTTGCTTTCTAAGTTTACTTTGCTGTATCCCCAGACAGCAAAATAAAAGCTCCTTAAGGGCAGAGCTCTCTGTTATTCCCTGCTGCCTGTATCCCTGGGGCAGGCACCGAGACTTGATAAACACTAGGTAATGAAGAGGCACACTACCTACCCTGTGTACAATGGCAAAGGCATGGCTGTGCAGAGATGGGCTGTGGGTGGAGCCATTCCACAGATCCCCTGGGTTGTGGGAGTCCATCCTGCCTCCTTGACTGGGCCATCCTGAGCGTCAGGGTGAAGTGGCAATCTCTCTCCTTTCCCCTTCCTCCTGCACAGCTTTTATAGTGCCTGTACCTTCAGGATGTCCCGCCCTTAGCCTTCCCAGCTAGACATGCTCTCCGCTAGCTTTGCGTGCTCAGGTGCAGCGCTTTCAGACCTACCTCTTCCCCGCTGTCATTCCCTCTGCTTCCTTCATCTGGGAAGGATCAAATAAGACAGACCCACTTCTCCTGGGGGACCCAAGCTGGCTGTTGCACAATCATCGCCTCTTCTGCCACCGTCTTCTCTGAAGGAGCTGCCTCAAGAGATGCTTGTAAACAGAACCGGCTACACCAGCTCTTCCCAGGGCACATGAACCTGCCATGTTAACAGCAGCCCACTGACGGGCCTAAATAGTCCACCTGTCTCCTTTCACCTTCACTGCGTGTAGCCCTTCTTCCCTCCTCTGGGGAGCCATGCTTTGGTTGGGCCCTTTCCTGTGTCCATGGGCACTGACTCAGGGTCAACTCCTCGAAGGCCCTGGTGGCTCTGGCTGAGGCAGAAAGAAACAGTATTAGAGCTTAACTATCAGTCCTGGGGGTTGCAGACACGACTCATTGGTAGAGAGCTTGCTTAGTGCGTAAAAGATCCTAGGCTTGATCCCTAGTACCTAAGATACAGACAACAAAAGCAGGTTAAAGGCATTGGGTAGCACAGCCTGTTGGAAAAGGATGAAGGGGTCAGGGAGACACTGAAGTTCCCTAATGAGGAAAAGGCAGTACTGGCTTGTACAGGGCAGGCATGGAGAACTTGTTCCAGTAGGAGGAGGCTAGCTCTGGGACTCCAGGGTACCCCCTAGGCCAATAACTGCTGGATCCTGGGGGTGCTGAAGGGGCTCATATATGTCTCCTTGAGCAAGCCTGAGCCTCAGTTGTTCCATTTTTAAATTAGTGACAAGAGTAGCACCCGGGTAATAGGGGTATTTGGGGTCTAGCTGAACGACACAGGTAAGGCACTTTGCACCGTGCCTGGCATGAGCGCTCAGCAAATGCTAGGGCTGGAATGTGTGTCATTACAGGTGGAGAGGTGGAAGCTGAGAAACCATTTTTGCCCCAGGAACTCTGGGCCTGCTCTTCATGTTGGAACTTGCTTTAAGTCCATCAAACGCCGAACAGCAGGGAAGATGTGGGTGGAAGAAACACACAGAGGCAAACTGAATTCTAAAGCAGACCCTGGTTAAACTCACCTCCTACTGCAGCTCTCCGGGGCCAAGGCATCTCCCAGGTCCCCAGGAAGTACCAGAAGCCAGAGGACAAGACCTTGCTGCTGCAGAATCTGGGCACTGATGACTTAGAAACGTATGGGAGGACAAGGTCACAAACCAAACCCAGCAGGGCTGCCCCAGCCCCCCTGCTTGGCAGCCCACTCTTTTAGACCAAGGGGTGTGGGGCTGTTCTGGGCAGCTAGCCAGTCCCACTAGAAGTCCTAGCACCAGGACAAAAAGCTGACGAGGGGCACTAAGTGGTGTTAGTGATGTTCACAGAGGGACAACACCTACACACCACAATGCCTTTTCATATACAATTCCTGTGCTCCAGACCCTCAGCACTTCTGTCCCAAGACCCTCCACCTCGGCTCGCTGGCCCTTTTTAAGGCCTTGTCCCAAATTTAGCAAATCTAGTCTGCAGATGTGAGTAGCCGCCTTCCTTTAGCCCTGAACTACAGCGCTGACTCCTTGACAATAGTAACAATTTATATAGCATTTCTTATATTTCAGACACTATTCTGGGTTCGTTGACCTGTGTTCCTGCCTCTTATGAAGTAGGTACTATTATCAAACCAGTTATAGATGAGGGAACTGAGACACAGAGAGGTCATATGACTTTTCCAGGGTCTCCCAGCAACAAGTGTTATAGCCTGTTATAGAACTTGGGCGGGTGGCTCCACCTACTCTATACCCTTTCTGCCAGCTCCCCAATGGCTGAGACAATAGCTGATTCATTTGTTTCTGCACAGAGTAGGTCCTTTAGGGAAGACAAGTAAAGCCTGAATGAGACAAACGGCACACAATTTCAGCCTGTGTGTTATAGCCTAGAGACACCTACGCCACACAGGAAGTCTAAGACAAGGACGCTTCTCTCTGGTTTGGCCTCTCCAAGAGGCCATCCACACACATTCCTGCAGCAGGACCTGTCTTGCTGTGGCTATTTTTCCACGCCCTGGTGTTTACTTTGAAGTTATCCTCTACGATTGTCTCCTTCCTGTTTGTGCCCCCATCGCTTGTCCCACTTCCAGCCTTGACCGTTGACCTTGTCCTGGCCCTGCAGTCCTTGCACCCAAGCTACCTACCCCATTCTCTGTTTCTGGGCTTTTGCAACAGTGCAGGCTTACCCGAGGAGGCTGAGAACGGTAGCAACTCTGACTCATTAGGCTGACCATGGACGGAGCTCCAACACTGACCTCAGCTGAACATGGCAACGTTCTCCTCACTCTACCCCCCCCCCCGAAGGTGGAGGCCTAGGGAAATTGAGGGCGAGGGCTAGCTACAGCTTGTCACACTTGTAGGTCAGGAAGATTCTCTGCCCTCCCTGTGTCCTCTGCAGCGCCCTCACTCCTATAGAAAGCATCCCTGGATCATGTGAGAAGGTTTATTCATGCAATCATTCAGCAAACACAGTCTGTACTCTAAGAAGAGAGACAAGACCCAGTCCTGAAAAGCTAGGGCAAATGTAGAATTTAACAGATGTCATAAACATCATAAGAGCCAACTGAACTGCAGTGGGAGCTTCAAGGCTGAGTACTCCATTCTGTTCAGGCCCCAGGCTCCTCAGTTAGAAAGCAGGGGCCATGATGCAGCTCTTTCTTGTTGTTGTTGTTTGTTTGTTTTGTTTTTTGAGACAGGGTTTCTCTGTGTAACAGCCCTGGCTGTCCTGGAACTCGCTTTGTAGGCCAAACTGACCTGGACCTCACAGAGTTCCGCCTGGGATTAAAGGCGAGCGCCACCACCAGCTTCTGATGCAGTTCTTTAGGAGGACCGAATCCGACGGTTTTCATAACGTTCCTCACACAGGCTGGTGCAGAGCAGCTGCTCCCTAAACCGTCACTGCCTCCCTCCTTGGACAAACCACTGCCTTCTACACAGCTCTGGCCTCCAAGACAGGCAATGGAGTGTAAACTGCTCCATCCTTTCCGATTAGAAGTACTTAAGTGGTACATCATCGACGCTTAGCAATGAACCTGGGATATTAAGGGGCACTCTGTGATTGTGTTGTTAATTTGCTAGGATTATCTATACTCCTCTTCCTCCACCAAACCTTTGAAAGAAACTGGTGGGCATGGAACTAACCAACTATCACATTCAAATACAAGTTCAGCTCTGTCTGCGACATGGAGGTTTGTCTGTTACTTGTCCACTCTTAGAATAGTATTAGGCACACAGTAGGTGTTCAGTGAGTAGTTGTTGCATGAAAAAGTTTTTTTTTTTTTTAAAAAAAGCACCGTGTTTTCTCTTTTCCTTCAAATAAAAGAAACAAGGGAGTAGAGAGTAGGAGGAGCAAGTGAGCAGATGGCAGGGTACAGGGACAAGGACATTCAGGTGCCAGACCTGTCAGCCTGGCACTCTCTACTAAGAGGATTCATCGGGGGCAACTGTACATATGCTCCCACTGTCAAGACGTGAGCAAGCCACTGTGTGCCCAGCTTGGGGTTTAAGCTGCATCTTACAGAAAGGCAGAGGTGGAGGCAGAGACCTGGAAGGAAGGGAGGGAAGGTAAACTTGGAGAGGAGGAGGAGGGTGAGAGACGAGTGGTATGGTGTGAGGGCAAAGGGAACCGGAGAGGGTGCTTGAGGAGCAGAGAATAAGGGGAGAATGGGAGGAAAGGGGAGCACCAGCAGTTAGCATGCAATCGGCTGGCCCAGCTTGGTTGCAAGAGGCTTAGATCTCCGAGATCCTACTGCCATTGGGTGTCTCCCTCAGGGTAGGCTCTGTCAGGAGATGTGGGTTTGGGGAGGCTTCTAGGTGCTGGACCATGGGAGTGTCAAAATCCCTGAAATGCCAGAGAGTCCTTTCTTTCTACCCTTCCCAGATAACATTCTACCCCAGACCCCAGGCACCGGTGGATAGGCAGTAGGAACATCTGAGGCAGTGCAGGGAAGGAGGAAGGCCTGAGAGACACAGACCCCCAGCTGTGCTCCTTTCCCTCTACTCCTTCAGAACATCTCCTGGTCAGAAAAGTGGGTCAAGCCACCCACATGTGACTTTCTCTGGTAAGTAGAAGACCCATTGGCCGGGGAGGGGGGGGCTTCCCGTCCTGTGCTCAGCCCTGCCCATCTCTGCTCTTTTGGAGGACTGTTCAGTGGACAGGAGGTTGCTGGCCTTCTTCCCCGGAAAGGGAACACTGGCCAGAGAGATGTTGAGAAAGGGGGCATGGAGCCAGTCATCTTTCTGGATAAGTAAAGATGCCTAGGTCTTTGCTTCTGGTCCCCCTCGACAATGGTGAAGAAGCTGGCAAGAGGCCATTCCTTCTGTCCTGACCTGGTGTCTCTCTCCACTGCCCCCCTCTCCTGGGGTCTTCAAAGAGGGCCTGCCAGTCCATCTCTGGCAACTAGCGGCAACCAGCGCTGTGCCCAGCCCACCCCCTCCAAGCCCTGCCAGTCGCCCAATTAGAAGCTGCGTTGGCTTCAACAGATGGGAGCTGCGGCAGCCTGAGGAACAGAGCACAAAGCCCAGCTGACATTTTCCTTCCTGTTCATTTGGTGGGGGAGGAAGGGAAGGGGCAGCCGGGAGCATTGTAACACCCCACTAGGGCCCACCCCCGGGGTCTAGTTCACCCCACCTCTTCAGTCTCTCAGTTCAGCTGCCTCACCCCGCCACTCGCGGCTCTTGGCTGGCTGGGCAGCCTGCGCCCGTACAGCCCTGTCATGACAGCAGGACAGACGGCCCACCTGTGGCTGACCAGCCCGGCCTGCCTTGATGCGGTGGTCTCGGAGCTGCTTCAAACCACACAGCGCCCAGGCTAAGCCCAACTGGCCTCTCCCCCTCTCAACTGTCCCATCCTAGACTGCGGTCAGACCCCAGTCTCCCACCCAGGAGAAGCCTGGCTCTCGGTGCCTGATACTTCGAACAGACCCAACCAAGGCCATCCTGTCTTTTCCGCACTGCCACCACCCAAGCCCAGGAAGAGAAAGTCCCCTAGGCGCTGGTGCGCTTCCATCCTGTGAGTCCGCCTCTGTCACGCCCTCTCTAACCCCAGGGCCACCTCTTTGGCTCCTCCACATCTCCATGGCTCCCCGCAACCCAGCAACAGTTTGAGGGTTTGGGGCTTCTCTTAGTAGGTTCAGGCCCGGATCCCCACCCCCGCCGCTCGGGTCCAGGCGGTGCAGAGGCCACCTCCTTTGCGTTTTCCAGCTCTCCTTCTCTCGCCCCTCCCGGCCTTCTCCCAAGTCACCAGCTCTCCTGCAGGCATCTTGGCGACCGCCGCGGTCGCGGCCGCGCTTCCCTCCCCCACCCGGTCAGCAGAGTCCGAGCTGCGGGGACAGGGTCGCGGCGATCATCGCGGCCAAACCAGAGGCCTCGACGTCCAAGACCCCGGCTGCCCCTGAGCCGCACACTCACCGCGTGGGAGCCGTCCTATGTCTGTCGCTCGCTTCCCGACTGGGGATGTTGCTCGCGCCCTCCACGGCGCGCCGCCACCCAGGCCCGGGAAGCTCGCAGGGTGCCTTCCCCAACCTGCACTTGTCCTGGGAGTGGTCGCGATGCCGAGCCTGTGAGGACGGCAAGGGAATGGCAGTGTCCCCAATTCTGTGCGCCGCGGCCGGAGGCTGGCGGCTAGGGCCGGCGCTCCCGGAGCGCCGCGCGTCTGCCGACAACAGACCAGGCCCGCGGCGCCCGGCGCCCCCGCCGCGCCTCCTCCCTCCCGGCTGCTCGCGCTCGTCCTCCTCAGTAGCTGCTCCACCGCGCTCCCAACATCCCCAGCCCACTCTGGTCGCCTCCTCCCTGTCTGCTTGCCACGCCAACCCCCTCCAGTCCCGCTGCCATTTTAACTCCTGAGTGGCCAGAAGCCCCTTCTGCTTCACAAGGCACACACCCCAGAGGAAGGAGTTGGGTGGAGCACGATGATGTAGTTTGAGCGGTTCTTCTGCATCAAGACCCAAGGCTTGCGGGAGAGAGGGAGAAGGGCATAACGCCTGGGGCTCGGGGGAGAAGTGAATGGCATTGCTGATGCTCCCTCTAACCCTCTCGCAAAAGCCAGAAGAACAGATGGGGAATTCAGCGTGTGGGACAGGTGTGGCTCATAGGCACAGCTGTGGCTGTGACCACAGTTGTGCATACTGCTACCTTCCCCGTGTTAATGGTGGGCAAGGACAGTAGCGGTGGGTGAGTTTGTCCATGAGCACTGGTGACTCTTCTGCTAGAGGGAGGAGTAGCTTTTCCAGCATTGCCTCCAGAATAGGCTGCTCTAGCCTTCTGACACTTCGGAAAGGGGTTTAGTCTCAGTGGGATAGAGGAAGGAACTGACAGGACCCACCAGAACATGGCTTAGGGTTCTCCACCTGCAGGCTGGCCATCATGAAGCCATTAAACTAGAAAGTGGAGCAAGATCCCATGTATGCGAAAAAGGGTGCTGGGCTACTGCTTGGTGAAATTTTGGGTCACTCCCACACATTGGGACTTAGAAAACAGATCTCCTGCTGCAATTAAAGCTTCAGGCCCAAGTTCAGACCCAAGTCTTTGAGAGGCCTTTGGTGTGGGCCACTCAGAATGGACACCAGAACTCAGCTTCATAGCAGACCACGCCCGATCAGAGCCTGGGAAAAATCACTAAGAGAGAAGATGGAGCCCAAAGCATGGGGACTTCTGTAAGACAGGGCCTCATAGGTCAAGATTCTTGACACGGGGCTTCATCTCAGTGCCCCTGGCTAGACATAGAGCTTCTGGGTCTTGTCTTTTCTAAGGGTACAGCTAGCAGTGACAGCCATGCCTATAGACTTGCAAAGAGAACTTGAAGTTCTGTATAGATGGAGGAGCTGGCCCCTCAATCCATCCAATAATCACATACTAAATTCCCACTGAACAGCTCCCAGACCTCCACCCGCCACCCCTGCTGTGGGGTATAATGGCCTGCAGGAGCCAAGGGAGACAAGTTGGAAGTGCATGAAACAAATTTTAGCATTTCAAGGCAATGGAAGGTGCCGTAGAAACACAGAAAGAAAAAACGCCATTATGGGCTCTGGTTATTCATGGGAGGTTTTACAGAGGAGTTGAGCTTCCAGCTGAGCCCAGCTGGAGGGATAGGATTTAAACTGGCAGAGAAAACAGGGTCCAGCAAGGCAGGAAAGTTGAGGCAAGCAAAATAGAATGGGCTGTTTGGAGGGGGAGGGCAGCGGAAGAAACTTACAGGCGAACTATGAGACACCAAGCCTTTCCACACAGCCCTTGTCGCAAACTGACTACAGTCCCATTTAACAGCCTAGAGAATGAAGGCTGGGAGCAGATGGAATCTCACCCCTCATCCTGGCCCTGGGTGGGAAGGCTGGGAGCAGGTAGAATTCCATCCCTCGTCCTGGACCTGGGTGGGAAGGCTGGGAGCAGGTGGAATTCCATCCCTCGTCCTGACCATGGGCGGGAAGGCTGGGAGCAGGTGGAATCCCACCCCTCGTCCTGGCCCTGGGTGGGAAGGCTGGGAGCAGGTAGAATTCCATCCCTCGTCCTGACCGCACTCTCGCACTAGTTAGTCGTAGTTATGCAGAGTGGGAGCCCGTGATCAGGGCCTTGAACCTGTGGGCGCAGATGTTCATCTGTGGCCCAGTTCACAGTGATTGTGATAAAGAGAGGCCAGAGGCTGAGAAGGTGGCCACTCTAGAGACACAGAGAGAACAAATGCTCCACCCTGTAAGGAAGACTTGGCAGAGCCTAAGTGAGTAGAAGGGTTCAAAACTTGGCCCCAAGCTTTTGAGTTTGAGCTTAGGAGACACTTGCCAAGTCAACAGAGCCATTTTTCCAGCCTGAAGGCCACCTTCAATGTTTGCAGACTGATGTCCAGAAGGAGGAGATTTTGCTAAGCCTTCCCAGCTCCAGGTCTGAGCTGGCACTCACCCCCGCCCCCACGACCCCCATTACCCACACCATAAAGTGTGTCTTAGCCCAGCTGGGGCACACCAACTCTGGAAGGCTGTGCCTAACCCATGCAGCACTGAGATGAAGCTAGAATGTTCCAGTGGCTGCGGAACAGCAGGCTGCAGCTGCTCCCACTGTTGTAGCTTTGAGACAGGGTCTCTGTAGCCCAGGCTCTCCTCAATCTTGTGAGCCTCCAGTTTCACACTTCTGAGTGCTGGGATCACAGGCATGTGCCACCACATGTGTTAATAACTAGATTAGTGAACAAAGACTATGTGCCACTGGCTGATCCCCAAGTGACAGACCCTGTTGCACACTAGGTGAACATGAAGGAATCAGGTGAGCACTTAAAACCCAGTGGGAAAGAATTTAGAGTCAGGGAGACCTGGGTCTCAAACTTACTGGTCCACTCTCTGTGTGGCTTTGGGAAGCTCATTGAACTTCTCTTTGCTGTGTAAAAACAAGATATTAATGTTTAATTTAACTCACAGAGGCCAATCTATTAGGCAAGAGTAGCAATGGGCATTTGCTGATTGTGCACCATAAGGCAAGGGTGGTGATCTCATTTGTGAATCATCTAACTGAAAAGCACAACAGGCACCGTGATGCCTTACCCAGCTGTTTCAGAGGCTGAGGCAGGAAGAGTATAAGCCTGGGCAATTTATCAAGACCCTGCTTCAAAACAAAAGTAAAAAAGCAGGTGTGGTGGCTCAGAGGTCGGCACTTGCCTGGTGTGCATAAGGCCTTGGATTCAGTCAGCAGCACTTAAAGAAAACAAACACAGCAACAAAAGGAGACACTCCCACCGAGCCTAGGACTCTGGAAACAGGAGTTCAACTTCTTTTAATTAGGACAGAAGAGGGCTGAGTCCACACTTGGAGGTGGTTGCCTGTTACACTGAGTAACAATGAGTGCACATTCGAGGCTGATCTGAGGTGGAACAGGAGCACACATGACTAAGGTGGGCCTGGTGTCACGACACAGCATCACAGTAAACAATAACACTTTTCTCTCAACTCTCTCCATGCTACCATTTCCCCTTTATTCTTGCTTTATATGCATGGGTGCTTTTTCCTGTGTACCACATGTGTGCAGTGCTCACAGAGGGGGAAAGAGGACACTGGACGCCCTGGAATTGGAGTTATGGTTGGTTGTAAATGTGGGTGCTAGAAATTGAACCCAGGTCCTCTGGGCAAGCAACCAGTGCTCTTGACTCCAGCCCCAAATAAACTTTTTGTTTTTGTTTCTGTTTTGTTTTTTGAGACAGGGTCATGCTCAAAAGTCTTGTAAGGAAGACTTGGGAGAGCCTAAGTGGGTAGGTAGAAGGGTAAAAAATTTGGCCCCAGGCTTTTGAGTCTGGTCAAGACACAGGTAAGGAGTTGTTTGTTCTTCTCGCTTTAAGGCCACCATCAGTGTGTGCAGGCTGACGGCAGAAAGGTGTGGCCTGGAATGCACTGGTAGACCAGGTTTGCTTGGACTACTGAGATCCACTTGCCTCTGCCAGTGGTGCTGTTCTCAGGCAGATGCTTCCCTGGGAGGAGATGGGGACTCAATGTGCAGTCCTTTGGAAGCCTGTAGGTAATTATGCAGAGGATTTAATGGCTCTGTTTTGACCTTTTGCCCTCCAAGTTTAATCTCTAGGTTTTGTTAGTACGTTGTCCTGCCAGGAAGCCTGGGTCTCAAGAGAGGGATGTTGGGATTATGTGCCCCTAGAAATAATCCTGGTCTCAACTTCACTCGGCTATGTAGTGGAGGGGTGAGGACCCTGAGTTTGCGGGTGCGCAGTTTGTGTATTTGGAGGCTCTAAGGAGAGGAACCTGGAGCCTGAGCATACAACACATAAGCAGAGGGTCTCAAAGATGAGCCCAGACCGAGGAGAGATGCTGCATGTGGTAGCATTTTCCCTTTCAAGGACCCTCCACTGCTACGTGCCTCCTTTGCTCACCTCCCATCTTAGGGAGTGTAGGATGGGGCCTCAGGGGTCAGGGAGACCGTCCGTTCCACCAGTGGCTCAATTACAGGGGAGAAGGCTTCAACGTGGGAGTCACGCAGAATGGTCGGATAGACCTCGCTTTCAAATGTGCTGGCTGGAGTGTCCACTGCTCTCTGTGCCCCTGCCCGCGGTCCCCAGTTGTCTTAGTTACTGTTGTATTGCCATGACCAAGGCAATTCTTATAGAAGAAAGCATTTAATTAGGAGTTTGCCTACCGTTTCAGAGGCTTGATCCATTATTATCACAGCCAGGGCATGGTGCAGGCAGGTATGGTGCTGGAGAAGTAGTTGAAAGCTGCTACATCCTTACCTGCAAGTGGAGAGGCAAGGGGTGTGTGGTGGGGGTGTGGAGGTGGGCCTGGCATGGGTTTTTGAAAACTCAAAGCCTACCCCCAGTGACATACTTCTTTCAACAAGGCTACACCTCCTAACCCTTCTAGTCCTTTCAGAGTGCCACTCCCTGGTGACTAAGCATTCAAATCTATGAGCCTATGAGGGCCATTCCTATTCAAACCACCACACCAGGGTACAGCCTTGCCTTCTGTTCTAGTGAAGGATGGCCTAGCAGCTCAGCCCAAGGCATATGAATGGTGAAGCTAACACAGTTTAAAGCTTGAGGTCTCTCACCTGCGGAGCACCAGGAGCATCAGCTGGTGAGGTGGGAGTTGTATAGTGTTCTTGGTGGGGAGGGAAAGCCAGTTTATAAATGGGAAATATTTTAATGTAGGCGTTTATGATAAACTGAGCAAAGGGCTATCAAGAGAAAAGGGCTGCATTTCAGAATGGCACTTTGCTGTGCCATTCTGCCTATTGCCAGATAAAAATCACCCCTGGGAGTCAGGGTGGGAGAGCCCTGGAGAGAGAGCTCAGCAGTAAAGAGCACTGACTGCTCTTAAGAGGACCCAGGTTTGATTCCCAGCATCTACATGGTGCCTCACAAACATCTGTAGCTCCAAGGATTTGATGCTCTCTTCTGGTGTCCTCAGACTCCAGACTTGAAGCTGGTAGATGGACATACAAGCAGGCATAAAAATAATAAAGCTTTAAAAGTTAAAAGATTACCATTGGAATTGATTTTGTGGGTGCTTTGTTTTTTCTTTGGAGTTTGCTGTTTTAATTAATTAATTAATTAATTAATTTGTTTTTGATGGCCCTGGGGATCTAACCCAGGCCTCACTCATGCTGGACAATTGCGCTGCTAACTAAATTACATTCCCAGCCCCAGAACCAACTGTTTCTGTCCCCTGTTTCTTAAGAGGGCCCTATGAAGCCAGGATTGTCCCTGGCCACCTGCCCTCAGGAAGCTGCCAGCACCCACAGATACCCTGGGAGCTTGGTGAGCCAGAAAGGCAGCCAGCCATGCACTGCAGATAGCTAAGCTCGCGGAGCTGCAGGAAGCCCTTGCATTTAGCCTGGGATTCCTGGAAATGGCCCTGCTGGTAAGAACGGTGTAGGACGAATTTGTTTTCACCCGTACACAATGTGATAACGGAAATTACACTCCTCACTGAGGTCCTGGTGCCCAGTTGTTTGTACGTGTGAACATAAACACCATATTTAGTCATCTGCAAATGATGCACCTGTACTTTGTGTTTCTGAAATGGAACCTGAATCCTATGCTGTTTACTTGAATGTATTTATAAAATTCCCAGGGGAGTCAGTGTGGTTGTGCACACCTCTGATACTGGCACTCCGGAGGCAGGGGCAGGCAGACCTCTGTGAGTTCCAGGTCAGCCTGACTTACACAGTGACTTTCAGGGTACATAGGGAAATCTTGTCTTAAAAAAAAAAAAAGGAAAGAAAAGAAAAGAAATTGCTGGGGGAAATGGTGTTCTGGGGAGAAGGGGCATGGAGCAGGTGAGAGATTGCTCTTCCTCCATAAGACCCCAGTAGTCAAGAGGGCGGCTCTCAGAAGTCTGAAGCTGGAGGCAGGGCACTGTATCACACAGCGCATCTGGAAACAGACTGGACAGGCAGCCTTGGTGGTGGTGCAGCTGGCCCGTTCCAGTGGACATGCTCTTAGGCCAAGGGCAATCAGTGCATAAATCTGGAACTGGGGCTTCTGGCAGGGAGCCTGGAATGCCTGGGTTGGAGTGACGCTGGACCTTGGAGTCCTGCTCTAGAAGTATTTGCTGGAGCAGTGAACTTTCCATATGCCCCAGGCAGCAGGGATGGTGAGGCTTACCAAGAGTTCGGGACCACAGATTTAACTTCTGGCCACCTCAGCACAGCCCTCACTGTCAGGAAGACCATGCCCTCCAGACTCATCACCTCCCCCGCCTCTACTTAGTGTCGAAATTACAGGTGGAGACCCACTTCAAAAGCAGATGATATAGAAGAGGGGCGTATTTCAGTGGCCCCTCTGTCCTGGGTTCCCATAGATGCACGTGTGGGTACTGAGGCCTGGCATTCAGTAGTACCTCTGCCCCGGGTTCCCGTGGACACATGTGTGGGTACTGAGTCCCTCTGTCTTGGGTTCCCATAGCTGCACGTGTGAGTACTGAGTCCTGGCATTCGGTAGTCTCTCTGTCTCGGGTTCCCATAGATGCATGCATGGGTATTGAGTCCTGGCATTCAGTAGTTCCTCTGTGCCGGGTTCCCGTGGGTGCATGTGTGGGTACTGAGTCCCTCTGTCCCGGGTTCTCATAGATGTATGTGTAGGTACTGAGTCTGTGGATCCTTCCTAGGAGTTGCTGTTGAACCTTGGTTATTTAATCCCAAAACCTGCAAAAAAGTTACAGGTCGGGTGTTTCATATGCTAAGAAGGAACTGCATCCCTCTGTTCTGGGCATTTTTAGATTGAACACCATCTTCTTTTCCAGTCAGACTCTGTTCATTTCTGAACATGTCCTCTACCAGGACTCCAAGTCTCCTGCTCCTGTTCTTTAAAAACAAAACCCAAAGACTCTTTCTCTAATCATTGTCGCTTCCTTTCTATTTTTACTTTTTATTATCTCAGAAAAAGGTCATGATAGTCTGACTTCTAATATTTGGATGGATTCCAGTATCCATCTTAGGGCTCTCCAAGGACCACACCCACAGTCTGTCCCCTCAGCTACTACCTGGGTCTATTTTTAGTCTTTATTCTTATTGGTCCCACTGTTATAAATGTACACAAGCCAGGAGTGTGCAGGCCGGGCTCTAAGGGACTGAGTGTTTCCCCGGATCAAACAATGTTCTGTCTCTCCAGGAAAGAAAACCTAAAAGAAGAAGAGTAGGAGAAGGAAGAGAAACTCATCCTTCCTGGGCCAGGGAGTCTGGCAGCCTCAAGACAGAGATTACCCCTGAAATACTGGGTAGAGTCCAGAGCCTGCAGAGAGCCCAGGTCCCTGCCTCTGCCTGAGTAGGTCTCACTCCAAAGGGAAGATGTTTTTCCTATGGGACTCACCTGGACACCCCAGCCACAGAACGGTAGGATTTCAGACATAGCTGGGGAAACCCAAGGCCGAGAACCAGCGTCAGAAACCAGCACCGCTCCTTCCCTGGCATTCCTGCACAGTGTCAGGGGCTTGAACGAGTGACCAGTGTTTGCCATTTCTAGGCTGCTCTCTGTACAAGAAGGCACGTTCAGATCCAGGCTTTAATTGTGTGTGATTTTAGCTGAGATGGCGTTAACTTATTTCCTTTGCTACTTCAGCGCTTCCTTCTCCTCAGTCCTGGTGAAATTATCTGGAGTGTTTCTTTCTTAAGTACAAAGAGAAAATGCTGATCTGGCTCCTTTCCCACGAACTGGCACTCAGAATACTTTAGGGGCTGCCAAATGGCTGTGAGGGGCTGGTGACCTACTACCGGCCCTCCTGTACTCCTGCCCTCCTAGTGACACACGTGCGACACATGTGCCCAACGAAAAGCTTCCTGCTCTAACCCCCACCACCCAGGTGGACACCAGGCACATCCTCAACTGAGGAGACTTTCAGCCGGTCCACTCCTATTTCCAAATTGACAGTTCTGCCTTCACTCAGTCTTTGGAGCAAAAGGGACAGCTTGACATCCCCAAACGCCTGAAGGGACAGTGCCAACTTCAGAGAGATGGACGGAGGAGCTGCAAGGGTCCCCGAGAGTGCTACCCTCTAACTGGTTAGTGGTGTTTTAGTTTTCCCCTTTTCATTCAAGTTCTTTTCAGTATAAACAAAATGCCACTCCTCTATGGAGATTCTGCTGCATCTTGCTCAAGAATTTTGTCCTCAGTTGAGAGTTACTGCTTTTCTATGTGTCCACACTAGCTAAGGCCATAATATTGATCCCAATATTATACTAAGATTTTTATTAGATAAATTAATAAAAATAAAATCATATTTATTTTTCCAAAGGCAGAATTTTGAGTATGTTTTTTTTCCAGTTCCAGCTGAGTCCCACCTTGGAGGAGAAACTCCTCCTATTCCCCACTGGAGAATGGAAACACAGGAAATCAGAGAGGCCTTGGGGATTACCCAACAGTCTTTTGGTCTCTTGTCCAGGTCTCTTCCTCATTCTGTGAAATCTTTGATCATTCTGGAATCTAGTAGGAAATTCAATAGATACATGTTTCTTGAATCTTAAGGGTACTAAATCGTGAAAATATGGGCCTGGAGAGATGGCTCAGTGGTTAAGAGTGTTTCTTGCTCTTTGGTTCCCAGCACTATGTTGCACAGCTCACAACTATCTATATAACTCCATCTCCGAGGTATCCTGACCTCCACAGGTACCTTACATGCCATTCCCTCACATGTATGCATATGCGTATAACAAAACCTTTAAATTATCATAAATTACTAACCACTGCTCTGGGGCCTGGTACCCGACTGGGTGTGCCGCACTAGCCTTTGCTGCTCCTACCCTACCTCTTCCACATGCCCTCCTGTCTGCCCTCTATTGAGAGGCTCTAGCTGGGCAGATGCTAATTTCTTAAGGTGTCCTAAGCCTTGGCTAAGCCTTGGCAAGCCCTCAGCCCTCACACTTGCTTCATCTCCAAATATGATCACCTGCTCACATGCCAATTTCTTTGGCACTGGCCAGAAGCCTCGTACAGAGCAGGGCTTCCTCAAGTGTCCATCCAGGAGGAGAAGTGGTCGGGTGCTCTTTGTTTAGCAGCCCTCCCAGTAGGTGAGCCTTGGAGAAGCTGGGGCTGGACATGAAACTTCCTAGTGAACCATTCAACCTATCTGATTGTGTGCTGCGCGCACCCAGCTCTGATTTACCCGCTCATTATTACGGTGTGGCTATCATCTGAGAACCCCATCTTTCTAGCATGGTTAGGCATTTATAGGAGGCCAACATCACTCTGATGACTGAAATTTGTTCCTAAGTTCTCCCCAGGTGCTCTGAGTAGCTCTGAAGTGGAGATTGCTCTTCCTTCCATTACCCTTTTCATTTCCCAGCCGTGAGAGCAGCGGCCTCAGTCTCTAAAGGGCAATAAGTGCCTGCTTCTTTCCCTGTGGAGCCCTATTCCAAGCACAGAGAACACCTCTGAATATACAGCAGAGATCCATCTGGTCCCCAGATGTGCTTTCTGCTCACTCACCCCTAACTGGAACTTCTTTCAAAGCAAACATACTTGCTATGATGGTTAGTCTTGGTTGCCAACTTGAAGGGATTTAGAATCACCATGGAAACCAGTCTCTGAGCATGCCTGGTTCCTGACTGTGGATGCGATGTGAGCTGCCTCCCGTGCCTACCACCATGCCTTCCTCGCCATGTCGGGCTCTACCCCCTAGAACTGTAAGGCAAATAAACCCTTCCTTCCTTAAGTCGCTTTTGCCAGGTGTTTTGTTGAAGAGAAAAGTAACTGCTACCCTTGCCTTCCTAGAGTGTCATCGGTCATGAAAATGAAGCCACAGCAGCTTCATTTGTAAAAGGCATCTAGTGGGTGAATGATTAGACCAGGTATGGTACATCAGTGTCACCAAGTACTGCCCAGCAGCAAAAAGAGAAAAAAGATTATTTGACCGATGCATGTGGCAACATGGATGGATGTCACAGGCACTGTGCAGAGTGGAACAACCACTGATTTCAAAGGTCACACATTGCATGATCCTGTTCCCAAGATGTCCTCAAAATGGCAGAATTATACAAATGGAAAACAGGTGAGTGGTTACCAAGGCTTGAGGAGGGAAGCTGTGCTATGACTCTAAAGGGACAGTGTGAAGGGTCTTTGTCAATGGAATAATTCTGAGCTCCAACCATCACGATGGTGACGACGTGACACCCGCCAACACATACACACATTCTCTCTCACACAGCACACACACACACAGCACACACACATACCACATACACACACTCAGAACACATACACACAGCATACATACACACACACCACATACACACACAGCACATGCACACACAGCACATACACACACACACAGCACACATACACACACAGCACACACAGCACCACACACACATACAACACACACACACTCACAATACACACATACCACACACACACGTACCATACACACCACACACCACACACATACACCACACGCTACACATATATACACATAGTACACACATACACCACATACATACCACGCACACCACACCCACATACATGCATACCACATACACACCACACATGCACACTACATACATGCCACACATGTGCATCACACACACATACTCCACATTCACACCTCCCACACACACACCGCACATACTACGCACATACCCTGCACACACACCACACACACTGCACACAAGCACTGCACACCACACACACACACACACACAGAGAGGTCTGTGCACTGTCTAACCTTCATTTCCTTATTTGTTATTGTACTGTAGTCACTCAGTATGGTTTGCCATTAAAGAGATGTGGGTGAGGAATTCATTGCTCTTTCTCTACTGTTTTGCAACTTCCTATGCATATGTAATCACTTCAAGAGAAAGTGTTTATTTCTTGTTAAAGAAACTTCTTCGTTTTACCTTGCCATTGTCTCCGAGTCCTGGACCTGCCTGATTTCTCCTGGAGCTGGAGTGATTTGGGACGGACAGAGTCTCCTGGCAGGCTCAAATGTTAGGAACAGAGCTGAATACTTTCTCTTTCGACCTCCAGTGAATCCATTTTCCCGACTCATCATAATCGTGTTTGGGAGCGCCTGATTCTCAAGCCTATGCCAGCTCTTGGGACATTATATTCTAAGTGGATTACCTACTCTGAGAATTGTGATGATAAACTAGATTTGTTTTTGTTTGTCCTAAGCCTAATCAGCTTCACCTTCAAATTGGAGGAAGACCCTGAATTCAATTATGGAAGAACAGCATTCGCCCAGCTGCCTTATGCTGGAACAGAATCTGTGTTCCCTGAGCCTGCCTCTCTTCTGATGATCCCAGCCTCCACCTCATCCTGGGCATGGGATACATGGCGCTTCCCTCCACTCAGGAGCTGGAATGAGCTATTCCAAGTCTTGGTTAAATTAACAGGCCTGCTCCCCTTCAGAAACCTAGCTCACTCCGCCTGCACAGATCTCTGGAAGAGAAAGACAAGCCTTTTTCTGCTCTTATCAAAATTGAACAGGCTGCTCACCCAGCTACATGCCTGTCTTTTGCTGCTCAGCCTTGTAGGAGCTCTCAGGAAGACAGACAATCAGATCACCTGTACCCCCTCCTGTCCTGCCCCCTCCTTTCCTCCTGGCTCCTTACAAACGGACAGTGTTTTCTGGACCAAGACCCTCACGTTGTGGGTGGGATCCAGAGTTTCCCAGTGGATAAAGGCAGTGCAGGTCTTTTGACTCCAAGCGAATACTTGCTTGTGGTCCATAGCTCTGGTTTCTTTACTGAGGAGTTTACAAAATAGCAGTCAGTCATGGGACATCCATCGTCTGAGGCACCTAGTGAAGGTTGAAGAGCACCCACACTCCCTGCTTCCCTTGGCGCTGATTCTTCTGGAACTGGGGAAGCAGGTAGAGAAAAAGAAACATCTCCGGAGCTGGTCGGTGGTGGCGCATGCCTTTAATCCCAGCACTCGGGAGGCAGAGGCAGGCAGATCTTTGTGAGTTCGAGACCAGCCTGGTCTACAAGAGCTAGTTCCAGCTCAGGCTCCAAAGCCACAGAGAAACCCTGTCTCGAAAAACAAAAAACAAAAAAACAAAAAAAAAAAACAAAAAAGAAACATCTCCGACTTTGCCTTTCTATGCTCTGGCATTTTGGAACTCCAGGCTTGCACCCTTCACCATGAGCAGGGTGGCCAGGGCCCTGAAGGTGTGGGTAGTTGGTGTGACCTGGGAAGTACTACAAGAAGCCTAAAACTCTCCAACGTGTTAATCTACTCCACCAACACACATACATGCACACACCCCTATCTTCTTTCGTAGTTGCAACAGGGACTTGCAGGCTTTCCGAAGCAAGTGTCAGGATTGGTTTTATTTATTTATTTATTTATTTATTTATTTATTTAGGTATCCCCTAACGTCATGCCCTATGGCCTCAGAGTTCAGTAAGATGATGAACAGCTAGGGACACATCCGTACCACCTCCTCGCTGCACGGCTTTAGACAAGCCTTGCAAACACCCAGCTTCCTTCCATTCCTTCATCTCTAAACAGGGTAATGGATAGCATCTGTCGCACACGGTTGTCCTGAGCATCAGAAGACACTGTGTGTAAAGTGCCTAATCTAGTCTTGGCATTTATCAAGGCCTCAACAAATGTAAGCTATTTTGACAATGCCGATGATGGTGATAGTAGCTATGACTGTCTCTGAGTCATTCTGTGGATATGTCCCTCCTGCTTTGGTTCAGCCCCCACTTCCTTCCTCTAGGGAACCTTACCTGATGCCACAAGGACAGAAAAGGGCCACCCCTTTTGTTCCCTTGGATCCGATAGAATTTTCTCTGGTGCCTGAGGGAGATTGGTGTCAGGCCTCCTCTCAACTCTGCTGATAGGTATTCAAGCCCTTATATACAAATGTGTGTGTATATATATACACACACATTTGTCTTGGCCTAGAACCTAAGCATGTCCTCCTCGAGACTTGGAATTGTCTCTCCATTATATATAATTCCTAAACAATATAAATGCTATGAAAATAGCCATTTTGGTATTGTTTAGAAAATGATGACAAGGGAAAACTCTATACATATTCAAACCAGACAGTCTTTTAAAAATACTCTTCAGTGGTGGTCCTTGTCTACCTCCACATCTCCCCTTATACAGTGATTGGCTGGCAGCCTGAACTGAGAGCTGTGACCTCGTTCATCCCCATCACTCACCACCAAGCCTCAGCACAATGACTGACAGCCAGTAGCTGCTCCAGAAATATTTATTGGATGATTGAATGAGTAGAGAGAGGAATGAGAGAGGGCCAGTAAGATGACTCCGCCGGTAACAGCACTTGCTTCGAAAGCTTAATGATTTGCGGTTAATCCCTAGGAACCATGTAAAGGTGGAAGCAGAGACTCAGCTCCACAGTGTGTCTTCTAAGGTACACGCACATGCCTTGGCATTCATGTGCCCACGTGTACTTTACACACACACAGTACTAATGAAGCTTAAAGAAGGGAAAACAAACAGATAAGAAGACGGTGTCTGAGGGACTCCCCAACCACTTTCCATAGTGACACACATCCTATCCCCTTGTTTTTATATTTTTTTCCTATTGATAACTTTTTAGAGACAGTATCTCAAGTAGCCCAGGCTGGCCTTAAACTCTATATGCAGCTGAGGTTAACTTGGAATCCCTTACATTGCGTATCCCCAGTGCTGGGGTTACAGGTGTGCACCCCTACACTCAGGTTATCTGTATCATTTCCTATAGCGTCTGCTCTCCCAAGCTCCTCCTAGAGCCCCTAACTCCTTGTGAGACCTTCTCTTATTGCCGCACCCCTAGGACCCTTCTCGTATGGCCTTGTTTGACAAAGGCCAGGAAAACTGGCTACTGTGTATATTAGTGTTCTTTCTCCCTCTGTTCCTAGAGTGCTTGGTAAACATCAACAGATGCTCATGGGTTGCACAGGAAGCACCTGGGCTGGGACAGTCATGGACAGAAGTGGGGATTTCTGAGTACTCTGTCTGCACACCTCTTGGATGGGGCTCCAGGGCCAATTTCTTTCTCTTATTGTCTGAAGAGCCTAGTTCAGAGGGTAGACGTGAGGAGCTGCACACCAAGTGACTGGCACACAGCAGTGTCAGCTCCTATGGTTCTTCCTTCTTCTCCTGCCTCCACTCCTGTAAAATGCCAGCCCTGAACTGGTTCTGCTGTACCGAACTGTCGGCCATCTTCCTCTGATCCTCACAATGACCCCACAAACATCGCCCCTTGACACGTGTCCAAAGAAACCAAGACCCAGACATGTTGGCAGTATGCCAGTGGTCCACAACTAGAAGATGGCAGTGCCAGGAGGAAAGTCCAGGCTGTCACCAGATCCACATGAGACTTTACATGCCTCAGGTCTAGCCTTTGCTCTGCCATATTTCTCTGTGATAGGGCAGTTCACTTCATCTTTCCGGTTTTTTTACCATTAGGCCACCTAGACTGGCAGTCTCCTGACCACCACTCATCTGTGATCTCCTCAAGGGCAGCCACTAAACATCAGACAAAGCAACTGCCTCCGTGGCCCTCACTTTCTTGGTTGAGAGTGGCCCTGTGTGGTTGCTGAGTGATGGGGGATTGATAGAGGGCTGTGGGTAGGGAGAGGAAGAAGAGGGTGGTACTGGCCAAGAGTGAAGGGAGAGAGTGGAGAGGAGTGGGGTTGTGGTCCTCTGTGTGTAGACTGAAGAATGCAGGTGGGAGCCTTGCTCAGGCTGGCTGTCCTGAGCAAAGGATCTTTGAGTGATCCTGAAGAGCCCGTGGTTTGGGAGAGAGGCTGTGGAGAGAGGGGGGTCTTGCTCCAGGGCTGTGGCTGCAGCTGGTTTTCTGTACTGAGCCACAGCCGACAGGATTCAGCAATAGTCATCATGAATTTCCCTCTTTTCATGAAGTGGAACAGCTGTCTTCTCTCCAGCCAGGAAATCCAGTCTTTAGCACTCATCCCTCTTCTGTTACAGGACTCGGAGTCCCTGGGGAGGTCATCACTCCTCTGCCATCAGCAGGAAGAATAAGGGGCCTTGACAATGTCACTGGAGAGAACCTTTTGGGGGTTTCGAACATTCCATGGGTGGGGAGTGCAGAGTAGCAGCCAGACATGGCCATGACTTGCAGGCAGGGAGGGGGTGTGGGTGATCCCAGCTCCATTTGGTTGATTCTCCTACACTCAACCATCCCTGTCTGCTGCCACTTCCTGTACCCAGACCTTTTTCTCCCCAGAATCACTCAGTTCATTCCCTCTTGTAATTTTTGGTCCCCTGCATATCGCGGGCCTGGCCTAAAGTGACAAAGAGAAGACACGGAAGTGGTGTGAGGTGCCCCGTGCTATGGGGGACAGGTATTTGTGGCCACCCATAGCAAACGGCACTAGTATAGAGGCGCTGAGCTGGCTTATTGGTGGATCAGGAGGGCCGAGTGTGGCAGAGCAGTGGCTGCACTGTCCCCTGGGAAGGATGAAGGAAGCCTCAGGATGGCAACATCATCCGTCTTCCTTCAGGCAAGCATGTTCTTGGCTTCATTCCTTGGCAGTTGAGAGAGAACTGGGGAGGCAGTCATTTAAGGGACCCTGCTACCCTGGGCCAGGGGCTGTGAGGTCTGAACACATGCCCTTCCTCCAGAGGAGGCCTGAGAGCTTTCCCTTGAGGCAGCCCTTGCGGGAGCAGCTCTTCTTTCCTACTAGCCTGGCTGACCACATCTTGTCCTGTTAGCCTAATAGAAACCTGGCCCTAAGGAAGTGGCTCTGTAGATCTGCTCAGGGGCTCTCCATCCTCCAGCCCCACAGAGAGATGTCCTGATGCAGCAGACAGGCTGGGCGGGCCAAGGTAGACAAGACATTGCTCCTCTGGCTACTTTATTTCTTTGGTTTGTGGCTGTTTGACAACAGCTGTAAAAACAGCTTATAAATTAGGTGCCTGCTGTAAACTGCAGAAAACCATCAGTGCTGGGAGAAGGAGCTCCCAAGGCGGGCCACTGCTCCCTCTCCAGCAGCTCAGATCCCAGCGCACAGGCTCCTTCAGATCTAGGTTCAGAGGGCAGGACAGCAGGAGGGAGGGCTGGTGTCTCCACATCCCTCCATGGCAGCTACCCACATCAACAGAAAGCCAGCGCTGAGGTGACTCCACAGAGACTCTTCAAATACAGACATGTTTATGTCTTTTCGGGGTGGTTCAGATTATAAGCAGGGAACTGGAGCCCAGGGAACATAAAGCCTGGGATACAAGGTAGTACAAGATAGGGACTTTTTTTTTTTTTTTTAAGCTTAGTTTAAATCAACTTCCAGAAGACCTCAAATGAGGCCAGTTGGGAGTAAGAGAACCCTATGCATGCCTCCCGTAAGTACTGGGCTCTGGTTCCTAGCCACACTGTGACCTTATTTGGAAGACCATTAACCTAATAGAGACCTGGCCCTACAGGAAGGAGGACATGGTCCTGGCACAGCTCTGAGGCACTGTCAGGGCAGGCCTAGTCTTCTTGCAGACGTCAGCATTATCTTTGACTACAGCTGGTGGCCAGCCCAAGGACTGTATGGAAACACTTGACCCCAGTCCTTGGCAGGGATACAATGTTTTCCTGCCCCTTTCATGCCTGCTCCAGAAGCCTCAGTCTATAGGTCAGAGTCCACGGGCCTAAGACACCCACTCAGTCATGCTCGTTGCCAGACTGAATGGCCAGGGCACAGGTACCCGCTAGAGCAGACCCTGAGAGTCTGTCTGGTCCAGAACCTAGCTGCTTTGAATCAGCACCCCCACTTCTGTTTGCCTGCTCATAGCATCCGCCCCCTGGCTTGCCGTGCAAGGCTCTCTCTCAGCTAGGTTGTTAGTCTACGCTTGTTTATGTATTTTCTTTGACTGTGTTAAGTCATTGTGTGTGCATAACCTGCCCACACAGGGAGAGCTTGGAGAGCAGGGACAGGGGCTGCTCCCTCAGCTAGATCTGTGATTCTGCTCTGGGAGCTTTCCTGAACGTGGGGATTCAGGAAGAACACTCAGGACATCAGAGAGAGTGCACCTACCTGCATGCATGTGTGCACACACACACCTGTACCTGTACATGTGTTCAGATGTTAACTGAGCTGCAGGGCGCAAGTCTGGAGGGAGCCACTTTGCTCAAGGCAGATTAGTTTTTTTTTTAACTTATTCTTTTCTCCTGCCTTCTTTTCTGCTGCCCACGTATTGCATTCAGCAGACCTAAGAGGGGCATATCCCAGGCTGCACTGGATCAATGTCAGATCTCTTGCATGTTAGACCAGCAAGCTGCAAAGCAGTGTGCCATCCTATTTGACATTGGAAGACCCAGGAAGTTTATCTGTCTCCAAGTATCCCTAGGGTGGGGGTTGATTCTAAGTCCTCCAAAAGATACCAGTCCACGGGTGTTCACGTCCATTATATAAAGTAGCATCATATCTGCATAGAACCTATATAGTCTCCTGTATGCTTCAGATCATCTATAGACTTCAATATCTGATACAGCATAGATGCTCTGGGAATAAGGAACAATCAAGGCAATAGTGACAAGGAAAACTCTGTTAGTTCAGTGCAGACCTCAAGTTTTAAAGATTATGTCGTTTACCTGTTTTATGTGTGTGTTTTGTCTGCATGTATATTTGTGCAACATTTGTGTGCCTAGTACCCACAAAGGCCAGCAGAAGGCATCAGATCCCCTGGAACTGGAGTTACAGACTATTGTGAGCCACTATGTGTATGGGTGCTGGGAATAAGATCCTATGACTGTTTCTCTAGCTGCCTGAATTCTTTTTTTTTTAAATTTCTGGGTCCACAGTTGTGGAATCCATGGATAAGGGGAGGAGGTCATCTTGTAATCAAACATTTTGTTAAGTCTAACGTGCAGTGTGATTTTAGACAGGCCACACAGCATCTCTAAGTTCAGGAAGTGAGGAAGGTGACCCCCGAGAAATTACTATGAAGATCCCATGAGGTCATAGATGAGAATGGGCTCTGAATGCTTAGGTTTGTTTGACGACCATATAGCTAATGGACGAACGGGGATAGAATGCAGAGACTGCAGGGAAGAATTCAGCTAGATCTGTGATTCTGTCTCAGATGTACTCGTGTGCTCATCAGAGTCACGGTGTACCTGCTGACAACTGTTCCTCACTGTCTCCGAGTCACATTGCACCTGCTGACGACTGTTCCTCACGGTCTGTCTCTGCTTCACATTGTACCTGCTGATGACTGTTCCTCACGGTGTGTCTCCGAGTCATGTTGCACCTGCTGATGACTGTTTCTCACAGTCTATCTCTGAGTCATGTTGCACCTGCTGACGATTGTTCCTCACGGTCTGTCTCTGCATCATGGTGTACCTGCTGACGACTGTTCCTCACGGTCTGTCTCTGCATCATGGTGTACCTGCTGACGACTGGTCCTCATGGTCTGTCTCTGCATCACAGTGTACCTGCTGATGACTGTTCCTCACAGTCTGTCTCCGAGTCATGTTGCGCCTGCTGACGACTGTTCCTCACGGTCTGTCTCTGCATCACAGTGTACCTGCTGACGACTGTTCCTCATGGTCTGTCTCAGTTATCTCAGTACACAATCACTCCAAGGGAGACCGAATGACATCCTAGGACTCCTTTTGCTAGTCTGGGGGCAACACAGCTGCTCTAGTATAGAAGTTTCCAGGGTTCAGAGACTAGGACACAAGGGCCCAGTCACTTGAAGAAAGATGCTTCCAGGCCATTAGGAACAGCCCCGTCCTGTTGGTTGGCTTCAATAATCCAATTTTAGAAAAATGAAATTCAGAGGCCCTTCCTCAGAACCAAACTTTGAGTCTAAAAAACGTATTTCTGGCTTCCTGTCCAGTGACCCTTTCCGGCTGACTTATGTCCTCCTCTGCAAGCCCAGCATGGGTTCCTATGGGACTACAAGGTGTTCCAGCCGCTCTGAGAGAGACTGCCTCCCCGCTCTCCACCCTGAGAGTTGAGGGGTGTTTTGATTTGGTCTTTGCTAAACTCTGAATGACAGAGTAGCCAGGGTCCCTGTGGGGCTTGATGATAGGAATTCCTCTAGGGACTTCTTTGGGGAGCACAGGGGAGCCAGAAGGAAAGGCATAATGTCAAGTGTCCCTCCGTGCTGTCGCCTACTCTTCTGGCTTTGGCATCGATTTCAACAGAGAGAAGGTGGTCGGGGGAGAAGGGAAATGCTAAGGAAGAGAAGGTAGAAGGGCAGAAGAGGGCCATGGAGGGCCCAGTTGGGGTGACTGAAGGGCATAGAGCAGAGAATATTGGAACAGGAGCACAAAAAGGGAGGAGATGGGTACAGTGCAATGCCATGCTATCTGACTTTCTTGGTATTTGGTATTTGCTCCATCGGGGGCTCAGGGAGAGCAGAACAGGTGTGCCCTGCTATTTCAAAGTAGATTCCTGTGTCCCATGCAATATGTGCTGAGCAGGAAAGGGCCACCTCTGAACCAACCTCTGCTGCTCCCTATGACCCAGGCAACTTGCGTGTACAAGCCACGGGCACACTTTCTGCAGAGGGTGGCACTGGGCATACAAACTCTGCTTGGCCTCTGAAAGGAGCGCTTCCTTCCTGTCCCTGGTGCTAGACACAGGAGGAGAGATGCAGGCTGCCTGAGGTGATCCCCACACCCTGGGCTTCATGTCCCCATTTCTGCTTGTCTTGGGTTCTATCTCAGAAAAGGACTCATACAGAATGGTGTTTGCCGCAGAGTTGGATTTGTCTGTGTTGCCATGACAATAGTGAGAGCTGCCCCTGTTCTCTCCCATCTCATCCTCTGCTCCTTTCACAAGCAGCAGAGCTCTCTCTCTCTCTCTCTCTCTCTCTCTCTCTCTCTCTCTCTCTCTCTCTCTCTCTCTCCCACCCCACCATCATTATTTCTAATTTCCATAGAATTTGAGCCCCCTCCCTTATTTCCCTCTTTATACGTGTTGCTTCCCACAGCTGATCCCACACGAGGGGTGGGGAGTGTCTGATGCTACTCCAGAGGCCCTTGAACAGGCTTGTAGGAACAGGAGGATGCTGGGCCTGTGGCATCCTCTGGGTATTTCCATCTTCCTTCTCAGTCCATCCCCTAACTCATTCTGTCCTGCCAAGCCATCATTGAGGACCCCTCCGGCTCCTCTTTCCCAAAGACCTGTTGCTCTCTTTCTTCTAATTCCCACAAGTCTTCCCCCATTTAATTCCATATGACCCCAAACACCAAGGTCCTTCTCAACATTTAAGTGCAGTCTGGAGTACTGATCTGCCCTTGCCTCTCATGTGCATGTGAGGCGTCTGTTCTCAGCTGGGCTTATGTGTCTAGCCTCCTCAGCAGCCTGGAGCCATGGTTTTGTCTGTCTAGCACAGTTTGCTGTCCCCCATTTCAGACTGTGTCCCATGATGGATCCTCTGTCTCGTCCTCTTGCCCCCAGATATGCCTGTCTATAGAGGTGGGCACCCAAACCAGGCGATGCCAACAGTGCTGCCTCTGAGGTGGGAGACTGAGGTGCCAGTCTCTTCCTTTGCTTAAGACAATTCACTGTATGCGTTTCCTGGGGCCACATTTCTCATTGCATTAAGAGATTGGGAAATGACTGGTAGGTTTGCAGAGTTCTGGGAACCTGAGGGGGGCAAGAGACATGCCACTCCTACCAGAATGGAACACTTCCCACCTCAAGGGCTGTTGTGGTGGGTCTTAATGGTGTCTGTGTAAAATACCAGGCATTTATAGCTTCCCTGATTTGGATTCCTTTATAATAATGCCACTTGATTCTAAGTGTCACCTAAGTGGTATCTGTCTTGTTCACCGCATGGATGCTGATTCTGAAAGGACAGCCAAGGCAACCTGTTGCTTTATCCTCAGCACAGTGGCTGTGGCTTAGCCTACTGCTGCGTTAGCCTGCAACTGCAACTCCACAGTTACCGGCCTGCTTCTCTAACAGCAGCCTGCTGCTCGGGCTGCATCCCGGCGGGAATTGTTCCCAAAGGCAACAGTCCTGTCACTGCCCCTGAAGGTAATTTTAACTAAGCCACTATCATTCTATTTATAATAAGACTTGAGATTCAAAGGTTGGGGTGAAAACTGGCTAGCTCAGAGAGACTGAGCAGCAATTAGCTAACCCTCTCTCCTTGCTGGCATCTCAGCTCTGCAAAAACAAAAAAGCCACAGAACTCCAAATCTCTCCCTGCTCCTTCTGGTACATCTCTCTATCTCTTCCAGATGCCCTCTGAGGCTGCTATGATTACTTTCTGTCAATAGTTGCTAACTCATTCTCCTGACCAGAGGTTAATTTTATTTAGTTAACTCAAGTGCAAACTTGGGGTTTACAGTGTGATTGACTATCCCTCAACAGCAACCTTTCTTCTAAGAAAATGTAGGTAAAAGGAAAATCTCTGCACTATGAGGAAGGGCAGAACACATGGGGGTGGCATAGGAGAATCTAAGGACCGGTCTGGAAAACCTTCAGACTAGAAGCATCAAGACTACAGAGAGCCCATGCTCCAGATAGGAGAGACTAGCTTTCCAGGCTAAGGAAGACACTTAGGGAACTCAGGAACATGGGTGCAAGGTGGGAGGGAGGCAGATGCCCTTGAGTGCTCAGGTGCCTCAGCCTTCTCACTCCTCCCCTGGCCTCTCCTTGCAGCAGCCTTTGGTAGAGCCCCCCTCGGGTGTGCTCAGGTGCTCGTGTTTGCTATCCCACTCTGTACTCGCCATTTGTCTGAGTTCTGCACTGCAAACGCAATGATCCCTCATGTGCAAAGGGGATGGGTTCAGGGCCCCCTGCAAATACGATAATTGGAGGAGGTTGGAGATTCTTAAAGAAGATGGTAATTTGCATATAACAACACACTCCCTGGAACACCTTAATCATCTCTGGATTAGAGTATCTAGAATAATGTAAATGCTATGCAAATAGTTGTTATGCTGTGTTGTTTAGGGAATAACAATCAGAAAAACAGTCTACATGTGTCATGCAGGTGTATTTTCTCCCCTAATTTTCTGTAACCTTTATTATTAAAAGAAACACACACACATTTGCAAATAAATAAAAGCATCACATGCTCAGATCTACCAGAGCTGAAATCTATACAACTCAGTGAGCTTCTGTGCAGTTAGAATAGGCGTCCGGAATGGAAGCTGTGGAGCAGCACATTAAACTTCACCCTTTCAGTAGCGAATGTACTTCATGTTCCTTCCACCTCCAAACACGGACTCCCGACAGAGTCAGAACTAGAAAAACAGTTACCTTGGTCTCCTCTTTCACAGCTCATGCCATTACCTTTGTTTACATGTGCATTCCAGGCTAGAGTCTGCATACGGTAAAGAGCATGTAGTGTACTTCTTTCTAAGATTGCTGCATCCTTGCCCAACTCCCAGGACTTGGACCTGATTGGGACAGCACGGGACTGAAGAAATGGCAGACACACAGAAACATGGAAATGCGGTGGCCTAGACTCTCTTGCTGGAAAAGCTGCTACGCCCAAGAAAGCCAGCGTGTTTATTATGTAGAGTTGCATGGAAAGGCAGGGTCATGGCACACAGCTGAAGAGGGAGGTGGGTTCAGTGTATGCAGATAGACAAGGAGGCGGGGTTTATGGGATACAGCTGGATCTAGGAGATGGGTTAGCAGTAGTAGCAGTCTCTATGGGGGAGCAGTCTTCAGGCCTTAGGCATGGTGGGAGAGCTATGGTGGACATTTTCTACAAACATTGTCAACACTTATACTCTGTTCCATGAGGAGGGCTTTTCCTCTGAGCCTAATCTTGGTGGGTAAGATTCTGCCATTCATCCATGAGTCTGAGGCTCTGGGGTCCTTGTCATGGCTGTGCGCATGTCAACAGTACACATTCTCTTGGGACTTCACTAATTCAGAGCTTTCCTTGCTCCCTACAGTGTGTTCTAAGTCCATCCATTCTCCTGCAAAGTTTTTAACTTTTTTTCTTAGAGCTAAGTAGTATTCCATTATATACATATAAGCCAAATTTTCATTGTCTGTTGATTGACAACTAGATTTATTTCAGTTATTCGTTATGATCTGTCTGTCTGTCTGTCTGTCTGTCTGTCTCCTTGGGCTGAATCATTGGATGGACCTGTGACTACGGAGGATCAACTATACCAATAGCCAGCTCTTTCTGTTAGGGGCATAAACCAAATATTCTAAACGGCGAAAGATAACCAGTGTGGAATGCTTCACCAGCTTAGGGCACAATGTTCACAGACCTTCTATTTTTAATTTTTTTCTTTTATTCTTACTTTATGTGTGTGAATGTTCACCTACATGTATTGTTTGTGGACCATGTGAATGCAGAGCCCACCTGGAAAGCAGGAAGTGGGCCTCAGGTGCCCTGGAACTGGAGTTGCAGCCAGTTGTGAGCCACCATGTGGGTGCTAGGAATTGAACCCAGGTCCTCTGGAAGAGCAGCCTGTGCTAACTACTGAGCAATCTCTCCAGGGCTGACAGATCTTTTAATATGTGAATGTATCCCCTAAGCTACCCTCTGAATAGAAAGTTCAGCATCCCCATCTTTGTGTCTTCTCTTTCTCTCCTCCTGATGGTAAGAAAAGCTGTGTGTGTATGCGTGTGCGCGTGTGCGCATGTGTGTGTATGTGTGCGTGTATATGTACACGCACACATACACACACACACACACGGAAGGAACAGATGACCAGATCCTGGGGTGCCTGTTTAGCCCGTTCTTACATCCCTTCCATCAGCAATGATTTTCCATTTATTTCTGCAGCCCCACAGAGCTTTGCCACAGATACCCTTGCTGACCAAATGACAGCACAGACCCACTCTTACTTCCACACAAGGACACCCACCCTGGACCTGGATATTATGGACATCGTGCAGATGTCTTGCGCTCCTAGCTAAGCAGTTGGGGCTTGAGTTTCTAGCCACAGCTTTCAGGCCCTGACATGGAGTAAATAAGAGAGCAGCATCTTTAGACTTTTCCTTCCAGAAGTCTCCTTGGTCCTATGAAGTTTGTCTCCTGTCGCACCCAGCTGCCTCTCAAAGTTCGAAAGGCGAGGCCCCAAGCTAGAGCAGTAGCACTCTTTGATGTGACTGTTAGCTTGGGTGGTCACAGAGGAAGCTTAGGGAAACAAGGTTACCCTAGGTCCAAGAGCCTGGGCATTATTTTCCTCACAGAGCCTGTGGGAGAGCATCAGGATGGACAGGAGTTAGAGAGGAAGGGTTGAGGGGAGAGCCCAGGAAATGTCTTTGTGGGGACTTCATGGGGAAAGTGAAGCAGGGTGAAGGCATGGTTCAGGGCTGATAGCTCTGACTGCCTGGATCCTGGGCCTGGGAGGTGTAAAGTCAGGCAAAGCAGGGCTCGCCCTGGATGGGCTAATCTGCATGTTAGAATGCTCTAAGAACCTGACTCTCCTGAAAGGCTACTTCCCCCACCCAGATATGTCTTTAAACATCATAGCATATAAATATGCTCAAAAGTGAAAACGCGAACAATGTACCTGCTTACCCAGAAGCCCTGGGGTGGGTGAGGATCAGCTCTCTGCTTTAACAGCGGGTGAGTCCAGGGCACACAGGTGTAAGAGTCATACATCAAAAGCCCCTTGAAGGACAGTCTGTCAGTTATAGACGGTTCTGTCCAATGCGTGTGCAGAGGACACCTCCCCAACTTTACCTAAGCAAGCGGGACACTCTCAGGACTTTCCAAAAGTAACCCGTATTCATCGCAGTCAGATGGCCCCCAGAGGAGGAGGGCAGCCACACAGCGGCTACCAGCTGCTGTCTAGTCCTTTACAGCTTGGCCTGCCACTGCCTGGCTGTGTTTGGAGATGCATCACGGACTTCTGTATGTCTCCCCAGCAGAAGATGAGGATTGAGGGGGTGACCTTCCGGGTTCTTCTAGCCTGTTTGGATCCTCTTCATTACTCTAGTGTCCTTGTCCTTAGTAGCGAGGAGATAATCTGAGGAGATGAGGTGGTGTGCATGTGTGTGTGTGTATCTGTGTGTGTCTGTTTGTGTGTGTGTGTGCATGCGTGTGTGTCTGTGTATGTGTGTGCCTCTGTGTGTGTGTGCATGTGTGCATGCGTGTGTGTCTGTGTTTGTGTGTAGGTGTGTGTGTGTGTGTGTGTGTGTGTGTACCCAACACCTAGTAGAGGCTTGATAAATGTTCTCGTGTCCTTCCTTCCTGCTCAAACTTTTCTTCTCCTTCCTGTTCCCTCTGTGCTTGCCTTAGGTTCTGGGACCCTTCCTCCCTCTGGCACAATCCTCCCCCCAGCATGAACAGATCCACAATCTGGAGGGGAGGGGAGTCTCTCGGGTACTTCCTCAAGAACCAGGGTGTGGACTGAAGGATTGGACTGGCGCAATAGCACCAGGTTTACAGCCACTGGAAAGCTGGGGACACGGTGACAGCTGGCTCCCTGGTCCTTTCTCTTGCTTTCCTCTTCCCAGCTTTAGGTATCCGAGCCCACAGGAGGACCTCTGTTTCCTCACTGCTTGTTGCCTCCCGACTCTGCCCCCTCCCACCCGGCCCAGGGCGCCGCTGCCAACGGCTGGTTATTTATATCCTGGAGCAGCTGCTGACAGACAGCTGTGAGCTGGGAGGCGTCTGACAGGGACAGAGCTAGGCAGAGATGACAGGGTGGTGGGTGGTGCTGTCACTCTCAGCAGGGACTACTGGGCAGAACTCCTCCACCGTCACCAGGAATGTGAGCCTGACAGTCTGACAGGGCATCTGGGTAGGAGCCTCTAAGGAAAGGGAGCAAGGGCTTGAACCCCGGAAGCGGGAGGCAGCTGCGGTTGCTATAAGGAACTTGCCTCTGAGGCAGGATAGGAAGGCTAAGGCTTATCTGGATACTTGCACACGGCACCTGCTCATAGGCTGTATGACCTTGGAAAGGTTAAAGGTGAGTGGATGGCAGTTCTCTAAATTCTCCCCTAGCTGTGTTAGTGGAGAGGTCACAAGCACAAACTCTCCCATTTGCTTGCTGTGTGACCTTGGACAACTTATGTAACTTCTCTGTGCCAACTGCATCTCCATAAAGTGGTGGTTCTTAATGGCACCTCTGGCCTAAGGCCTTTGTAGGCATGAAACAAGTTAATGGATGGGACTGGAGTCACACTTGACACACACAGCAGTTGTGAGATTAAACAGAACTTGAGTCTGTGGCTCTTTCTACCATGAAGGTAAGTGTTTCTCAGGAAATACTACAGAAACAAGTGGGTAGAAGTTTAGATATACACTGTAGGAGGAAGGGGTTTTTACAGGCTTCTGTACCATGTACTATCAGGTGGGCAACCTGCAGAATGCAAAATGTTCAGGATAAACCTACATTTGTGTAGAGCCCAAGTCCTGGCCTCTGATTAACGCCTTTGTCTGTAATCCCTTCGGAGCTGTTGTTGACTTAAAACAGCAGGAGTGATACCCACTTGGCAGGTGAAGGCCAGAGCACTGTTGGGAGTTTCAGGCTAGCCTGGGCTACATAGTACCAGGCCAACCGGGGCTACCTAGTAAGACTCTGCCTCAAAAGAAGCAACCACAAAAGCTACCACGGGATCTGGAGAGAAGGCACAAAACTAGCTGCTCTTCCAGAGGAGGCAGCATTGAGTGCCCAGCTTCCGAGTCAGACCATTTGGAACCAGCTGAAACTCCAGGCCCAGGAATGGACGTTCTCTTCTGGCTCCTGCATATACTTGTGTACACTCACACACAGATACATAAATAAAAATTTAAAAACATTTTTAATGTTTAAGCTAGTGAAGGGTCAGAAGCAGTTGTCCCCTTTCTCCTGCCCTGTCTCCTTCATCCTGCTCTGTCCACCATCTCCTGCCCTGTCCCCTTGTCCTGCTCTGTCTCCTTCATCCTGCTCTGTCCACCATCTCCTGTCCTGTCCCCCTGCCCTGTCTCCATTCTTCCCTCTAGCTCTTCCAGCTGTCTCTTTTCTAATTCCATGTTGTTCTTCTGTTTTAAAGACAAATTCTGGTCTCAGAGAATGTGAAATCCAGAGTGTGTAGCTGGGTCTCTGGGCACACACAACACCAGAGGGTTTTCAGGGCATGGTGGATTCTGAGAAAGTGGTGACCTTGGAGCGGGAGCTGGTGACCCACTGGCTCCGTGCCCATCACATCAGTGCAGACTTGCTGTGTTTACAGTTGTTTCTTAGCCAGTGTGTAGAGCAGCTAAGGCTGGGTGGATGACTTCCCTTCTTTGTAACCAACCTTGGCCCTCCTGTTTAGAGAAGTATCTCCTATCACAGAGGAGGGAAGGAGAGAGGAGAGCAAAGCAGCTTTGGGTTACCATAGAAACCGCCCGAACACAAACTCTTAGCCGTAGCTAATCCTTGACTTGAAGTAATACAACCATAACGACAATAACCACAACTTAGATGGACACACACACATGCTCTCTCTCTCTCTCTCTCTCTCTCTCTCTCTCTCACACACACACACACACACACACACACACGCACACCTTTAAGAACAGATGTTGGCTCATTCTCTTCACAGCAGTTAGGTCTAATGCTGGATCCAGGCGTGAGGTGTGGCTGGCCTGAATGTGCCCTTCTTTAAAGCCCTCGCTGTCTACTCTTCCTGGAAACCCAGGGGCTGATTCGAATGCCCAAAGTTTGCGGGGGAGTGTTGTGTCCTTCAAGTCCCTAAGGCTTCACTGAATCATGATGGCCACAGGCAGAGGTTTACATGTTTGCTTTGCTATTGACCAGAGCCACAACACCCAAGAAACAAATGCCTAGTGTCAGGAATGGACAAGTGCCAACGAAAAGTCCAGTCCCTGTCATTAAGAACTGCTGTAAAGTTTGTAAAACGTGTTACATTTGTTTAACTATGCAATGATGTGTTACATTTGTTTCACCTTGCCTGCCTAAGGCACCTGATTGGTCTAATAAAAATCTGAATGGCCAATAACTAGGCAGTAGGGGGATTGGTAGGGCTGGTGGGCAGAGAGAATAAGTAGGAGGAGAAATCTAGGCTCAAGAGAGAAGAGAACGTGGGAGAAAAGAAAGGGAAGAAACAGGAAAAGTAGGACATATAGAATGAAAGAAAGGTAAAAAGCCTGTAGGCCAAACAGAGAAGAGAAACAGCTAAAATAAGTTATAAGAGCTAGTGGGACAAGCATAAGATAAGGCTGAGCGTTCATAACTAATATAACTAATAAGAAATCTCCGTGTCTTTTTTGGGGAACTGATTGGGTGCCCAAAGAGAAAGCCTGCCACAAAGAACCATTTAACCCAAGCAATGAAAGGTAGGGCACAAATTACCTGCTGCTGATAATAAAGGCCCGTTTTCAGACACCATACTCATGGTGATCCTGCAATGTCTTTTCTTAAGGGGAAAAGCTGAGCATTGGCTCAGAGAGAGAGAGAGAATGATCTAAGGCTGTGTCCCTAATATTCCCAGTCCTGCATCTTCACCACCCACTCCAGCCACCTGCTGCTAACCTCTTCCTCCCAGTGTGGCCTGCCTGCTCAACTCAAACCCTGCGGGGATCCTGAATTCCATATCCTTCTTCCACTTCAAGGCTGGGTTTTCATCTCCTTTCTGTACACTTGGAAAGTGTCCCTGTTCACCTGAGAATCTAATCACCACTCCTTCTAAGCAGTGCTTGGTCTCTGCTATGCAAAAGTGGCTGTGTCTGTACCAGGCAGGTTTTGTTGTGTTCGTCCTTCCTGCCCTGCCCGCCCACCTCCTTTCAATCTGGAGTTGTAGCTCCTCCCTTCTCACTGTGAAGGATGCTGAGGTTCACGCCCCCAGTGCCTCGCCCCCCTCATCAGAAAATCACCTTGATTACCCACTGAGGATCACAGGAGCCACAAGAGGCATGCCTTGGGTGAACAGAAGGAAAAATAAACAGCTGGGATTGGAATTTATTTTATTTCTTTGGAGATGCAATCAGAAGATTTCAGATAAGCTCTGGGGACAGTTGTGAGGACTGGAGAGTTGACTCTGGGAGTGATAGCTGTGTCTACATGGAGAACAGGCCTGCTTTGCAGGCCAGAGGGACACCCTGATCCCGTGAAAGGCAGGAGAGGCACGCACGGCTTGGTGCCAGTCACATTTGGACAGACTTGATGGGTTTACAAGCCCTAAGCCCCTGAATTCTTGGTTTGCACTGCTAAATGCTCCTGTGTCTCTCCAAATGGAGGCTACTAAGAAACTGGCTTGTTTTCTCCCTATACCTTTTATTTTTATTCCCCGCCCTCTCCCTATAGCTTTAATGGAACTGTGTGCCTAGGGTCCCTAAGAGAGGACTTGCTTTGCTGGGGGGAGGGGAGATATCCAGCAATGGTTTCCGACTTCACCCCTCAGAAGGTAGGGAATTCTAGCTTATAACACAAATCACTTTTGTCCATTTAGTCATTGAAAAAAAAAAAAAACAAAAACGAGAGTGCTTGCTTATGGTCCCACAGCCTGGGAGGGGAAGGCAATAGGATCAGGAGTTCCTGGTCATCCTTGCCTACAGATCAAGTTCAAGGTCAGACAGAGCTGCGTGAGACCCCTCCTAAAAACAAATAAATTAATTTAAAAACCCAAGTGCCTTCTACAGTCTAGGCAGTATTCTTGGTACAGGGGATATACATCAGTGAACAAATTAGATGTGAGCTTCCAATCTGAAAAAGACATTCACAAACGAATGAATGTATTGTTGCAGGTAGCAATGAGCAGAAAATTCAGGAGGAAGACACCAAAGCGTGATGCTGAAGGTGCAGTTTGGAAAGGTGTTTTTTTTTTTTTCGAGAAGCACCTTGATGGAGGTGAGCACCCACCACCAGATACACAGCTTGAGCCCAGAAGCGTAAGCCTGACTTGCTTTCTGTGGAGAGGGTTCCCAGGCAGTTCCAGGCCCGGCTTAGGAATGCCAGCTGAGGGTGGTTTTTTTTTTTTAATTTATTGAGCAATATATTTTTCTCTGCTCTCCTCCCTTCCTCTCCCGTCCCTTCTACCCTCTCCCATGATCCTCATGCTCTCCATTTACTCAAGAGATCTTGTCTTTTTCTACTTCCCATGTACATTGGATCCATGTATGTCTCTATTAGGGTCCTCATTGTTGTCTAGGTTCTCTGGGATTGTGAATTGTAGACTGGTTTTCTTTGTTTTATGTCTAAAAGACATTTATGAGTCTTTCAGGGTCTTGGTTACCTCACTCAATACGATGTTTTCTAGATCCATCCATTTGCCCTCAAATTTCAAGAAACCATTATTTTTTTCTGCTGTGTAATACTCCATAGTATAAATGTACCACATTTTCCTTATCCATTCTTCGGTTGAGGGGCATTTAGGTTGTTTCCAGGTTCTGGCTATGACAAACAAAGCTGCTATGAACATAGTTGAGCACATGTCTTTGTGGTATAATTGAGCATCCTTTGGATATATACCTAAAAGTGGTATTATTGGGTCTTGAGGAAGGTTGTTTCCTAATTTTCTGAGAAATTGCCACACTGATATCCAAAGGAGCTGTACTAGCTTGCATTCCCACCAGCAATGCAGAAGTGTTCCCTTTACCCCACAACCTCTCCAGCATAAGTTGTCATCAGTGTTTTTGATCTTGGCCATTCTTACAGGTGTAAGATGGAATCTCAGAGTTGTTTTGATTTGCATTTCTCTGATGGCTAAGGATGTTGAATGTGTCCGTAAGTGTCTTTCAGCCATTTTAGATTCCTCTGTTGAGAGTTAGTTCTCTGTTTAGATCTGTACCCCATTGTTTTTATCAGATTGTTTGTTCTTTTGATGACCAATTTCTTGAGTTCTTTGTATAATTTGGAGATCAGCCCTCTGTCTGATGTGGGGTTGGTGAAGACCTTTTCCCATTCTATAGGCTGCCATTTTGTATTGTTGACCATGTCCTTTGCTTTACAGACCAACTGAGGTCATTTAAGGGAAGTTGGCAGCCACGAGGCTGGAACTGGGGAAAGAGGTTGGGGGAGGAGAGGTCAGCACTCAGATGGCTTTGGAGGTCATCCAGAGATCTTGGATTTTTTGCTTTGAGTAACAGGGAGGCCGCTGGGAAGTTTCAAGCAAAAAAGAAGCTGGGCGTGTCTCCTCAGGGCAGTTCTAGTTCTGTGTGAGGCAGAGCTTGGATGCAGCAGGCAGAGGGCCCAGGAAGGAACAGTGTTTCCAGGTGAGGGACAGTGGTGAAGGCAGGAAGTCCTAGGAGCCGAGAAAAATGGCTCCAGAGCATGTAGGATGGAGGTGGGAGGGCAATGCCTTCTCGGAGCAATTAGAGCTACCACTGACTAAGGTGGGAATGGATGTATGGATGTAGGAGGAGCAGGCTAGGGGAGGGCATCAAAGCCCTGTTTGGGGATGTTGGGTTTCAGATTTCCCTGGGATAACCAGGTAGTGAAGAAAATGTGGTCAGCAATTGGAACCTGATGTCTAAGAGCAAGATTCTGGCATACAACTGCACACAGGACTCAGTAATGAGGCTCGGTGAGCTCACTGGCTGAGCGAGTGCCTCTGGGATGAGAGTGGGTTACATGAGGCCTAGCATTCAGCACTAGCAGCAGATCAGTGGTATTGGAGGATGGATCATCCGGGTAAACTGAAGCCTGCGTTTCAAAGATTCTGATTCCCCCACCTGCAAAACACTCAGCTCTTAGGGTCTCAGATCTTGAAAGGAAGTAGACAGGACAGAGTTGAGGTGACCCAAGAAGTCACTTCATTTCCTAGGCTTTCATTTCTCCTTGGTCTGAGAATGAAGCATCCTCTGTCTGTGAGGACTCTTCACAGTTCAATGTCAGGAAACCCAGTGCTCAGCCAGTGTCACTGATGTCACCAGGGTCGGTTGGTGGATCCCTCATTCCCCTGGTCAGTCATTGTCTACAGTACGTGGCAGGTCCTCTTATTCACAGCTCAGGTACCATAGGGAAAATTCTTCTACTAACTAAACTTCCTTAGGACACTTTGTCAGTCCAGAGCAGAGCACCAAGCAGCTGCAACTCACACACTCGGTCCTGGCTGAGGTCAAAGGGGCTCTGGCTGCTTTCTGCTGCTAGAAACAGGCCCTCTTCTGCGGTCAGTTAATATCATGCTTTCTATGTAGTTGTGTGTCTTATTGGTGATTTTGCCCTTTAGGAGACCTGCAAGCATGGTGCCAATGTGTGGCTTAGTCTCCCTATAAGCAGGCTGTGGTGTGCCTGGCAGAGAAAATATGTGGGTTTGGGTGAATTTCATACAGATGTGAGTTCTAGGTGTCAGCTGTGAGTTCAGTGTTAGAAGATCAACAATATATGTTAGGCACGGCGCTTTAGAAACAGAAACACATATAAAAACAAGCTAAAGTATTGATGGTTCTTGAAAGTGGCTTCCAGGAGCCGAAATCTGTGCCTGTGTTTTCTTTCTGGAAATACTTCTGCATGTACAGTGACCACTCATCCAGAGTTTGCAATCAGTCGTGGAACATAGCCACCTTAGAAGAACCACGATGGCTCCCATGCTTCTCTGAGCTCACTTGCTTTGCTAGCCACAAGTTCTCACAGAAGTGGTGTTGAGCTTGCAATGTCCCTGGAGACATTTTCTGAGCACAGTGTGGTGCTGCATCAGGCCTTTGAAACCATTCCGTCATGTAGGGTACCTATTATTTCGGTATAGTCATATAATTCATTGTTCAGTTTATTAGCTTATGCTATATTTTAGGTTCTTTGAACTTTCTGGTAAATTTTTATGCAGCTCTTCTTGAACTCACCACCACAGTCCCAATAGAGAACTATTCCTGCCAGAAATCCCTTTGCCCTGCAACCATGCATCTATTTTTATTGTCCCTATAGCTATGCCTTCCAGAACATCGTGTTTAGGGACTCTTAGCATTTTGGATCTGACGTCTCTCAGTGAATATTTAAAGTTCAGCATTGTGATGCTGCTTGTCTTGCTGAGTAGTATTTCATTCTGCAGTTTGCTGTGTGTTTGTCAGCTAAAGAAGGTCTAGGTTCTTCTAGCTCAGCAAAAGCGCAGGTAAAGCTGCTGTGCAGTCTATGCTCACGGCTCAGACCTTTGCGTGAACACGAGTTTCTGTGACTGAGCAAAGGAGAATGGAGTTGTAGACCATATAGTAGTGTATGTGCGCCATCACGAGAAGTCATCCAAGAAGCTGAGCTGCCTGCTTTTTCACCCACAAGGTTCAAGAGCTCCAGCTGCTCCTGGGTCTCCCTGGGACTGGTGCTGTCACTCACGGTTAGTTATTTGTTATTGTAATAGATTCACAGGTTGTTGTGGTTTCGTCACTATTCCTCCAATGACCAGTCCTAGAGATACCTTTCCAAACGTGTGGTGTTGTCCTTGTGAGAACTGCCTTTTCTGATCTTTTGTCTATTGCTGTCTTTGAGTGTTTATCTTCTTAATGTTGGATTTTGTTGTTGCTCGTTTTGTTTGGGATTTTTGGTTTGTTTTTGTTTTTTTGAGTCAGGGTCTCACCTTATAGTCCAAGCTAGCTTTGAACTCACTGTATAGCCCAAACTGGCCTCAAATCCACAATCTTCCCACCTCAGCCTCCCGAGTGCTAAATTATGGGTTGAGTTATGAGGGATCGTTATATATTCTGGATCTAAGCTCTTTGCCAAATATGTGATCTGCATTTATTCCCTGTTTATGGCTTGTGTTTTCCTTTTATTACCAGGATCATTTGCAGCACAAAGTTTTGAATTTTATATCTACTTTACTATTTTTTCATTTGTGGATGACATCTTTGGAATTTCATATAAAAGCTATTACCTAACCAAGATCACAAAGATTCCAATGTTTTCTTCTAGAAATTGTATAGTCTTATGTTTTATGAATGATCCAAATGTGACCTGACCCATTCAGAATTAAGTTGGAGTTAATTTTTGTATAAGTAGTGCGTTTAGGTGGTGTATGTATGTATGTATGTATGTTTGGTTGCTCCAGAACTATTGTTGTTTTTTTCTTTTCTTTTTTTAACCCATTGAGGAAAAAGATGGAGTTCCACAAAAGCTTGAAATTGTACAAATGGGAAAAACTTATGGAGAGGAAAGGATAAGAGAGATGGTCTACCTACTAGGCAACTCACCAAAAGCTCAAAACTAGAGTGTCAAGAGTCTGTAAGTCAGAGAATCTGGCAGAGGCTTTGGCCTTTGCGGAAGTAATTAAGTGGCAAGCAGGTTCTTGAGCCAACCTCATGCAGCTCCCTCTGGGGAAGGGTGAGCGCCCAGTAAAGCCCTCCCTCACTCCCCTGGGCTCCATCTCCTGGGACTCTGGAGAGGGTGGATGCTGCAGCCTGGGCTGGATGCCAGGCTGACTCATCCATCGGTCCAGGGCGAGTGTCTCAGGGAAAGGTTGTTTTATCTGTTCTTGTAGCAAGCTCTATTGCAATAACAGCTCCCAGGTGTCCCAGGGTTTTGGCTCTCTCTCCCTGGGTTCCTAATAGAGATTGGCAGAACCCAGCATCCAGGTAATTCCATTGTGAGTTTCAGCAGCCTTCTGTACCTCATTAGACAGAAGCAGAAGGGAATGAGTAGAGAAGGGATGTCAGCCCTTCAGCCTGTGTGAGCAAGCAGCTTCCAGGAGACAGCAAGGCAGTAAGGGAATTATCCGGTCCTTCCCATCAGCCCCTTTATCCCTGGGATACAGGATGCTGGTGTAAACTGTTCAGTTTGGGCAGCAGGCCCTTGTCTTTGGGACTACTCAACTCTTGGGTCACAGGTTCTTCCTGGTGATGTGAACCTAGATAGCATCTCTGGGTACTTTAGGTTAGAACCATGAGCGTTGGGGTCATTGTGGGTTGAAATGGTTTGTTCCCCAAAGGTTTATATGCTAGAAGCTTGGTTCCCAGTGGCAGGGCATTCAGAAGGCAGGGCCTAGGAATGACTGGATTAGGACCGCCTTTATAAAGGGATTGATGTTGGTCTTGAGACTGGGTTAGATCTTGAAGCATGGGTTAGTTCTTATGGGTTCATATAAAAGAGACAGGTTGATCTGTTTCCATGCTCATCATGTGGCCTCTCTTGCACACACTCTGTCATGTGATGCTGTCTCTGTGTCATCCTGTCAGCGGCCATTACCAGAGGCTCACAGAATATGACTCCAAGATCTCAGACTTTCAGCCTCCAAAACTGTGAAGTAAATGCATCTCTTTGCTTTAGAAAGCACACAGGCCTCCAGCCTGGGGTTTCTAATGGGAACTCCCTATAGACTAGGGAGCCTTATTGACTTAAACAGTCCAGGAAAGCAAGATGGTGCCGGTAACAATCACTGCATCCTCACAAGCCAGAAGGACAGGCAGCTTCCTTCAATCTCTTCCCTAAGGATCCTTATCCCATTTTCAAAGCCCCTTCTCTTAAGACTGCCACGTTTGGGAGTTTATCAGTTTGGGGACGGGAAACACCAGCGTTCAGACCACAGCAGCACCCAACATTAACACATACAAGCTTGAGTGTGCAAACAGCGTTTGTCTGTGAAGTTTCTGTCTTTGGCTTATGGCGTCAGCCTCTTTGCTTCCTGTTTACATTGTGGATGTGTACAGCTCACACACATATTCACACCCACCCACCACTCTCATAACACACAGCGCGCACTCAAACACCCATGCCTCAGGCACATCCACATATTCGCACTCTTAGCTACATTCACCCAAATATGAGCCTCTTCCAGCTTCCAGGTTCAGGAAATCTCCTGACCAGAAGTGATCACCTGGATGCCCGCCCTTCCTCTATAGATGCACACCCTTTTACACACACTCTCTGCAGCAGGCTCCTACCTGGCCGTGACAGTGCCCACACAAGGACTAATCTCTCTCACCTCCTTCATGCCATTGACATGCAGCACCTGTCTTGTCTTCCGCTCGTCACACTCTGGCTTCGGCTGGGTGAATGCCAGAGTCTGCCTGGCACGGATCCCAGAGCAGCAGCCCAGAAGTAAGTGTCCAGTGGGAATGAGCCTCCAGGAGCCCAGAATGGGTGCCTGCCAAGTCAGGAAGGGCCATCAAGGAAAGAGGCCTTGGGAGGTGACCTGGCTCCTCCCCCAAGGGCTCTAGACAGTCAGGGGATGAGGGAACATGGAGCGGCCCCTTTCCAGCCCTGCCTCTAATCTTCTCTAATGTCTGAACACTTTGAAGAGTCATGGCCTTTATTGCCCTAGCAGTGTGAGTGAGGCCTGAATGACAACCGAGTTTAGAGAATCTGAAATCAGAGTCTGGGCTGCTGTGTGGTCCACCAGCCTTTGATATTGCATCATAGCTTTGTTTTAGAACTAGTTCGCTCCCAGGGCCTCAAATGCTGGAACTGATGCTGGGGTTGGCAGGACATTAGGAGATGGACCTGCTGAAAGGTCCTTAGGTGGCTAGAGCACTGTCCTTGGAAGAGATTAAGGTAGTTCATAGAACTTCTGAGCAAATTCTCCTAAAAAGCAATCTTGATTTCTGAATTGCCCTACGGCTCCCTTCTTCAGGATGTGAGCTCTTCCTCTCACATGTGTTGTCACATCATCATGTCGACCACAGGGTCCCCATCAGAGCTGAGCCAAAGCCAGTGTCATGTCCTTGAACCTCTAGAACCATGAACTCAATAAGCCTCTTTATCAAGTTAGCTTGCCTCTGAGTTTTCATTATATTAGAGTGAAGCATATAATAATATAATCACTACATTCTTATAAGTTAGAACATGCCCGGAAACCAAAAAACAAAGCCAAAAAGCATAACTGAATAAATAAATATGAATGCTCATTAGCCCGTGAAACAAGGCAGACAACGCTTTGTCTCCCGGGGCTTTCTGAAGTTAGAGGAGATAGGCAGACCCGAAGAACGTTTGCTGTTACTGTGAACAAAGTGGGTAGGTGAGCAGTTTCTCTTCCCAGTTCCCAAGCTTCCAGCTCTCTCCCACCCCACAGAGTGCTGTTGTCTATCATGAGCTGTGGCCCTGGGAACTGGAGGTTCTGAGAGGCTGAGTAACTCACCCAAAGCCACAGAGCTGTAAACAGCAGAGCCAGGATTTGATCTCGGGTCTTTGCTTCTCAAGCACATACTCTCTGTAGCATACTAAGCTTGCATTCATATACATCACCAGTCAGGGAATGCACGTTCTAGACATGTATTGGTTGTCTAAGTCTACGTCCATTCCTCAAGGTTAAGCTGCAGCTGGACTGTTCAGACAGCAGGAACCATGTTTTCAGAGTTCATTTCATGGTGTTGAGCATAGTTCCTGGAATAGGTAACTTTTTAAAAATAACAATGGCTCCATAAATTTCAAATGGAATAGAGACAAAGCTCTACTTCTGTTCTTAGGAAAGAAGAAACTTCAAAAAGAGTTAGTCTGAATAAAAAAATGTTCTCAAGGCTGGGACGTCGACTCTGTGGGTAAAGTGCTTTCTGTCTTAGCATGGGGTCCTGAGTTAAGATGCCCAGCACCTGCATAAGAGATGCCGCTGTGTGCATCTGTAAACCAACCGCCAGAGAGACAGACGGGTCTGGGGGCTTTCTGGGCAGCTAGACTAGCCAAATCGGTGTGTTCCAGGTTCGCTGACTCTCTCATAAAAAATAAAGTGGAGAGAGATAAAGGAAGGCATTCAGACTGACCTCTGGCCTTGAAACGTACACACATATGCACACATACGTAGACACGCACACACACACGCACACACAACACACACACACTTTTGCACCATAGCATACTTCTGTGGTCAGATGTATCGGTTTCTTCCCTTCATACCAAGTAGTTATCCAACAGACACTGAAGGTTTAATTCAGGGCTGAACTGAAGCAGAGAGCACCCGACACTGTAAGTTGAGAGTGTGGTCGTACAAAAACCCCTCAATGTTCTGAAGCCTCCCTCCACGCCTCAGCACAGTAAAAAAAAAAAAAAAAATTATTGAATTGTAATTATGTGTCAGTTTTTGTTTGTTTGTTTGTTTCTTACTATGTTTTATTTTCTGAGACAGGGTTTCTCTGTGTATCTTTTGCTATCCTAGAACTTGTTCTGTAGACTGGACTGGCCTCAAACTCAGAGCTCCTCCTGCCTCTGCCTCCTGAGTGCTGGGTTTAAAAGTGTGTGCCACCACCACCTGGCCATTGTATCCGTTTTGGATGGTATGATTGACAACTTGTCCATTAGATTCTTGAAAAAATTTAGTCTTTCCCTTATAGACAGAGCTGTACACCCCTAGGTTTGCAGAAATATGTAGCTCCAGGGCCTTGCCTAGACAAGGTCTTGCCTGGACAAGCTTTGAGGGATTCCAGACATGCAACACTATGTCTGGCCATAGCCAGCTTTTTCTTTAAAGGACTGGAGGGTAAATATTTTGGATTTTGCAGGCCATGAACAATCTGTTGCAGTTGCATGACTGTGTTGTCAAAGATTAGAACCTCTCGGGACAGCATAAAAGCAAGCACGAGTTACATCCCGATGAGCTTGATTTACGGACAATGAAAGCTGAATTATGCAGAATTTTCACATGTCATAAAATGTTACTATGCTTTTGATTCTTTTCCAGCCACTCAGAAGTATAGACACTATCATGTTGTTAAGCTGTTGACTTTGTTGGCTTAGATGTCTACAGAGTATTTTCTATGATATCCTCAATTTATGGTGTATTTATGGAGATAACCCCACTGCAAGTTGAGGAACATCTTCCTACTGTACAATGCTAGAAAAATGTTAGCTATGCCTTTTGGCACCTTCACAGGGAAATGACATCACCTTCCCATGACTTGTTAATAATTATAAATTTGTACATACTTAGCTATTACTAGAATTCCACCTGTTTCTGGAACCTACTATTCTGAAATATTTTCATGCCAGGGTGAATAAACAACTGCTCATGCCAAAAAAAAAAAAAAAAACAACCCGGAAATAAAAATGTAGAAACCACTCTTAACTTAAAGGCTAGATGAGGCTAAGCCCCGGGGCAGAATGTGGCCCACATGCAAAGTTTAACTATAAATGTCTTTCCCCCAAGCTTTCTGAATTGAGTGGCTGGTTATCTTTGTTAAAGAGAAACAAACAAACAGTCCAAATGCTTGTTACAGGTGTGAAGACAAGTTTGAATCAAGGGAACCATGACCCTAGGACCACTGTGACCGGGCCTTGCAAGGGAGAGGGACTGGGCTCAGCTGTGCCTCCAAATAGCATAAGTGGGGATAATGAAAGATGGGGGGCTGCCAGTATACAGGAAAAATGAAGCTTTCTGGCCAAACTGATTCGCTGAGGCAAATTACTGAAGTAGTTAAAAAACCGGAAGTGTCTGAGCAGGGCTCTTGTTTAAATGGACTTCTACAAGGACAGAGAGGGAACCTTGGCACTATGGGGCAGTGAACCCAGGGGAGTTTGGCTGTAGTTTGGTCAAGGGCCAAAGAGTCATTACCATTCCAAACACTCAAAAGAGTTTAGGGAATATAGCAGACTCTTTACCAGCTAGGCACATAGATAGGTTTGCGTCATCCTCATTTAGAAAATTAACAGTTGAGAGACTGTGGGTATAGTGTTGTAGAAGAGCATTTGCCTAGCTGGGTTCCAGCCACAGCATGGGGGAAAAGGGAGTAGGACATGAACAGTTTTCTTTGTAGCATTGATTCTTCTTCTAGTCATCATTCTGACAGATGTGCGAGTGATAACAGTTAATTCTCTTTCTCTAAGAGGTAGATGCTACTCCACCAGCAGGTTTTAGGCCACAAGCGGAGGCAGACCTGGGAAAACCCCTGGACGAGCATACACGCACTCACGCACACACACACACACTCATACACACATACTCATGCACACACACACACAAACACATGTGCACACACAAACACACATGCACATACGAACACACACACACACGCACGCGTGCGTGCACACACACACAAACACACATGCACATGCATGCGCACACACACGTGGGGGATGGGGTCGAGGGGAGTTGTCTGAAAGGTGGTGGTGAGAAAGCATACAGATTCAAGGATCCCTTCTCCTCCCATCCTGGAGCCACACTCAGCTCTAGCTCCCATGGTCCTCTTAAGACTCTTTTTCCTGTAGTTGCCTGCTGGAGAGGAAAACACAAATGGAGCATGAAAAAAAATTAGCAGAATAATTACGGGTTACAAGAAATCAATTGAAACTGTGTAAATAGCTTGCAGCAGGTAGCCGAGTCAGGCTTAACACCCGGCCTTCTCCACAGCTGCAGCGTGAGTCCCATGACAGGAACTGAAGAACCCTGATGTGATGTCTCAGGATCAGCATGGGAGCCCCAAGCCTGCCCTACCCCACCATGTGAACGTGGCTGCCCACTCCCTCCTGAGAATACGTTTCATTGCTAGAATACCACACTAATCATTCTGTCTACATGTATCTCCTGGGTGGCTGAAGGTCAGTGCGCTAATATGGGAACGTGCTTGGGAAACCGTAGAGAGCTAGACAGATGGATCCTCTACCTTCCTGCCTTGAGCCCCTTGACTTCTTTACATCTCTGTCATCTGTTCTTGGGGGCAGCGTCGACACCAGCAGCCTGGTAGGCCATAGCAGGCTGCCTGTATTCCCTCTAATCCTTTATAGGCCTGTTGCCAGCCTGGTCTTAGGGGCACCTAATCTCTGAGGGCTCAGAGGTAGAGGTAGTTTGGATTAAGAGAAAAGGGGAATGCAGGTTCAAGAAACTTCCATATAGCGCATCCTGTTTGTCGTGGCGAGGGCTCCTGGGAGCTCCGTCCTGCCCTTCTGTGGCTGAACCACTCTGAGGGGAGACAGAGCTTGCCACAACGAGGCAAATGGAGTGCAATTAAACGCAAACTGCTTCTCACTGTGAACTGTCTGCAGCAAGACAGTTCACTGAGCACAAGCCCGGTAGGTTCTCAGTGCTCGCCAGGCTGGGAACAGAAGGAGGTCTTGAAGAGCACACTGGACACAAAGACAGTGATGGGCTCTGGACAAGACAGTCAGATAGTGTTAGGACTTGAAAAGCAGGGGCAGTGGTGAGGGGGCATGTAGGGGAGAAGGTCCTGACTGGGAGCATCGTGGCCACCTCTATCCCAAAGACACTGCATGGTGGGGTCGGTCGGGGAAGGCAGGATTTCTAAGTCTAGCCTGGGGTGATGTGGTATAATCTGGTCTAGCAGTGGATAGGCTGATTCAGTATTGATTTGCTCAATGGATAATTTCATACTCAGAAGTAGGGGAAACAAGAAAGAAGTATGGTGCCCTGGGCTCTGCTCTGACTGGTCCCATGGAGCACTTGTTGGCAGTGGAGAAACTGGGTGTTTGGAGTGGGTCACAGTGAAGGCCTCCCTGGACCTGGCAGGATGGGTGCTGAGCTGGAGGAAAGAGAATTGGGAAAGCACTGCTTGGGAGAACAGGCCAGACCTCTGGCCAGACTCAGGGACACTGGAGGTGACACATGAGGAGTAGATATGGCTCTCAAAATACGGAGCTGCTGAAAGTGAAAACCTGCAATGAACCCACAAATAACCCCACACATAGAATAGACATGGCACACATGGGCACACACAGGCACACACAGGCACATGCCCTATGTTCTCTGGGTCTCTCATTAGACACCCAGACAGTCGATTCTCTAGGGCAGTGGCAATGGCACCAGGAGAGTTGTTGTCATGGTGGTGTTGCCAGGCACATTACAAAGTCTCTGGGAGCAAATAGGACAGGGATTCCCTCCCTTGGCTTCTACAGGAGATTCCTGCCTGTGCACCTCAGCCCAGGCCCACCTGAGGCCCATCCCTCTGGCCCTATCCTGGGCTGATGTGGAATGTCCCTCTGTATGCTGTGAATATCATTAATTAATGAAGAAGCTACTTGGGCCTATTGCAGAGCAGAATAGGGCAAGGCGGGAATTCCAAGCAGACAGAGGAGGAGAGAGTAGGCAGAGTCAGGGAGCCGTTGGAGGTGAAAGACGCAGGCCGCCAGCCGGAACCTTGTCAGTAAACCACAAGCCTCATGGTAAAATATAAAATAATAGAAATGGGTTAAAATTTAAGATGTAAGAGCTAGTTAGAAATAAGCTATTGACCATATAGCAAATAATATAGTTTCTGTGTGATTATTTCAGGTCTGGGCGGCTGAGAACAAATGAGCAGCCTCTGCCAACACTGGGATGCTGGCCTCCTCCCATTCTTCCATGCCACCCTATCTGTGCTCCACTTCAGGTTTGTGACCTGAAAATGTTCTGACCTCTGTTCTCTTTGGAAGAGAGAGAGCAGAGGGTCAAAGTGGCAGGGAGAGTCCCAAACCATGTGGCCATCCTTTTCCATCAGTTTTAGACCCAAATGGCTCACCAGGAAGTGAGGACAGTTCCTCCCTGGCCTCCCCCCTTCATAAAGGATCGTTTCACTCACTAAAGTGCAGCACCCGAAAGATGGTGGACACCTGCTTCTGGATTGAGTATGCAAGGGCTTGTCGAACACTTCCTCTGTGCTCAGCCTTAGCCCAGACCCTTGGAAAGTACTGGGAACCAGAGGGACCCCCCATTGCCACGATGGACCCTACCAAAGCGAGAAGGGGTACAGATGCAGTAAACAGGTGAACTGTATGCTGTGCTCTAAGGGGTCAAATGTTATGCGGAAAACAGAGTAGAAAAAGATGAAGGTGCTGCATCCTGAAAGAGGGTGGTCAGAGCATGCGTGCAGAGGAGGTGACCCTCGGGGAGGTGAGCAGCAAGCAGTACTGCAGGCAGCAGGAACAACAGGAGCTGTATGGAGCGCTGATGGTTAGATACGGAGACTGACGGTTGGTGATGATTGATAGGGAGTGATGGTTAGTTTTAACTCTACCCGGCACAACCCAGGAGCTTCTGAGGAGACAGTCTCAAGGAGGGATTATCTAGGTCAGATTGGCCTGCAGGTCTGGAGCTGGGGTGGTGGTGGTGTCCGATTACACTCATTGGTGTTATATAGCCCAGTCCACTGTGGGCGGCACCATCCTGGGCTTTTATAATACCTGAGCCGGTGAGCTGAGTAGTAGGCAAACATGCATTCTCTCTCTGGCCTTTACTGTGGACGTGATATGAGCAGATGCTGAAGTTTCTACCTGCGACCGCTTCAGCGATAGATTATACATCAGATCTGTAGATTCAAACAAACCCTTTCTCTGCTAGGTTGCCTTTGTTCAGGCATTTTGTTGCAGCAGCAGGACACTAGGACAGAGGGAGGGCACTTTGGAGACAGCGTGACAGGCAGTATGGCTAGGGCAGCCTAGCGGAAGCTGGTCAAGAGGAGCAGGAGGCTAGGCAGACCCCACATGCATATCACACTAGTCCCAACTCTCTTTAGCCCCTTCCCCTGTCTGGCCGCCACCTGGCCTGTTCTGTGTTCATTCGTATTGTCTGCCTCCCTGTAGGATATAAGTTTCCAGAAGGCAGGCCTGTGGCCTGTTTGTCCACGGCTTCTTACCCCAGGCCAGCTCATGGTAGAGACCACTGGTGCCAATGTGAGAAGTGATGCTGAGTAGGAGGGATGGGGGCGGGTACTGTTCGTATCAGACAGTGGCTGTGAGAGACTTCAAGAGATGACCCCAACTTCCCTGTCCCATAGGAAGCTTCTCCAACCCAAGGTCAGATTGGGGAAAAGCCACCATGGTGTGTCACTGATTTCTCTCATTGGTCTTGGTTAGTGGAGGGCAGCGTGGCATGGTGCCAGTGGGGTCTCCTGCATGAGCTGAAGGGTTTTTGAACATTTTTATAGGAGGACAGACATTTGTTTTCCTTTGCTCAACTTACATTTTTTTTCTGGGCGGCTACTTTATGCCAGCACTAAACTCACTGATTTGGGCTGGTGGCAGGGTGGAGTGGGGGCTGGGTACCCCAGGGTCAGGCTTCATTGTACAAATGGGCAGTACATCCAGGGGGCATGCCAGGCATTCAGTCACCTGCTGTAGGTGTGAAAGAAAGAGACGTTTACACGGATGTGCACAGTGAGGAGACACTTGGCAAAGGCCATGGGTCAGGTCTCACACAAGACTGATGTCAGAGCTGAGCCCAGAGTGGAGTGACTGTTGCCTTGTGGTCTGGTTTAAGAGCTCCAGTCCATTTTCTTTCTGGGCCCTGGAAGGAAGCATTCAGTAGGCTGGCATGAGTATTGTCCCTCTCCTGAAGAAGTATTAATATACCACACAATTCTGGGATCTCTGCCTGCCAAGAGAGGAAACCAGGTGGTATAATAAGAGGGGTTGATGAGTGTGATTGTTAGTGTCCATCATCAGTTTGACTGAGTCTAGAATCACCTGGGAGACGGGCCTCTGGGTGTGCCCGTGGAGGAACATCTTGATGGCGTCAGTTAAGGTGGGATTTCTGTACCCTGTGGGTGGCACCATTCCCTGGCTGGGATCCTGGACTGTGGAAGTAGAGAAGGGATTTGAGGGACAGCAGGCATCCATTCACAGCTCTCTGCTCCTGATTGTGGGTGTCATGTGACCAGCCGCTTCAGCTTCCTGCTGCTTTGACCTCCCCTCAACCATGGACAGTACCTTGAACTGTGAACTTCTTCGTTAAGTTGTTTCTAGTATTTTATCCAGGCAACAGGAAAAGAGAGTGAGGGATCTCAGCTCCTAGCTCTCTGTTCTTCTCCTGTTTTAGTAGACTCCACTCAGGTGCCAAGCCTGGCATTTCCTTAATCCCAAAGAGAAAAAGTTTGTTTATTTTTGTATACAACTCAGCATAGCCCGGGACTCCTGCTTCTGCCTCTGAGTGTGGAAATTACAGGTAGGTGCCATACTGCCCAGAGCTACAGATTTGATAAAGACGCTGGTTAATAAACTCACTGGGCTCTCATGGCAGCTGCGCATCCTGGCCCTGACCCATCACACGGAGCAATTAAGTATCGAAAGAGGTGATTCCTAGAATCCCTCGTTACCTTCCCTGGGCCCAGGCCCTCTCAGCCAGTCCCTGCTCTTGTGAATAGAACCGGAGGAACGTGGGACTTCTTTTATTTTTAAATTTTTATGTGTATGGGTATTTTGTCTGCAGACACAATGTTGTACCACATGAATACAGTGCTTACGAAGGCCAGAAGAGGGTGCTGCCCCCCCCAATGACTGAAGTCACACAAGGTTGTAAGCCTCCTTTTGGGTACTGGGAATGAACTGGGATCCTCTGGGAAGAGCAGCCAGCGTTCTGAACCTCCAAGCCACCTCTCCAGCCCTGGGGCTCCTTGTTTTAGGTAGAAACTGTGCAAAGGTTCTCATATCTGTTGTCACCCTGGGCTCCACACCTACTGTCACCAGCAACACCCCGAGGAACTCTTTCTAGAGACCTCCACCCAAACAAAACTTGGACTCTCCACTTGGAGGTGGCAAACAAGGGGAGCCTATATAAGGCAGAGTTAGGTTGATTACAGCGGAAAGGGGGGCGCTCTAGGGAAGAATAAAGCAAGGGAGGTGGCAGTGAAGCACAGAGATGGGGTCCAGGGGGTTGGGGTGGTTCTCATTACTTCTCTAAAGGTAGGTAAGAACCCAGGAAAAATTTTAAAGAATTTTCTTTTGTAAGCAAAATCATAAGGTGGATTTATAGGGCGTTGTTTAGACTTCCCCTCGGGAGGGGACAATGGGCATAGTTAATTTACTCTTTGCCATCTCTGAGAAGTTTTTAGGGAATTGTATCATCTCTGTAACCATTTTATCTTCATCAGTGGCACCTAAAGTCTCATGTCCTGTAGTGGGCAGAACAGGACCAAACCTGGGATGAAGGGCCTTTCTGTCTCCCCAAGGTCCCTTCCCAGGTCACCACAGTTTCCCTTGGCTTCCTCCTGCCTCACCTGTCTGCGTTTACAACCTGGATGGAGAAGGCAGGCGGTTGTGTGTTGGTTGGAGACCTTGCCTGTTTAACAGAAAGAGCGCAATTCATCATCACTAAAGACAAAAGTCTATAATAACATACGAGAGGGTGGGAGAGCTAGCCTTGACTTCTGCAGGATTAAAATATTGAGAGGTCTTACGGCTTTGACAAATGATAAAAATCTTTGAGGAAAAGATAATACAAAGATAAAAACACAAGTCAGCTCTCTAACAACTTGAGAAGGAGAGGAAAGTTGGGATAACAAAGATAAAAACACAAGTCAGCTCTCTAACAACTTGAGAAGGAGAGGAAAGTTGGGATATCTTTTCTGGTTCTTGTAGGAGGGTCTCGAGAACTTGGCCTGGCCAGTGCTGATGCACAAACTCCCCAGAGAACTTGACTTAGGGGGCATTGACTTCTCATTCTGGGGACTGCAACCCAGATTGCACAACTCAGGACCATCCCTCCCCACACCCATCGCTCATATGCAAGAATACAAGGCATCAGAGTCCACCGCACACCACGGTCAGGCCAACTGTGGCCTTCCATGTGATGACAGTGGTCAGGGAGGCCCACATCCATCCTGTCAATCATGTGCCTGAGAACTTCTGCTGAAGTCTGCTGGTTGTGCCTTTGATCCACAGATGAATTAAAACATTTTTTTCAAAACAAAAGGAAGATAAAATATGTATGCAAACATGTTGCCTTTTTGTGCTAAAATACCTGCCACACATGAGTTCAGGCATGGGGAGATTTGGCAACAGAGTTTAAGCTGTAACCTCATGGGCTCAGTGTTGGGAGTGACGTGGCGGCTGCTGAGCCTGTATGTCTTATGACTTCATTAGCAGATGCACATCTGGCTCTTAGGAGAGGACATGGTGCCCACGTGCCAGCCCACTCTGGACAGTGCACTCAGGGCTACCTAAGGCACAAGGAGAGGCAGAGGTGACAGCTGGTGCTGTAGTAGATGCAGAAAATGTAGAAGGCTAGTGGAGCAGCGGAGGGGACCAGACTCATTAGCTGAGGATGACAGATTGTAATTTAGCTGGCCCCAGCTCGTGTCTGGGATTCCAAGGCAGAAGGAAGGGTCAAGATAGAGAACGGACCTGGACAATTGCAGGAGAAGCAGGTGCTGAAGACAAAGTGTGCCGGTGAGATGGACAGGCACAGGTGGTCAAGGGGCCCTGGCAATTATAGGGATGCTGATGAGGACAGTTTAGGGAGTGCAGGCTGGAATGCTACAGCTGCAGAGCTGTCTGGAGAGGCTGGCTTCAGCAGCTTTAGCCACCGTAGAGGGGGTTTTGTTTGCTTGTTTTGCTGTTTTTGAGACGTGGTCTAGTGTAGGTTGGCCTTGAACTTGTTAAGCTGTGGAGAATGAACTTGGAGCTTCCTCCTGTCTCTCTCTCCAGGGTCCTGGGATTACAAACTTGCACCACCGTGCCCAATGTATGTGATGCAGAGGGTCGAAGGCAGGACTTTGTGTGTGAGGTTGATTCAGTGGCAGTGGTGCATGCCTTTAATCAGGTGGATTTCTGAGTTCGAGGCCAGCCTGGTCTATAGAGTGAGTTTCAGGACAGCCAGGACTACACAGAGAGACCTTGTCTTGAAAGAAAAAAAAAAAATCAGACTCCTCTATGAGTATTGTTCTTTAGTTTAGTTTTTTATTTTTTTAATTAAAAGTATCACTATAGGCCAGGCGGTGGTGGCACACACATTTAATCCCAGCACTTGGGGGCAGAGGCAGGCAGATCTCTGTGAGTTCGAGGCCAGCCTGGTCTATAGAGTGAGTTTCAGGACAGCCAGGACTACACAGAGAGACCTTGTCTTGAAAGAAAAAAAAAAAATCAGACTCCTCTATGAGTATTGTTCTTTAGTTTAGTTTTTTATTTTTTTAATTAAAAGTATCACTATAGGCCAGGCGGTGGTGGCACACACATTTAATCCCAGCACTTGGGGGCAGAGGCAGGCAGATCTCTGTGAGTTCGAGGCCAGCCTGGTCTACAAGAGCTAGTTCCAGGACAGGCTCCAAAGCTACAGAGAGACCCTGTCTTGAAAAAAAACAAAACCAAAACCAAACAAAAGTAGCACTATATCTGGAATGGGGGAAAATGAAATTCTCTGCCCTACTGTTTGAATTCCTTTTCAGAATCCATGCTTTCAGCTCTTGTCTGTTGCTTGTGGTCAGTCAGGTGTATTCCCTGTCCCTGTGTTTCCAGCCCGCACCACACCCTCCACACTTTTTCTCCAGGCAGCAGATCACACGGGTGTTTCTTGGCTTTTGTTTGCCTCTTGGGAGGTTAGGGCTAGAGTCATTTACACACACACACACACACACACACACACACACAGAGAGAGAGAGAGAGAGAGAGAGAGAGAGAGAGAGATTCCAGTCACCAAATAAACTCACATAACTGCTTCTCTTGGCCCTCAGGATACAGTGTTGTCATACTGCACTGGTGGAGGTGGGGAGGTGGGGGGTGGGGGTGGGGGCAGGGAATCAGCAGCTGTCATTTATGATCAAGGAAATACGATTTATAGCTGATAGGGACAGTAAAGCAACCTTGTTTTCTTTTAAACAGTTGCCTCAAGTTTGCCCACTTGCTTGGTTTTCCATGGGCCCCTCCCCATGACAATAAATGTTGTCATAATGTGTTCAGGCATCAGATAGTATGTTTCTTTTTGCCGTTTTCCAGTTTCCCCGGCACCCTGTCTCTGCCGTGTTCAATTTGTAGCTAAGCTTGTTATGCACCGTTTTGGGAAAGCCATTTTACCTCTAATCTAACAATTCCCTTTGCTTATTTTCTGCGTTAAGCCTCTTATTTTCAGAATTCCATGTTTCTCTCTGTATTAGGGTTCTCTAGAGGAACAGAACTGATAGGATGAATACACACACACACACACACACACACACACACACACACCACACACACACACACACACACTGGTACCAGAAGCCTGAAAGGTTCCTGGAGAGCCGCCAGTCCCTAGCCCATGACGGAATCTTGGAAACCCTGGTTCGGCTCTCAGTGGAGGAGTCAGCAGCAGCAGCAACAACAGTAGGGTGGATTGACAAGAGCTAGCTCAGGCCAACCAGAGGCCAGATGGTCCTCCCCTGGCCACGCCCTAAAGTGCCACCCTCAGTTCTGCATCACTCAATGCAATCTGCGGTTCCCTACACAGGTGATCCTAATTTGTGGCCAGCTGACATCCAAATCAACCATAATGCCCCCTTTCTTGGTTTATTCTGCCCCTTTAGAACAGCAGCGTTTTTGTGAAAGATAAATGTTACTTTTTGGAAACCTGGCATATCTGGAGATGTTCATAAAATTCATCCATTTAAAGCCGATAGCTCAGCGGGTTTCAGGTGTTCAGAGTTATGCAAAAACAGTTTAATTTTAGGGCACCTTCAGCTCACCCCAAACCCCGTCCATATGGGCAGCCTTTCACTATTGCTCCGGCTCCTCTAACGCGCTGTGCTGCAGAGATCCCTGGAGACCACCGACTTCCTTTCTGTGTCTGTGGGTTTGCTGACTGAACACTTCCATGCAGTGATGCAACACCTTGGGTCCTTTGCCACAGATTTCTTTCACTTTGGCATCACATTTCTGCTCCTGTTGGGATATGTTCTATTAGACATTCTTTTATATTGCTGCGTACTATTCTGGGGCACGGATACACCAGGTTTTGTTTACCCAGTTATCATTTAGGGACAATTTTGGCTGCTGTCATTTCTTGGCTGTTTTGAATAACCTTGCTGGAAGCACGGGATTCTGTGTGGATACGAGTTTTCATTTCTCTTTTATGGATATGTAGCTGTGGAGTTGGCAGGTGTCCTAGTCAGTTTTCTGTCACTCTGACAAGATAACCAAGGTAATTAGCTTGGGAGAGGCAAGGCTGATTTTGATTCAGGGCGGGTGAGAGACTAAGATTCATCAACCCAGTTACTTTGGGCCTGTGGTAAGGCTGTGTCATGGTGGGGAACATGGGGAAGGGAGCCTCTCACCTCCTGGCAGCTAGGAATAAAAAAAAACCAAAAAGGGGCTGGGCAGTGGTGGCGCATGCCTTTAATCCCAGCACTCGGGAGGCAGAGGCAGGCGGATCTTTGTGAGTTCGAGACCAGCCTGGTCTACAAGAGCTAGTTCCAGGACAGGCTCCAAAGCCACAGAGAAACCCTGTCTCGAAAAACAAAAACAAAAACAAAACAAAAAAACCAAAAAGGCAGGAAAGGTCTGAGGTCTAATCACTCTTTTAAGAGTGTACCCCTGTAACGTAACTTCTTCCCATTGAGCCCCGCTGTCCTAGTTAGGGTTTGCATTGCTGGAATGAAACGTCATGACCAACAGCAGGCTGGGGAGAAAAGGGTTCATTTGGCTTACACTTCTGCATTGTAGTCCACCATTGAAGGAAATCAGGGCAGGAACTCAAACAGGGCAGGAACCTGGAGGCAAGAGCTGATACAGAGGCCACAGAGGGGCTGCTTACTGGTTTGCTCTCTGTGGCTATCTTAGTCTAATTTCTTATAGACCCAGGACCACCAACCTGGGAATGGCCCCGCCCACCACAGTCTGGGCCCTCCCCCATCAATCACTAAGTAAACACCCTTAAAGGCTTGCCTACAGCCCAATCTTATGGAGGCATTTTCTACTTGAGGTTCCTTCCTCTCAGATGGCTCTAACTAGGGTCAAGTTGACACAAAACTATTCAGTATGCCCTCTTAGAGTTCCCGCTGCTTTCCAGCTGCATCCCAGGGTGTCCGGCAAGCCTTTTGTAACCCCAGCATTCGCTGCCATATTTGTTCTTTGTCTGTTGTGATGAATGGATGGCTTTGATGTTATCTTTTGGTATGTGTTCTGATAGTGATGATACTGGGTTTGTAGACCAGTTTGAGGGGTGCTGTGATCTTGGCAGGTTGCAGTCTTCTGTGATCATGTGATGCTACCCCCCACCCCCAATCAAGCCCTTACTCGCTTTCACAAGGCCCAGAGACTAAAGGTGAGGTCAGGTGTCATGACTGGAAAGTGCTGGAACCTTTGGTAGAAGGAGTGTTGAGACAGTCTGAGGTCTCTGGAGTGGTATTTTTACAGGGGATCTGGGGGACCCAAGAGCCATCAGTCACTCTCTCTTTGCTTTAGGCCAGGAGGTGAGCAATTCACTCCGCTTTGTGTTTTCTGCCTCTGCCATCCCACGTTCACACCACAGGCCCTGTGAGATCTGTCCAACTTATCTTGGACAAACCACCCCAGAACTGTGAGCTATGTAAACATTTCCTCTTAATAAGTTAATTATCTTGGGTGTTTCGTTATAGTGACTGAAAGCTGGTTAACACAATGCTATATTAAATTGGCTTTAATATGCTAAATCCAACTCACATTCCCAGGATAAAGCTCATTTAGTCACAACGTCTGAGCCTTTTGATATGCTGCTGAATTTAGTTTGCTAGTATTTTGGTTGAATATTTTTACATTTATAATCAAGACATGTTTGTCTGTGTTTGCTGTGTGTTGTCTTGACTTTGATGTCAGTGTAATATTGGCCTTATAGATGGAGTTGTAAATGTCTATAGACAGTTTGATCATTTGGAAAAAAATTACTTTAGATGAACACTGGGAAACCTTTTCTGCGAGGAAGATAGGAGCTACTTTTAGAACCTCGAATGGTCTCTGTTCACGTTCTTTCTTCAGTCCTATTTTTCTTTCCTGGTTCATTCATTCTTTTGTTCTCTCTCTCTCTCTCTCTCTCTCTCTCATTTTGCTTTGTTTTCTCTTTAGAAACTCATAGATTGTTCTATGTCTGGAAATTTATTGAAGATGTTTCCTATTGCATATGCATTTTTGTTCATTCTATCAGGAGATATGTTTGCTGTGGAGACAGTTGACACAGTTCTGGACTCTGGGACGTTGACACGGGAGCCTGTAGCCTGGGTTCTGCAGATAGTCAGGCACAGCCTGGGCTCTGGAGGCAGTGTTTATTTTTAACTATTACTTATCTCCTATTAGCTACTGTCTGCCATCGTCTCCTTCCTGAACTTCTGTTATGGTGTACTAGCTTTCAGATTTTCTTAACTCTTCCCTGTTTCCTCCATCTGCTGTATTTTTATTCTGATGCTTAAGATATTTCCCCAACTTTAGTTTTCAACCTGTTTTTGAAATTTCTGCCACATATGCATTTAACTGCAAGAATTCTTTCTTATTTTACTTTTTAAAAGACAGGATATCACAGTGTAGTTGTGGCTGTTCTGGAACTCACTATGTAGACCAGGCTGGCCTTGAACTCATAGAGATCTTCCTGCCTCTGCCTCCAGAGTGCTGGGATTAAAGGGGGTGCACCATCACATTCAGCTCTTTCTTGTTTTCTGAATGTTCTTCTTTATAGAGTCCTATTTTCCTTTCACTGATGTAATGTATGTTCCTATATGTCCAAAGACGTCAAGATTTTAAAAAGTTTTCTTGTGCATTTGCCATTGTGCTTTATCTCATATTTCTTTTTCTTTTGTCATAGTTTGAGTATGAAACCTCTGTAACAAGCTCGTGAGCTGATCATTTGGACCCCAGGCAGCGGTACTGTTTTGGAGGCCTGTGAAATCTTTGGAATATAGGATCTAGGTCATGGTGTAACCACTCTTAGCAAGCCTGTGAGTTACACCGACCTCTGCATCTGGCCTAGAACTCTCTGCCTTCTGATCTATGAAGATCTGAGCAAGCTGTCCTAAGAGCTCTCACCCTATGGATCAGGTAACTCCAGCTGCTGTGCCTTCCCAGCCAAGAGGGACTGTATCCTATAAACCCTTGAGCCAAAATGTTTTTCCTGAAGTCCTTTCTGCCAGGTGCTTTGTCACAGTGGTGAGGAAACCAGCTATCCATTCCTTGTTCATTTTTCTCCCTGGGAGAACAGCTGGTCTGTTTTTGTTGATTCTTGATCGTTCATTCACACTTAAGAATGAGAGTCTTAGCTGGGTGGTGGTGGCCCATGCCTTTAATCCCAGCACTCGGGAGGCAGAGGCAGGTGGATCTCTATGAGTTTGAGGCCAGCTTAGTCTATGAGAACTAGTTTCAGGAAAGGCCCCAAAGTTACAGAGAAACCCTGTACCAAAAACCAAAAACCAAAACAAAACAAAGAAAAAGAGACTCAAAGTCTAGTTGGAAACTCAGCTGTGTGTGTCACGTGTTGGCAGGTGGATGTCACTGGAGACCTGATGGATCCCCTCTGTAGGAGGCAGGGGGATTGGGGAAAAAGAAAGTCAATAACTTGTAAAGAAATAAATATGGTCTACTACGTGTGTGTGTGCGCGCGTGCGTGCGTGCGTGTGTGCGTGTGTGTGTGGCGTGTGTGCGTGTGTATGTGTGTGTGTGTGTGTGTGTGTGTGCGTGCGTGTGTGCTGGGGGTGGGTGGGTAGGTGTAAGCCTGGCTGTCAATGTTCTGTAGCCAAGTAGGGAAGGGGGTGAAGTGTGGACAATGGGGTTTGCTTTGCTGTAGTTTCCCCTTGGTTGGTCTGTATCTCTGTGGCAAGCACAAGTTTCCTCCTGTTCAGTTGCCAGAAGGATTGGAGTCATCGCGTAGTTTTGAGGAGCAAGGGTTTGGGTCTGGGTAATAGAAATGCTTTCTATAAAGGCTTTCAACCAATGCTGTCTTAACCATGCCCCACAAACTTCCACTTCAGAGAGAGAGCACATATGACGAACTCACAACTGAAACAGAAGACTTAGAGAAAGCAGTGCATACCAAGGAGGGGGGAAATCAGTAAAGGAGTGCTACGGAGGAACCCTCTACCCATGCAGGTTTAACAGTGCAGATGAACCACTCAGGGCAAAAGCTATAGTTCCCCTAATATGAACTATACAGCCTGGGTAGCTTTATAGTTATTAAGAGAATCAAATTCACGATTAAAATTGCCCACAAAAAAAGGTATTTTCAAACTGTACGTCCATGCTGGTTTTCCAGTTCGACCTGTTGTTGAAAACGAGTATAAAATTGTGGTTTGTTTGCTATCCTTAGCTCCATCGACTTCTGCTTGACATGCAGGAGTCTTCTGTTGTTTGACGCATGTGTGTTCAGAGTCGTTATGCATCTGGTGGGCCAGCCCTTTTTCATTAAGCAGTATCTTTTTGTATCCTTGGTATTTTTATCTAATATTTTATCTGATATTAATATAGTCATGTATACTATCCTTTGATTGATATTTCGCATTAATGCATCCTTCCCATTTTTGCCTTAAAATTGCCTATGCTGTTGTATTAAAAATAAATTTTTAGTTTTTTAAAATTTAACATGTATTAATGCTTTTCCTGCATGTGTACGTTTGTACCCCATGAATGCCTGTGCCCCTGAAAGTCAGAAGAGGGTGTTGGATCTCTGGGAACTGGAGTTACATGTAGTTGTGAGGCCCAGTGGAGATTCTTTCTAGGAACCTAACCCAAGTCCTCTGTAAAAACAGCAAATGCTCTTAACCAGTGAGCCATCTTTCCAGCCCCAAAATCAACTTCTTGTAAGAACATTTAGTCAGTCTTGTTTTTCCAGTCTTGTTTCTTTTTGAGAGCAAGGGTTTCCCTGTATAGGTCAGTCAGGTTAGTGCAAAACTTATACAGCCCAGATTGGCCTCCCATTAATGTCAATCTCCTGCCTCTGCCACCGGGATGTTAGGATTACAGACAGGCACCTACATGCCTACATGTCCAGTTTCAATCTTGGTCTTTAATCAGTGTATTTAGACTATTCGTATTTGGTACAGTTAATTATTTATATTTTAATGCTTAAATCTGCCATTTTATCCTTATTTTCTACTTGGGCTCTCTTTTTCAATACTGTTTTCCTTTTCTATACTTTTGTATTACTTGAACTTTTTTTTTTTTAAAGAATGCCATTCTGAATTTTTTGAGTGTATTCTTTGTATACCTTCCCCAGGGCTCCCTGTAGGCATCGTATCACCAACAATAGCCCATCAGAGTCTATCGGTAGCCATCATTTGATCTGTTTGAATGTAGTATACAAAAATCTTGCCATATTTATGTCTCTCTCTCTTTCCTATTTAAAATACAATTTTCTTAAATACCTCCTCTGTAGTCACATTTAAAAAAATATGTAAGCTCATGCTATAATTTTTCTTTCAACAGTCAAGGATAATTGAGAAAACTCCAGAGGAGAAAATTGTATCTGCCCATATTTTGGCTCTTTTTGTTGTTTTTCTTTCCTTCTCAATGGTCCAAGATCCTTTCTTCTATTATTTCCTTTCTGTTGTAAAACGTCCAACGGTCGCTCTCCTTGGGAGTGTGAACTGTGTGCGTGTTAACGCCATTTGTGTGGAGGGCAGGTGACCACTGTCTCCACCACGCAGTCTCCACAATCAAACTCAGTTGTCAGGGACAGTGCCATGCATGGAGCTGGCCCTCTGCAGCCATTAGAAAACAAAACAAAGCAATCTGCAATACTTTCTTTGCATTTATTTATTTTTACATGTATGAGTATTTTGCCCTACCAGGAACAGAACTCCGGCCCTCCGCAAGAACCACATGTGTTTTTAATCACTGAGTCATCTTTCCAGCCTCCATAGCCACTCTCATCTTTTTTCCCCCCTCTGACTGAGAATGAGTTAATTTCCCTTTCATTCCCAGCAGCTGTTTCCACTAAGCAGAGGGTAGCAGGTTGATAGTGTTTGGGCGAAATGGGCAATTTCCCTCAAGCCTCCATGACTGCGGCTGCGGAATAAGCTGCTGTCCAAATTGCTTTTCCCATGGGTGACGTGTCATTTTCTCCGAGCCTCTCAAGACTGCTTTGTGTTTCGGAGGTTGAATTGTGGTCTGTTTTGACATGGAGTTTTTCTAGTTGGTCCTGATGGAGTTTGCTCTGATTCTACAGGTTGATGGGTCTTGTTAAATTTGGGCATTTCCAGCCATCAGGGTTTATGCAGTGTTCAGCTCCACCTCTTTCTTTTCCTCCTGGGAACTCTGGTGATGCGGGCTTAGACCCTTTGCTGGAGTCCCCCAGGCCTCTGAGGCCCTGCCATTTTGGTTTTTCTTTAGTTATTTAGATGTAGTCATTCTGGTTGCTTTATCTCTAAGTCAAAGACTTTTTTCTGTCTGTCTGTCTTTCTTCCTTTCTTTCTTGATAATTCTTGTATTCTTCCTTCAGCCCATCCATTGAGCCTTTCTATCTGGGGAATATATTGTTAAGTTACCAAACTTTCTTGCTTTTCTTGACGATCTATTTCTTCACCAAGGCTTTGTCCCTTGGTTGGAGTCGAGTGTGCTTGTAACTGTTTCCTGAAGCGTTTACCATGCTTCAGAATCAGTGCTAGGCTATTAGCTGCGGGGTTACTCAATACCAGCGCCCACTCACTTTCTCCCCCACCCCACTCTCAATTTGGTTTGATATCTTTCTGATTCTTTGTATGGCAAGTAAGGTTTATTGAGAGCCGAGCCTTTTCATATTATGTTATGAGACTCCTTGTCTTCCGCGAACCTTCCATTTTTCACCCTTTTCTCTGACACAGACTCGACAATGGGTGGCGGGAGGTGGGCCACTGTCACTGGTGGGACTAGGTAGAAGCCTGGTTTTCTGCTCAGCTTCCATTGACAGCCAGGGAGGATTCCTCACCTCTGCTGACTGGGGGTGAGGGTTGATCTCCCTTAGCACAGTGGTCGAGTGGTTTAGTTACTCTTGACTGCTGGTAAAAGCCCTGACTGTCTGCTAGGCCTCACCTAATACCACCTGGCAAAGGAGGGACGTGGTGCTGTTACTTGGTCAGTGAAGGCAGGAACCAGGCTTTCCCAGTGGTCTGCACTGACACCAGCTGTGGGTAACTTATTACTAAGTCTTTGCTTTGTTGGACATAACTTCTAGTGACTATGTTGGAACAACATATAACAACTGACCGATGACATAAATCTCAGCTTCTCCTTCAGTCTCTAAGGGCAGATACAGTCTGTGTTCTGACCGGCCAGGCCACCCCTCTGCTGATGTTTTGGTTTGGTTTTTCTTTTTTTTTAAAAAAAAATTATTTATTTATTATGTATACAATATTCTGTCTACATGTATATCTCCAGGCCAAAAGAAGGCACCAGACCCCATTACAGATGGTTGTGAGCCACCATGTGGTTGTTGGGAATTGAACTCAGAACCTTTGGAAGAGCAGGCAGTGCTCTTAACCACTGAGCCATCTCTCCAGCCCCTGGTTTGGTTTTCCATGGAGTGCTCACTCTTGTGGTTTCTCAGCTTTAGCACCTGTTAGTGGTAGCTGACATATTCTGCTCAAGCCAAGGACGTGCAAATCAAGAACACCCAGGACCTCGCCACTGTGCCATCCCTGGGTCCCAAGTCTCCAAGCCAGGGTTCCTTCTGTCCCACCTTTCAGAGCTTCGTGAGCTCGTGTGATATGTTCATGGTGCAGGTTATATTTAGCAGGAAAGAGTGAGAAAAGTGCATGCATTCCATTGTCCCAGAAGTCTCCAGTGCATTTTCCCCTGTTCTTTAAGTACAGAAAGACTCATTTACATGTGCCTCAAATCATATGCTTTGGAACAGGATGCAGAACGATTACCATGGAGCTTTTCTTCCTGTTAGAAACTGGGGTGCGGGAGGGGGCGGCGGAACCTGTGAGCACCATCCACAGCTGCGTGCCCCAAATCTCCCAGCAGCTCCGGAGTAGAGCTGGAACTGTGCTCTCCGGCTGGTGTGATTCTGCAGCTGGTACATTCTTGGGCTTCTAGCCTGGGGTGCTAGGCTCAAATGCTAGAAGGGTGGCCTTGTGGGATTAGACCAGGCTAGGCTCTTGTGGATTCAGATGACGGCACTGTCTACTTAGAGAGCGGGAACGGTCCATCAAAGGTGCTATCCTTCAGGCTCACCAACGGTCTGGCCCCTGGACCACCTGTCTGTAATGTGAGGGTTGCAGATTCCTCCAGCCTACCCTAGAAGGTGGATATTGCAGAAAGTAGATGAAGGTTGTGCTCTTTCAAGTTTTGTTATAGAGGGAAAGGGGGAGGGATCCCTGACTACCCAGCCTTCTTCAAACTGAGATAGACTCCGGTTCTCTTGGAGCACTGCCCTGTATGGCAGACCATCTGACTGCGACATCATTTTCTGGTGATATTGGCTTGGTGAGGAAGGCCAACTTAGCCTTAGCTTACAGGAATATGCCTGAGCCTTGGGGTCATGGAGCTTCCTCTAGGGGAAGCAAAATGGGAGCAGACTCGTTAGAAGCAGCAGACAGTGGAAGACTGATGGGATTAATGCTTGGGATTCATTAGCAGAAGATTCTGGAACCTTTCCAGTCCTCTCCAGCAAATGGCCCAGACTGCCCCCTTAATAGCATTAAGTGAAATTACAAATCAGAGAAGCTGGATGATCGATCTCCTTGAGGCTGCTCTGAGACAATGGGTGGGGGTGGGGACGATCCTTTGGTGGGGCTGCCACCGGTTCTCACACCCAATCTGTCGGTCAGCTTTCTCCTCCCTGCTATAGAGAAATAACACCCAAACAAGCATCTTTGGCTCACAGTCAAAGACTATCCCTTACCCACTTTCCACTCCACACACAGACACCCACCCTCAAAAGGAAGCTAAACAGATAGACGTTTCTAGAGAGCTCAGAGATGTCCATGGCCACAAGTCTGAGGTTGGAGTGATGTCGTGGGAAGGACCATGTGGAACTTGCGGGGGTGGGGGTGGGGGTGGTGAGGGGGGTGTCTCAGCATAGCCTGAAGTGTTTCTGAGTATTTCACAGGCTGGAGGAGAACAGCTCATGCTAGATACCTCTGCTCTTCCCAAGGGTAGGCTCTGGGCAGGAACCACTTCCTGGAACCTCCCAGAGGTTCCTGTAGCCTCAGGCATTTGCTCAGGGTTCTCCAGAGTCCTGGCCTAGTCAAGTAATCCATCTCTTTCTCCCCTCAGGACAAGTTACACCATCTTGTCACCCATATCCTAGCCTCTTTTCAAGAAAGAGAGATTGAGTGTGAATAGGTCACCGTTCTTCAGAGAAACCAAACCAATAAGATAAACATAGAAGAGGACAATTGTTATGGGACCTAGCTCATACGAAGTGTGGTGACAGGCCTGTAAGTCAGAAATATCAGGAAAGCTGGTATTTAGTTCTGAAAGTCTGAGACACAGGAGCTCTGGGAGGAAGAGACTGACACCCCAGTCCAAAAGAAAGAGGGGACCCCCTTCTGCTCTGCCATTTTATCTGGTCCCTCAGTTGTTCAGAAGATGCCTTCCTATGTTGGAAAGATGGCTCTTCTGTACTAATAAATAATGTTTTCCCAGCTATCTGGGCATCCTTCAACCTTGACAAGCAGACACATGAAATTATCCATCAGAGAAAGACAACCAGAGCAGGTACAGAAATGAGGGTAGAAGTGTGAACTATGGGCTTCTCTGCAGGACTCAGCAGCTGAGGCAAGTACCTCAGTGCCCTGCTCCTCTCTGACCCGGTCAACAGAGATGTCAACAGCAGGGTGGGCCCAAAGTAGTCCTTCATAACAGTTATAAAGGAGGGATGGTTGAGCATGCTGCATTTCTGCGAGTTTCATGAGCATCCAATGGCACCAAATCCCATAGCACACCTGCAGGCCCACTGAGGCTATCTGTGAAGAGTTCTGCATCCCATGGTAAGCACAGGTGTCCTCATCTCCCCACAATAATTTTATCTATATGCCATCAAAATGAGAAATCAATTCTGGTGATTATCCTATTTCCTCAATTTTAATTTCCCACTGATCAAAAGATACACCCTTGATTCAATAGTTGCCTCCCCCCAAAAAGTGGAACTTCACAATAATATGCACATCTATTTTAAGACCCATGCCTATTTCAGAAATGTTAAGATGTGTGCCAGGAAGGGGAAAGATGCATATTATAATTAAGAGAAAATGGTAATTGAGAGATAGTCGAGTCGATTGCCTGATTGAATTCATCAGCGAATGCAGTCGGCATGCCTCATAGCTCTGTACCACGAGAGAATATCCTTCTCAGTGAAGGAGTTGTGTGCTTTGATGAGCATCCTAGCCAATCGCTCAACCACTAGAATTCCCTGGCAGTTGTCAGGGCTACTGCCTGTAGGGTAACTACCCGCGGCCACAGTCACACCTGACCCCTGATCCGCAACAGTGACACATAGAAAAATTGCAGACAAGATTCCTTTACTTTCTCTAATCAGATTCTCCCCCATCATGGTCCACTGTTGAGATCTTCTATGGTGTCACCAGCATGAGAGGCTCATATCTCTGGGCTATGTTCTGGAATAACCTAGCTTAGTATGTCAGGACCAACTGCAAGGCACCATGAAACAGGAGAAATTGAGGCAGAATGATCCAGAATTGCAGAATGACATTTATCACCAGAGAGACATACAGACACAAAGCATGGTCCTGGGTATCAGCATAACTGCATAACTAGTTGGGTCTCCACAATTTGTGCCAGAAGAATACACACACACACACACACACACACACACACACACACACACACACACACACACCAAATGTGAGCTCACCTAAGCTGGCATGAACCTAGCTTATGTCAAAGTAACCATCAGGTACCTTCCTGGCATCAGGGTCTGGTTGAGAGGCCCCAGAAACCACCAGTTATAGTTTGCTGTGAAACTGCAGGAGAAACAAACTAGAATGGCTCTGGAGCCATCGTGGTAGTTACCGCTCAAGATGGCTGCAGTCATGTCAAGCTGAATCCATATAGAGTTTTGCCAGAAAGCACTGGGAATTCTCCCCCTGCCCATCAACAGGATGAGGCATGAGGCAGGCATTACCTCCATTCTGCCTCCTCACCATCTGTCCCAGACACTCTAGGAAGAAGCCTGCAGACAGGCGTCTGGGGCTGTTTCTCTAGGTCCAACTCCTCCAGGCCCCAGCCTTTGCTAATGTGGTCTTCCTAGCCTTGTATGCCTTTCTGTTCTATCAATCTGTTTTTCTGAGAGAAAGTAGAGTGGATATTAGACACGTGCTAGATCATGAGCTGGGCCAAGAGCTGATAACAAGACAGCAGAACATCAAGAAGGCTAAGGTGTGGGGTTGGGACTAGTGGGAAAATTTTGCAAAAGAAATGAAAAACCTAAATTTTGACTCATGCTGGGAAAGCGGGGGAAATGAGCAAACACAGACGATGGAGTCTTTCCAGGTGACAGGCGAACTCTGTGAAAAAAGCAGAGTGCCTCTGACCTTTGAACTCTCCATGAAGAAAGCAGAGTACCTCTGGCCTTTCACCTCTCATCTTACTAAAGACCATCTTTTCTACATTTCTAAATTTTCTATTTTCTCTACCTTCCATACAATGGCTCTCAGTCTAGGGATTAGGATATGGCCCCTGCCTCTAGGTGTTTGTAAATGTGTGATTGTAACAATGACTGAGACATTGATCTATTGAATGGATGGGCTTTGGGAATAGTCTTTCCTGAGAAAGAATGGCCTTTTCCAAATGCCAGTACCAGGCAGAGAATCAGCCTGGCATGACCTTTGTCTGTTGTTAACATGCCTCTGTACTGGGCAGTGGCAAGACCTGTCCCGCTGTTGGCATGCCTTTGTCCTCCTGGTCAGTGACAGGACCTGTCCCTGCTGTTGGCATGCCTCTGTCCTCCTGGGCAGTGACAGGACCTGTCCTTGCCATTGACATGCCTTTGTCCTGGGCCATGGCAGGGCCTGTCCCTGTTGTTGGCATGCCTTTGTCCTGGGCCATGGCAGGGCCTGTCCCTGCTGTTGGCATGCCCCTGTCCTCCTGGTCAGTGACAGGACCTGTCCCTGCTGTTGGCATGCCCCTGTCCTCCTGGTCAGTGACAGG
>JAQHUG010000098.1:4621103-4639212 GCA_028555095.1 Dicrostonyx torquatus
CCTGGGCAGTGACAGAACCTGTCCCTGCTGTTGGCATGCCTTTGTCCTGGGCCATGGCAGGGCCTGTCCCGGCTGTTGGCATGCCCCTGTCCACCTGGGCAGTGACAGAACCTGTCCCTGCTGTTGGCATGCATCTGTCCTTCTGGGCTGCCTTCCGTGACCATCACTCCATTACACATTCTCAGTTGGAATTTTCCATTTCCAGTGGAACTTTCTTACCAAGCTGAGGCAGACAGATGGGAAATTATCGAAGAAAGAACAAAGCATAAAAACAGAGAACAGGGACAGATTTCCCAGTCTCGGAGAGCTCAAACCCGTTCACTCTATCAAACAGACACTATTTTTAACTCATAACTTCCCTAACTGAAGTGCTCTGGGGGTACAGCCTCACTGGCCTTAGCACTGCACTGTCCAACCCTGGCCTGGAAGACTGCTAAGACTCTCCAGACAAGCCCCTACTAGGTCTCCCTTGACATGTGACCCAGAAAGACCATGGGCTCAAACCCCTTAGCCCACAGACTGAACAGGCCTCTGACCTCTGCTGGCCTCTGATCCTTCATGTTGGCTTCAAGCATCAGGTCTCTGAGCAAGGTGTGGTTCTCTCACTGTGGAAATGCTGTTACTGTAATGGAGGACCCACAGACTTGTGAATGCGTGCAGGAAAAGTCCATTTGTCACTCTAAGCCTAGAACAAGGGCTACCAAGTCATTGCTTACTGGTGACCCAGGGGCCCAGGCTCCTTCTGCCTTGTGACACCTCCCTCATTGGTTTCTAGGCTACCATGTCTGTCTGCACCCAGCCTGCAGGAGGGGAGAGCAGGAGCCTGAATATGGCTTCCATGGACAGGCCTTGCACACTGCATCTCAGATTCTGTTGAAAGTTCATGGTATCCACCACTGGGAAATACACATTAACTTACGTGTGAGGAGATAAAGAGCTAGGTTGGATGACCAGCCCTCAGCTTTTGTCCTTACCTACCTGAATATGGATTTCTCAGAGTCCTACAGATCTTCATTTCCTTCATTATTGGCAGACTTATACAGTTCCCTGGTTAGTAGTTAAGTGACTGGTCCCTCATAATGTCAAACATAGAATGATCACAAGACCCTGTGGTTCTGTCCCTAGGACTATATCCAGAACTGAAAGTAGAGACACAAACACCTGACATAAGTATCCCAAAGCTGAGAACAAACCGAACCCATCAGTGGAATCAGTGTAGACACACAGCGGAGTACTATTTAGCCACAGAAAGCAATGCTGTATTGACACAGACTACAATGTAGATGGATCTCAGAAGGACGATGCTAAGTGAAAGAAGCCAGCCACAAAAGGTCACATAGTGCATCATCCATCCATAAAAATATCCAGGGTAAGAAATCCATGTGTAGAGAAGACTGGTGGCTTCCCAAGGGCAGGGAGGAGCTGTTTACGAGGCCTGGGGGGGTCTCTTCTTGGAGTAATGAAAAGACAGCTGTACAATACTGCTGTGTGTAGGTACTGCTGAGCTGTGCGCCGCCGTGTGTAGGTACGGCTGAGCTGTGTGCTGCCTTGTGTAGGTACCGCTGAGCTGTGCACTTGAGAACGGTTGACTTCAGTTGTGTGGGTCATACTTCACTTAAACTTGGAGTTAATTATTCAAAAAGAAAGCCTACAAGGCTGCATTTGCCTTTCATGAAGCCTTTCTTTGGTCTATCCTTTTTGTTAATTGCTCCGGTCAGTATCATATAAAAGGGTGTATTCTGGTCTAGTCCTTTAGGAACACTGGGGATTTAATGGACAATTTTCCCTTCTACCTTCTAGACTTCCTTCTTGCTTTCAGTTTCTGCTAATAGAGAATGTATTTCTAAGTCATAGAGTGAGTCTCTTTAGAGAGTTTATTGGCTGAACACTGATGGTAGACATCCTACACGCATGCCATCATTTCCATCCACTCTGTAGCCTTGAGCTTCTTTGCTGCCACGCCTGCCCTCCTTCCCCTCCACCTCAGATGCCGTCGAGGAAACTGGGACCTACAGCATCCCTGGTTCCAGTATTTTCTGGGTACATGACCCTGATCAAATAGTCCCTTTAAGAAGAAAAACAAATCTACAAAAAAAGCTGTATTCTGCTCATGCTTTACATATGGCTTTGTGCTACCTCTGAGAAAGGATTTCTGATTATTTCAGACTCTGAGGGTAAGAACCATGGCCTAATCATCTTGCCATTCTTAGCACTTAACATGGTGCCTGGGTTATATAGTAACTGCTCAATAAAAATGGATTAAGTGGATGAATGACCAACATGTAATAGGATACGATGAGAAAGACTGTTTTCTCAAACGAATACACAATCCAATCAAAACCATTGTCTTGTAGAGAGAGCAGCTTTTACCGGAAATCAATGGATGTTCATTCCTGCAGACCAGCACAAAAGAGTCATTACTCAAGGTGGGCAAGGATTATACGTAGGCAGGCTCAAGAAAAATAACAAGCTGTGTTAGAAATGGTAATCTAGACTTAGCAAGCAGGGGAAGGGGCAGTGCCAGAGTGGGCAAAAAGTGCTCACGATGCGGTCAGGAGCCTGCTGCAGGCAAATGGAAACTCTAGGCAGTGCCCCCTAAGGCTATGCATTTGGACAAAGTGATGGTGTAGGTGACAGCCTCAGACAAGACCATTATGGGGGAAAAGAGGACCCCAGGGCAGTAGAAATGCAACTGTGGTGTAACAGGGCATGGTGGTTGCTGCAGAGGACCAGTCTGGAAGACCATACATCTTCTGCAGCACCTGCCATAGCTGCATGGCAGGGGGCTGGCCTTAAAGGGAACTGACAGCAAGCTTGCTCTAGGAAAGACTTCAAAAAATAATGATGAAATTAAAACTCTTTGAAGAGTGAACAGGAGTGAGTTTGATTCTCAGCTTTGAAGGAATCGGCTTTTGAGGCACTTTCTAGCCTGGCTTTCCTGCCAGGGGAGGGCTAAGGATCTGGTTGCTCCAGAACATCCTAGAAACAGGACTCTTAAACTGGCTCATTGATCAGAGTAGAGCTGTGGGATCTAGGGGCTGAACTCCTGGTGGATGGGTTATGGCTGAGGCCAGGGTGAGGATACAGAGAGCAAGGTGCCATCACAAGTTAACTTGGAAACCAGAATTGCAGCCAAATTGGACCTGATAATCAGTCTGTACCCGTAAATTCATAGGATTTAATGTGTACACATTTTAAAGATTTTCTTTCCTGGTAGCAATGTAGATTTATGGTCTGAATATATGAGCTTATTAATTCTAATAATTTTCTTTAGAATGCGAGTGTATGAGAAGCTGAAAAGAGCTATGGCTTGAAGTCCGAGAATAAAGGAAGGGGCTGGAGGAATGGCTCAGTGGTTAAGAGCATGCATTGCTTTAGCATAGGGTCTGAGGTTGATTCCCAGCATCCCCCTAGTGGTTCACAGCCAACCATACCTCCAGTTCAGGAGGCTGCCTCCAGGAACAACCGTGACTGTGGTAAACATATACACATGCAGGAAACATACTAACACATAAAATAAAATGATTAAATTTAATTTAAAAAGAAGAAAGGAAGGAAGGAAAGAAGGAAGAAGAAAGGAGGAGACGCTTTGCTTTGCTGCATTGCAAATGACCAAGTGTGTGTGCAGGTGTCCCTGGAGGCTTTTAGCTGGCTTTGATCCCCTTGTCTAAAGGCTACAGACCACTAAGATCTTGCATAAGGGTATTGCTGCCCATGGCTTTCTGGTTGTGCTCACCCAAGCTCTCAGCAACACAAGCTCTGGCTGGTACCTGGAGAGGCTTAGTAAATTCTGTACAGTTCTGGCCTGCCTGGGGCTGCCAGCCCTGTCTCCTCTTGTTACATGAGCACAGTTATCGTCTTCTATTTTATGAGCTGGTCATTTTTTCCCTCATACATTCCTTTTCAGACTACATCAGTCTAAGCGAGTCCTGACGTTTGCAATACTGGATGGGAACAGATATAGAAACTGATGTCTTGGGTGGTAGCAGGAAATATACCCTCAGAGAAAGGAATGGGTGATGGACCTGTCATCTGCCCGGCTGGAGCTGACGGCTGTGCAAATTCACCTTCTAGCTGTCTGGCTGAAGGAGAAAGGAGTTTGCACCAGTGAACATTATAGAGATGACAGCAGGCAAAGTCAGGGGTCACTATGGTCACTCGGCCCCTGGGCCACACGGCTGGACTCTCTGGATTTGAGTGCAGCTGTGGATTGTCATGTCCAAGTCTCTCTGCTTTCCTGATTTGAGGCTTTCTTCAAAGTGAGGGACAAGCAGCCAGCTTCCTCAAGAGAGGAAGGTATCATTCTTGAGGGCAATTGGAAATGGAGACTAATGTCCCCATTCTTTTCCTTTTGAGGTGACTTCTATCTCCCAGCACCAATGGCTGTGAGCCCCATGTTGACTGCTTTCCCCGTCTCCTGGTTCACTCTCCCCGCTTCGTTCATTACTTGCTGGACAAGCCTGAAGATGAGCTCATCTTCAGTAGAAAGAATCCAGAGAAGGCAAGGTGGTCAGAGCTGGAGTCAGCACCTTGCTTCTGCCAGGAAGCATAAGGAGACTACGGAACTCAAATTCATGACTTTCAGTACACGCTCTGGGGCAGAAGCATGAGGGCTTTCCGGGTCCCTGTGGCTGGGCTTATACTGCCCAAACTGACCACACAGTATGATCCTAACTTGGTTACAGCACAAATTTAGCCATAGGTTCTCCCATTTTTCTAACGTGGAGCATTGGATGTTGGTCAGGAATAAGTGGGGCCCCAATGGTTAGAATAAAGCTGTCTGAGAAGACTCAGGCTCTGAACTCATGTCCACTGAGCCATTCTTGCAGGACATAGCAGTTCCTCCCCGAAAAGACTGATCCTATCTTGTCTGGAAATTCTAGGCAGCTACCTTATGAGGGAGGAATCGGCACACTTCTTTATCTCTAGACTGAAACAAATGGCTAGAGGGGAATCCCACAGCCAGAGGGCATAAGAGGGGCTGATTAGAGAGTTAAGGTGGAGGAGAAAGGCACACACCGGAAGTATTGTGCTATGGAATGAAGTGGTCACCAGAAATCTGGGGCATTCTCTGCACTGAGAAACAGCAGGCAGAGCACGAGCTATTGGGGTGCTCACATTTGAAGACACAGGGGGGACTCACCAGAGGTTTTACACTGCTTGTCCCAGTCCAACCCAGTCACTGGCAGTGGTCCTGGTTCTCTCTGAGTGAGACATGAACTCCACTTGGATTCCCACTGACTAGAGCAGAGAAGCCCAAGCCTGTGGAACACAGGGAAGGGATGCAGAGAATTTGGGAGAGAAATGGGTCTTTCTGAGCTCTATCTTACTGCAAAATCTAAAGCTTGTTTCCCTCCCGTACCAGGAAGCCCAATAAGTCACCTTCTATTGTTCTGGTGTCGTGGTCAAAGCTTAGAATGGAAGACGTGAGTATTCTTTGTTCTTGAGTCAGCCCATTTCCATGAAGAACATACTGAGGGAAACCTAAGAACCTCCTACCCACTCCACTACTATATATGGACACCCAAAGAGAGATGGGGGAGCCCTGGGGGGCTCAGTGCATACAATGAAGATGAGGGATTTTCCCTCTGTCCCTGCTCTTGGGAGAGAGAGAGGAAGGGCCCTGCCAGGGAGTCATTAAAAGACAGAAGCGGAGAAGGTTACAACTTCATGTCCTGGTTGGGTGTCTGCGAAATCCAGAACTGATCACACAGTCCTACAGTCGGTCACAGTACAAATTTAGCTAAAAACCATAGCTTCTCCCAATTTCTAATGTGGAGCATCAGACATTGGTCTGGCCTAAGACTCGAGTACAGCTAGAGACAGGGCCTGTGTTGGATGTTTCTAACATCCAATGATTGTTTCCCCAGCATGTAGCCGGGGATGACCTGTGCGCTTTCCAGTGGCTGGATGAACACAGTGGGAAGAGTTGTCCATAGCTAGCTAGAGGACTGCCTCTCCCAGGGGACCCCAACATCTGGAGTCCCAGTGGTGACTGTATTTGCTGGGAGATGCTGGGATAGAGAGCTAGATAAGCCACAGTTCACTCTCAAGGCAGGACTCACCCAAGGGGTCATATGTGGAACAGCAGCCCAGCACTTGGTGCCTGCCCTACAGGGGCCTCAGCCACCAGCCAGAGAAGCTGGACGCTGGACAAGACTGTGCCCTGGTTCCTTTACCAGTGCCACTCTGTGAGGGGCTATTCAAGGGACAGCATGGGAAGGCACTGCAGACTGGGGCTTCTCTTGGAGCCGTCTGTGACCAGATGACTATGTGATACCTGGAGCCACTGGATCTTTTCCAGGATTACTTGACCCTGGCCCTATGTAACATCAGGTTTGGGAGCCAGAACAATTTATCGTCTGTCACTGTGCTTGTATGGGCCAGGTGATAAATGGAGTTTTACTTGTTTCATGATAGACCCGTGGGGATACTAATCCCATGACATGTTTTTCTTTCCCTCCAGTTCCTGAACAGACCATTGGAGAATCCCTGGTCTGGCTTCTGCTCTGTGGACTAAGGGCTGATTCCACAGGCTAGAAGAATCTAGAAGAGATTAGAATGCCTCCAGGGTACACAGACATGCTGGATGCAAACATTGGCAACTTGGCTTCATGAAATGCCCAGAGCAAAAGAAGGCTCTGTTGTGGGCCCCGGACACCATGCATAGCTTTGTCCTGTACAGACACTGTGAAAACCAATGTCTGTGGAAGAGCAGAAACGAAAGGTATATGCTCAGTGAGCTCATCCCTTTTGGTTCCCTTGGATCTGAGGAGCAAACCATCCTCTCTTTACCCCGTCCCTGTAGGAGCTAGCTCTTGACTTTCTACTATAGCCCAGAGACCGGCTCTGAGAACACATATAGTGGCCCCGAAGCTCAAGTGTTCACTCTGACCCTGTTGTGATCTCAGTGCTCCAGGAATGGCATCCCAGAAGCCCCACACTGTGGAGGTTTGGGACATTTGAGACCAAGCCAGCAGGTCTGAAAGGCACAGACTAGTAGTGTTGTTGGATAATGTTTTTGTGTACTGTGAAGATTTGTCACTCATATTGGTGTAAGAAAACACCGATTGGCCAGTAGCCAGGAAGATTCAGAAGCTAGACAAGCACTCACTGAATCATAGCACATGGTTCATGCTTCCAACATACATGTACTTCCCACACTGCCACACTGCCCTCAGGCCATACCTGTGACCTCCTAGAGAATAGTTCCCTGTGAGCTGTCAATTACAGAGGCAAATGGCTGATGGGAGCTCTAGGTGATATGTTGGTACCACTCAGCAGTGGACTGCTGTGATGTTGGGAGCATCTTCAGGTCATCCTAGAAGGATGACAAGAAGGCACAAGATCCTGGGGACAGTTCAAGCAGTGTGTAGCAACCATTCTTCCCAGGAGAGGGTCTGAGATGCCTAGCTACAGTGACTGACAGTGAGCTAGCCAAAAGGCCAGGACTCGGAAGTAACTTAGGAACAAGGAGGTTTTAAGATGTCATGATGGATCCACACCCCAAACCACAGAAGCCTCCCATCTCCGTCCTGCCCAACACTTGCCTTCTGAGGCTGATCCAGCTGTGCCATTTTCTGACAACGTCAAAGACTCCTGTCGCTTGCGGAAGAGCACACATGTCCTCCGTATAGCCTGTGTGTTCCCTGCATCTTAACCACTTGCTTCCTTGACATCCCAGCTTGCTCCCTGCAGCAGGCTCTTCTGTACCAACCGTTTGTATCTCTGTGCATTTCCTCCTCTGCCCAGGACTGAGCCCTGTGCATCCTCCAGCTCTCAGCTCAAAGGCCACCTCTGAGAAGTCTGCCCAAATTGTCCCAAGTAGATGCAGCTGGCCACTGCCATTGACTCCATAGCTAGACTTTGAGGCCTTCCATCCTGGCCCAGCCACTTACTGGTGTGACCTTTGGTGTGTTACTAATGTTCCTATGCTTCTATTCCACCCTTGTAAGCTAAGCAAGGTTAGTGTGAGGGCTAATTAGTAGATGATTAATTAATACCAGTATTAATGATTGGGCTTACAAATAATAAAACAGAAGTATTTAATAAATAACGCATTGCAGAATCTACAGGCAGAGAGGCAGGCCTGGTAGAGCTCACTGCCTGCTTTTAGTTGCACAGACACAGGCACGAGAAGAGTGCTCTTCTGTGTCTTCTGCCCTCAGCAGAGCCTGGCTTAGTAGCAGGCACTCATGAAGAGCTTGTGGGATGAAAGAGTGATGTCTGGTGTCTGGGGTGGGCAACAGAAACACAACTCAGTTCCATGTCTACTGTGAACCGTGGGTAAACCACACCTGACTTTTGACAGCTACCTTGTCTGCAAACATGATAATGCAGGTGGTGGGTCCATCTCTAAGTACCATTTTTCCCCTCTTTGTAGATCACACACCTATATGACTCTGCATTGTTCTTCTACCCCAGCATCTCTGCCTGAGAGAAACCCAAATGCAGGAATGGGTCTCATGGTCATTAATAAGTTGTAAAGGGCTGTGCAATGTCAGTGTTGATCATTAGCAGATATACACAGTAAGCTAGTGCTGGTATATTTAAGAGTCAAACCATTCTGTTTATGTAGTAAGTAGAAAATTAGAGACACAAACTTAAAATTTAAGTTCAGATGATGATTGTCATCAGAGTTGTACTTGAACTCAGAACTCTTGCCATAGAAGGATTATTGGTTTGCAGAGAGCTGTGGAGAGAAAAGAGGTAGCAGCCTGCATGTTGGCTATCTGTAGAGTAAAAGGTCTGAGCTAACTTCTGGGTCTGAAAACCCACCAAGACAGGTGGTGGTAGTGCATGCCTTTAATCCCAGCACTTGGGAGGCAGAGGCAGGTGAATATCCATGAGTTCGAGGCCAGCCTGGTCTACAAAGCTAGTTCCAGGACAGCCATAACTGTTACACAGAGAAATCCTGTCTCAAAAAACTGAAAAAAGGAAAGAGAAAACTGACCAAAACTCACCAATCCTGAGCTTGAAAACCCACCAATCCCTGAATCTGAAACCCCATCGATTCCTGAGCTCAAAATCCCAACAGTTCCCACCCTAGAAATCTCTGCCTCAAGAAGCCATATGTAAAGTCTTGCTCCTGCTCAATTCCCTGCTGCATCTTTCCTGAGCAGAGACAATCACACTCTTGTGTCTCTACAAGAATAAGGTTTGTTGTGTGGTGTGAATTTGTGGTATTCCGTGGCTCCCGACTGCCAGGGTACCTTTCCCTTCAGAGCTGTAACACTTCCATTGGGGGAACCTCCCCCTACAGAGCTGTAACACTTCCATTGGGGGAACCTTCCCCTACAGAGCTGTAACACTTCCANTTGGGGGAACCTCCCCCTACAGAGCTGTAACACTTCCATTGGGGGAACCTTCCCCTACAGAGCTGTAACACTTCCATTGGGGGAACCTCCCCCTATAGAGCTGTAACACCTCTGTTTGAGAAGACTTGCCCCTCAGAGCTGTAACACACCAGCCAGCTTGTGTTTAGTGTCCATGTGGCTTTTGGGACTCCTCAGGGATTTCCTCCAGCATTTTGGTGATATTCCAGCATCTGGCTCCGCTTCTCTCAGGTAGCCAAGATTTTCAGAATTCCTTAGTAGGCATTTGCTGGTGAATGTCAGTACTCAAAGCCTCATGGGGTCCAATCTAGGTAAACCCTGTGTCCCTGGGGATCTCTGGTGACAGAGATCTATAGTCTAAGCCTTAAGTCTCAGGCCTCTCCCAGCAAACATTTAACCTGCTGTCCTTTCACCAGCTCAGATGGGCACCTGTGCTGGGCACAGCACAAAGAAAAGGGGGCCTACTTGAAAGACCCCTGGAGTGGGGAGACTCTCACTCAAGTCTTGGGATAACACAACCCCCCAGAAACTCACGAGAGACTGTCCTTGTTGCAATCACATGAGGTTTATTGACAGGAACCAGCTGGGGCCAAAACTCATTTCCCACGCAGGGGTAGAGGAGTTTGACCCTGAGTAGCTGGGAGAGGGGGTATTTAAGGGAAGAAATGAAATCACAACCCAAAGGAGGTAGGGAGGCGTCATTGGAAAATTCCAAAATACCAGTGATAATCACAAGGGGGTAACTCCCTGTTTCTCAAGATTGATCTCAAGATTATAATCTAACTTTATGGTCAGCTAGTTCATGGAACAGAGTCATTGAACCAGCTAACCTAGATTTTTGGTTCTTCTCTCCCTGCTAGATTTTTGGCTCTATTTTTCCTGCTAGATTTTTTTTGGCTCTTTTCTTTCTGCTAGAGGGGCTGGATTTATCTGGGTCTTTCATTCTGACTGTGGAGGTCCATGCAACTGAAAGAGTGTGTCCAACAGCTGCCCCTGAGCTTGCTTGCCTTACCTGAGCCTCTATTCACTTCCTTTGAATCTCTTTCGTCCCATCCATTTTCCTGCATAAGAAAGACTGTCCATCAATCACTCATGCTTAGCTGACATGAAGTCATAGAATCCACAGCAATCCTAGGGGAGACTCCTCAGTAATTGCCCTGGGGAAACCAAGGTCAGATCAGCAAGGAGAAGCTGTATCTGAACCAGGACCATGGGGAGCCCAGGCCACTCCATGTGTTTTGAGCAATGAATTGTTGTTTCTAAGAACTGGGGTGTGGGGCACAAGGAAGTCCTGGGCTGGCCTGAATCTGCTCTCCAGCTGCATGGCCACCTTGTCTTAAAAACCTGTGTGGTAGCCAACCACATGCAAAGTTCCTATCACTAGGTGCCCATCATTGCACAGAGTGCATGTTACTTTTTATAAAATGAAATTTGTTGTAGGATTTGAAAACAAATTAAAGGACTGTGGTCTGTTGAAGGGGGGTGTCAGGACAAGGGAACAATGAACCCCAACATGTCACATGTTGTACTGTTTGGTCCTGTTTTGATACAAGACTGGCACCCCACCACTCAACCACATTCAGGGAACATTTACTGCATGGTTACTGTGTTTGGGGGTTAAGTTTTGTGGATGCAGAAACTAAGTCAGTGTCCCTCTGCTCTGGAAGGTGCTCTGTCACTTGGAAGGTAAAACCCCAGAGCCAGTGACTGCCAAGGCATGCAGTGGAGGCGGGTACTAGGGAGTGGGCATCCCAGGCAGAAGGAGAGGTTTGAACAAGCTCCTGGAGGCATGAAATCAATTTGGAGTCTGTGTTAGATAGGCATGGGCTGGGCAGCGACAGCAAACAACTCAAAATAGCAGTGACTGGAGCAAGCTAAGGCTTCGTCTCTCTCTCACACACAAGAAGGGCAGGGCTGGACACACAGACCAGATGCAGAAGCCCCTCAGTTACCAGGAGCTGGGCAAGGGAGGCTACGCAGAGCATCAGGACCTTGGCTTCAGAGAGATTTCAATTCTGTAAGACCATGAGACTGTGAGGACACACCCATTCTTTTCCCTTGTCTGTAAACTGAGAATAAAACTATCTGTCTATGAGGGTTGACTGTGGATGGTTTACTATAGGAAATGTGTTTGAGACAGAGCCTGGGTTAGAGCTGAGAGTGTGCTGCTCAGCACTTGCCTACTGCACAGAGACCCCCACTCTGGGTTCATCCAGAGAAAGAAGAAAGAAAAAAATAAAGTAATGGTGGCATATATTTTAATATTCTGTTGATTGCTCAACCACCTTCAGTATAAATTCCCAAGATCCTTTATGTTTCAGTGGCTGCTGAAGCTCCAGACTTCCCATTGCAATGTCAGGCAGCAGAGATTAAAAAATTCAAGGAGTAAGGCTCCTCCCTCCAGCTGAAACAGTTTCCTTTAAAGTTGTTTTTCAGAATCCCTAGCTGTCACTTAACAGTACCCGAACTTACTCACAGAGCTTCTTGCTGAGGCTCAGACCCTCCTGTAGTTGGATTCTCTTGGGAAGAAAGACGATGTGCTTTGGTCAGAACATGGTGCAGGGCTTAGTAGGTAAACCTGGGTTCTGGATTTAGGCTAAGTCACAGACAATCAAACTATGGACAGCACTCGTGGGCTTATCACCTGCAAGGGCTCGAAACGTCATATTGACCTGCTCTTCATTATTTTCAAAACGGACAAGCACTCTTCAGAGGTGCCCTCCCCCACCCCTCACCCTCCATGGCATCTCAGAGGTCTATATCAAACGAGTCGGGTGTTGGACTGGAATTCTACCCCCTGGTTAGTCTGGCTGAATGACCTTGCTCTCCACACAGACAGGACTGCTGAGTGCAGGGCTGCCTCTCTAACAGGAAGGGAGAATAGTGCAAGCAAGTTCCCTTGCTCATGGAGGATACTGGGGCAACATTCAACTGGAGACCCTTCTGGAAACCAGGCCTGCGGGGCCACCCCGCTGCTGTGCTCAGGGCCTAGGCCCTTCCATGCCTGCCATATCTCTATGGAGCTTTTGCCTCTGCAATGGAAAGCCTTTCTCCTTGAGGTAACCGTTTGTTTTCAGAGCACTGTTCCCAAAGGAGAAGCAGGCACACTGAGGGAGGTGGGGGCTGGTTTCAGTTCCCCTCCAGGAGAGGGTTGTACTGTATTTCGAAGCTGTTTCTGCAGATCTGTTTTCTCCATCTAAGAAGCCTAGCGCTAACACAGTGAAAGCAGAGACAAGGAATAAGGTTTGTGGGCCAGGAGGTCTAAGAGAAGTGTTGCTGGGTGGTTCTGGCCCAGACCCTTTCAGGCAATGACAGGGCACACTTGAGTCTGGACTGCAGCCACCACCAGGCAAGACTGGGGCAGTGCAGCCAATCATCCATGTGACAGGTAAAGAGGGGTGGCTTCTGGCAGAGCCTGACAGCTGAAGGAAAGAGGGCCAGGGAGCTGCTGTGTCTGAGGATGGAGCCTCAGGAGTCACACGTGGCCTTCTGCCACATTCTGCTCTGCGGAACTGAGTATCATTAAGCAGTTCCCAGGCAAGAGGAGGGTTCAGGTCCCACCTTTTATAGAAAAGAGTGTAATAAAAATAGCTGCAGAAATATTGAAACTCCTAAGACAGGATTTGGAGAGCCTGAGGTGAGGAGGCCAGAGGCTGAACCAGAAGCAAAGTAATGAAACTGCTCTCAAGCCTTCTGAGATTTGGAGGCAACACATAAAATTATATTGACTTAGCTCGGAGGATCCTGTGATCTAAATCCAGAATTTCCAAATGCCAGGTGGACCGGACATCTGCTTAGCTGACACCAATGCCCAAGAGCCCCAAGCTCTAACTCTCATCACTGTCGATGTCTAAGGACACTATCCTAGAAAGGGAAACTGAGGCCAGGAGAAGCTAAGTGGTCTGCTTTCTGGCCTCTGCTGTGGGTCAGGCAGTGGTAGGAGGTCTGAGGTAGTATGGTTATTCCCATTTTACTGATAAGGAAATGGGAGCATGGGTATTAAAGATTATGTATATAAGCCCCATGAGTCCCAAACAGTGGGTCTGACTCAAAGACAGCAGGCTGACCCTTCTACTCTCCCACTCCCCACTCAATAACTTCTGAAAACCATCACCGCTCTGCCATCAGCACTCCAGGCTGCTGGCGGGGGCGGGGGCACCGGGATTCTCCAAGATGCAGACATTAGAAGCTGAAGTTCCCCTGAGGGAGAAGCCATGTCCCTGCCCTGGCTCCCCCAGCAGTTTCTCATTTTCAGAACCTGAGAACCTAGTCCCTGCTGTTTACTCAGAATTCCTTTGTCACTTGCCTCATAATCAGTGCTAGGATGCTGGGGTCACACAGACCGTGGCTCGAGCTCCAGTTTCAACGGTGCTGGAGTCAAGGTCAACAACAGTTCGACCGGATTGTCTGGTCCTCCCTGTCCCTGTAACCGCATAGCTCCACTCCTTACTCTGAGCGGGACTCTGTCCCTGTGCCTGGCGCCCTCTACTGGTGGATGTGACTCCCTTGGTTGCAAACATAGGGGTTTTGGGGGTTAGGGAATGATAGTGTCACCCAGAGGCCAGCCTGTAACAGGACATGCCTGGAAATGTGACAACGGTATTTCTAGACATTAACACTGCCATTTTCCCCATGCGATGAAAGCAGACCCCATAAACTTGAACTGCAGACCTACTGAGTGTTTCTTCTCTTTCTTGCAGAGTAAAATTCCAAACTTTAAAAATGGACTCTCACCATGCAGCTGCCAAGGCATCAGCAACAATCTTGGGTGCTGCTCCAACTCCTGAATAGCCACTGCCAATTTGGCCTCAGTGTCCAACAACTCTGGCTGCTCTGGCATGGAGGAAGCTTGGGAGAAGCATGCCCGCCCAAATCCTCTTAGCTGGTCCTGCAGCCTCAGAAAAGACACAGACTGTGGGATGTAATGTAGGAGAGAAGAACAAAAAGAGAAGCAAAAGGAAGAGACAGAAGGATAGATGCCCTGGAGATGCCCTTCCCTACTCAGCTTTTCTCAGGTCTGCTTACCCTGGGCCAGCTGTGCCCAGTCCACCTCTGTTTATGCCAGTTACATACTTTCCCCCCATTTAATGTGTTATTTTATGTATATGAGTGCTTTGTCTGCATATATATAAGTGTACCATAGGCATGTGTCTGATCCTCTGGAACTGGGGTTATGGATGAATGGTGGTGAATCACCTTGTAGATGCCTGGAAGTGAACCCAGGTCTTCTGCAAGAGCAACCTTGCTCTTAACGGTAAGCTGTCTCTCCAGTCCCAGCTTTTTATATTTTAAATAGTATGTGACCTAATGAAATATGAGCAAAAGAAAAAGAATTATTTCTGTTAGACTTAGATTTAACACTTTACCCACCAAAGCAATTTACTTCAAACAAACAGGCAAACAACTTATGTCTAGGTATGCTCTGCTCAAGTTGTCTGTACTGGAGTGGTAAGGACAAGGACTGGAGAGGGGGACTCAAGAAATTCCCAAGGAACAGTGCTTCAGGTCTTGAGTGAAACAGAAATCAATCATAGCAGATGTCTTATGGGCATGATTTATGAAAGAAAAGCGAAGGGAAGAAAAGTGGGTCTGTACTTACAAGAAAGGTCGTGGTCTTATATAAAAAATTAGCAAATGCCCATTTATAATTTCCAAGGCAATGTCTACGGTGGGGTAATATTTCGCCTGACTGCACACTTGGACAAGGGTTTCTCTCACACTGGTGACAGCCTAAGCTTTCGGGGCTCAGCAAGGCAAGAGATCCCAGTACAACCAAAGGCTAATTATGGAATCGATGCATCCAGGCCTAATTGACAATGCTAATCGTTTCCTCTGAACCACTGGAATCAGTGGAGCCTGTCAGTGAGAAATCAGGCCTGAGGTTTGCTCAAGGAAGCGGAGTGCTGTGCTCAGCAGACACGGACCTGATCAATACTTTCAGTAGGGTGACCCATGACCTTCTGCTCAGTAACAAATACTTCCAAGCCTCTAATAGACTTCACACCCTTGTGCTTATGCTTGGCTGTCCCGGGGAGACCTTCTTCGCCTGGCAGGCTCCCTACTGGCTCTAGTTCCTGACCAGTAGAGGCTGCTAGGAGAAGTCCTCCCTGCTGAGCCTGGAAATTCCTTTCCTCCCTGCAGGTTGGTACCTGCTGTGTTTGTTTTCTGGGGAAACCTTAACCGTGGCCAGGAATGAGTAGCCATCAGCCTTCTTTCAAGCCTCTTGCTCTTGCCCCTTCTTACTCTGTTGAAAGAACAAAGTATCAAAACTTCTATTTTCTCTCTTTCCTGTCCCCTGTGACAATCAAGAAAAGCCCCCGAAAGCAGAGATCATGCCTAGCCCTTGACACGTAGCACAGTGAATGACTGAATCGTCTCCTGGTTTGTTGGGTTCACTGGAGTCTGAAGACTCCAGGAAGTGAAGGAGCTGAGACAGTAAATAAGAACAGAATCATGGCTGCCTTCATCCTTCATGTGTGCCACATATTCAGCCTTCATGTGTGCCACATAAAGCTCACTTTTCCAGGGCATCCGAGTTCTATTTCACTTACCTACCTGCTAATGCATGTGTGCTTCTTGCAACAGGTTATCCTCTGCATGTGGGCATCCTTAGGGGTCGCAGCATACACTTGAAACACAGCTGGAGCTCCCGTACCACTCGAGGAGCTGTCGAGTGCCTCCAAACCTGACAGCTACTCTAGTTTCCTCCCCTCCCGGCTCCTTCTACATTCCATCAGCCGATCCCTTAGCAGATGTCTATCTTCATTTCAGCAAACTTTCCCTGCAAGTTGCCCAGCAGGAAATAATGTAGGCGCGTGGGACATGTGGTCCCCGCTGCAGCATTCAAGACTCTACCGTTATGTACGGAAGCAGCCATAGGCTTTCATAAAGACTAGGCATGGCTGTGTTCCAATAAAGCTTTATGTACGAAAAGCGGGGCTGGGTAGGATTTGGCAGACCTTCTCAAAGCTGTTGAGATAGAAAAAACAACGCTGAGGAAAGGAGCTGTCCTTGGTACCTACTTCCTCTCCAGCCAGGCACAGGAAGGGATGGTCTAGCCTATAAGTGCCTGTGTTCACCTTGTTTTGCCACAGGGTTGATGTAATACAGACACAAAAGTTGGCACCATGGCCCGGCCACTTATTAACTGGTGACCATTCCTAAGTTCCTTAACCAGCAGGCCTCTCTCCCACCTTCACAGAAGTGGGCAATATTACTACTTTTCATAAACCAGCCTGACTCCATCTTAGACTTAACCATCTCATAGCAAAGACAAGCTATGTCCATTTCTGTTATGATTAAACCTCTGCTTCTCCAGGATTCGGTCATGTCCCCCTTAACTACACATGGTTCTGCACTGCCCATTCCAGGAAATGGCAACTGTGTCTTTGTTTCACAAAGCTGTGATAACCATCTTGCAACCCTGCCTTAGTTTCCAAAGGTTTTTATGACTACCTCATGACCACCTTGCAATCATGTCTTTGTTTCAGGGGAGGTTGTTATGCTTACGTTCTACTCCTGTAACCCCGCCTATTTTGCCTGCCAAGTCCCCCATTTGGAAACTGCCTACCCTTGTCTTCCTCACATTCAATGTTGATCTCTTGAAACTCGCTTTTAAGGAGAGACAGGCCATGTTCATGAATAAAAAAGTCTTGCTTTAATTAACTGCATGCTTTAATTAACTTGGTTGTGATGATTTGAGTGGGTGGTCTTTCTCCTCCCATCTTTGGGAGTAACACGTTCTCATGGAACTTCCCTAGGGGGCACTGGCACAGAGCACAGAACAGGCACAATGTAGCAACCAGGGGTACCAATACTATCTACTGACATGTTTCTCCTTTTAAAAACACAGATAAGCCTGCAGTGAAGAGCATGGGCCCCTGAACCAGTCAGCCAAGACTTGGAAGGTAGCCCCACCTCTTACTGGGGTAAGTTACCTGCTTGGTCTGTACTTGTGTTTGATTAACTTGCAAGGTTGTTCTGAGGATGAAATAAATGATTGCATGCACAGTGCTTCAAAGAGTGTCTATGAAAGTGTTTGCCATCACCACCACTAATTGGGTCCCTTGACCTTCATCAGTGGTTCTGATACCACTCTCCTTGATTGCCCACAGTGCCCCAAAATAATGTTTCCTCTGGCCACATTGAGCCCTGATCTTCCATTGTCTATGAAGCAGGATTCAAAAACTCCTAGGATTCTCTTACCCATACTCAAGAAACCCGCATCCCTTTTCCTGGCCTCTCGGAGCCCGTGGTTGAGCTGTCTGTCTTCTTTCCCATGCTCCTCTTCCCTCACCCCTATCCTGGGATATTTGTGTCCCTGCTATTTATTTAGTGCTCCCAATCAGGCTGCTTGTGATGTAGTGATTGGCATCCTACCAGTTGAACAAGAATAGAATTGAGTCTCTAGCTCCCTTCAAGACCTCTTTTCTGACTGCCACTCATGACCCCTGTGGGTGGGGAATAGGGGCAGGAAGGGACTTGGGGTCTTGTAGTTCCTGTCAAAGTAACTCAAATCTCTAAGCATCGGCAAACAGAACTTGACTGTTTGCTTTATTTGAGGTGGGCTACTTCTCTTGGCTTCAAGTCTTCTCCTGGTAGTCTGACAGCTCAGGACAGGGCACACCCTGCAGGACAGCCCAGGGCAGGGCGCACTCTGCAGGACAGCCCAGGGCAGGGAGCACCCTTCAGGACAGCCCAGGACAGGGAGCACCTTGCAGGACAGCCCAGGGCAGGGAGCACCCTGCAGGACAGCCCAGGGCAGGGAGCACCCT
>JAQHUG010000098.1:4639492-4871529 GCA_028555095.1 Dicrostonyx torquatus
CAGGGAGCACCTTGCAGGACAGCCCAGGGCAGGGAGCACCCTGCAGGACAGCCCAGGACAGGGAGCACCTTGCAGGAGTCAGGACGTTCTTCTCTTCCTACATACTTCTAGACACTGACCCAAGGGAATGGATGCTGCTTGAGTCAGGAAAGCACTGGAGGGTGGTCAGGCCCCTGCAGTGCAGTAGCAGGAGAAAAGGGTCCTAACACTGGGAGCTGCCTCTCATTCCATGCTCATGAAGGCACACACAGAAAAGACTTCTTTTAGAAGCTATGGGATGCTCCAGTCAGACGAGGGTTAAGCAAAATCAAATCTCCCTGGACCACATTGGATTTTCTTCCTAGGATCGCTTGCTTATTTGTCTCCAGGCAGCCTGGGCCTCTTCCCAGCATTGAGGCTTCTTGTGTGAATTTCTGTGGAGACTGCTGACGTTACTTCTTCTGGGCCCCCCGGATCTGTGTGGTGCTCCAGCCTCCTCAGAGATTGGCTCCATTCCTGCTTGCCCCAAGTAGTTCTGAACTTTTTTCAAAGAAGTACCCCTGTCAGCTCTTCTCTGGGCTCCCTGCCTTGCTTTCTTGGCTCCCTCCTTTCAACAAACAAAATCTTCATCTTATTATTTGACTTCTGAGGGAATTGGGCCTTTCTTCCCTCTGAACAGCTATCAAACAAAATGGAACATGAATTAACTGAGTCTCTTCCAACACCAAAGCAGCTGTGCTCTGTGAAAGTGGAGCTAGGACTTCTGGCCAGCCAGGCATGCTGAGCAGATGGGAAAGTGCTGTGCCACCCAGCCTCAGTCCTCTCCAAATCTGGGATGGCTAGGAAAATGGAACCAAAAAGAAAGCCCAGAGAAGTCCTTGTTGCTAGACATACAAAGGAAATTCCATGTCAAGGTGACATCATGGCAGAGGCACAATGACTCGTGGTATTATACTGTCTCAGCTGGAGCTGAGTGCTGGGCTCAAGCTGTCAGCTGCAGACCTTGGGCAGCAGAGCTGAGCTGTTACAAGGGGCTCACTGGGGCTGGGGCACCCATGGTGTGAAAGCAAGAGAACTTCACACTTGCCTATTGATAAGGCAAGTGTTCGCCCATCAAGGACTCAGCGCCCTCAGCCAATGGGCAGACTTAGATTCTGCTATGCACATGTACAAGCAAGCATCCAAGCTTTACAAAAAAAAAAAAAAAAAAAAACCTAAAAGCCAGCCATCTCTGCTAAAACCAGGAAGAGCTATCAGATTCCTTCAGAGAAGGGACACTTTCAGACATGTCTACAGTTAAGGCTTCAAGAGAATACTATGGAGAACAAGTCAAAATCAAAGAAAAAAATCAAGAGAAAAAAAAATCACAATCAATACCCAAACCACCATAAGGGATCATTATCAGATACGTCAAATCAAAGAATTCTCACTCCTGATATTAGAAATATATTTTAAAAATGTAAAAGATACTTTAAGAAGTTCATGAAGGAGGCTAGAGAGATGGTCCACTGTTTAAAATCACATACTCTCTTCCAGAGACTAGAGTTTCATTCCCAACACCCCTATCATATGACTCACAACTGTCTGTGACTCCAGCTCCAAGGGGATCCCATACTTTGGGCCTTCATGGGAATCAGCACTCATGTCCAGGTACCCCCATCCAGACATACACACACACATGATTTAAAAATTTTGTAAAATTCATATTCAAATAGTGAGCTAAACACTATTCTTAGGTATACCCATGTTGTTTCCAGACTGTATTAGTATTTGAATTTAGGCTCAATAAAGTAGAAACCCTTTTCCAGTGTGGATGAGTATTTACCAGTTCATTAGTGGGTGAGAAAAGCAAGAGTGAATAGAATGAATTTGCCCCCTTTCCTGTCTTATTGTTTATGCTGGACTGTTTCATCATTTCCTGCACTGTGATTAGAGTGAACCATTGATTTTCCCTGATTCTCTGTAGACCCAATCAGTTAACAGCACTGTCTTTCCAAGACCTTCAGCTGGCCAATTTCACAAAGCAAACTTCTGCTCTTCCAGCGTCATAAAGCCACTACTTCATTTTTACAAATCTACCTTTAAGACTATCATCTGTCTACCAACTAGCCTTCTGTCTGTCTGTCACTTATCTATCTAGCATCTTATTTATCCTAGCACCCATCTATCTTTTTACGTACACATAAGTCTGTAACCTATCACCTATTTAGCATCTAACTTTCTTTGCATCAATCTGTCTGTATATCTATTTATCTATCTATTTAACCTATTTATTGATCTATCTATCTATCATCATTGCATCTAATTAACTGTTTCTGTTCCCATAAAGAACCGTAGTCCTACATCTCCCTTAGCCTGTCAAAAGTTCGAAATTTCTAACTGAATGACTTTCTTCTCAATGTTCATCTTCTAATACTCTTGCTTTGTTTCATTCTCCTACCCATTTCCCTCTAGTATTACCTTCAGTTTTCTCTCACCACTGAACCTATGTTCATTCTTTGTTATTAATTTGTTTTTCTGGCCTCTCAGCATAAGAGAACATGCTCCTCCAGAAACTCACCTCCTATCCCTAATAACTCAGTAAAACATATGTAATTTCTTCATTGAGAGAGACTTGGACTCCAAATATTGAAGTTTTGCTTTATGTCACTTTATGAAAACTAAATACACTTATTAACACTGGAAAAAATTTTGTAAAATTCATTGAAAATGTTAATGTATTAGCTGAGGATATAGCTTAGTGATTAGAGCTCAGGTTAGGCTTTGGGTTCAAACTCCAGCACTGTAGTAAGCTAAATATTAAAATATTAAAGAAAGAATAGACACAAGAACCTTAAGAACAATGCAACACAACAAAAGGTATAATTATCAAGGGAACATGTGGAATAAAACTATAAATCTCAAATGTTAAGAATTCAACATAACCAGTGAATCACAGCCTTTTCAAGACCAAAGAGAAAATTAGGTAGATTTTGAAAATCAGGAAATGAAGTAAGATCTAGAGTATAGTTGAGACAAATTATTAAAAGCATGAAGTAAAGCTAGAAGAGCAAGCAGGACAGTGAGAAGGGTGGGTGCATATTACATAAGAGTGATGTAAAGAGAAAAGTGGAAGATCAAATGCTTAGAACAAACACCTGCCAACCCAGAATTCTATACCCAGCTCAACTGTCATGTAAGAATGGCTGCAAAATGAAAATGTCATAAGAACATTTACAGAGTGAGAGATTACTGCTCACAGATTTATCTTGAAAATATGGTGGTTTGAATAAGAATGGCCCCCATAGCTCATGCATTCAAAAACTTAGTCATCAGGGTATGGAGCTCTTAGAAAGGATTTGGTGATGTGCCCTTGTTGGATGGAGTATGTCTCTATGACTGGGCTTCTAGGTTTCAAAAGCCCATGCCAGGTCCAGTCTCTCTCTCTCTTCCTATAGTTTGAGGATCCAGATATAGAACTCTCAGTTACATGTCTGACTGTGTGCCACCATGTTCCCTGCCATGATGATAATGAAACATCTAAAACTGTAAGCAAACCCCAATTAAATGCTTTCTTTTATAAGGGTTGCCTTGGTCATGGTGTCTCTTCACATCAATAGAGCAGTGACCAAGACAAAAATATTGAAAATGAACACAAAGAAGAAATTGCTTTCAAAAATTATTAATGACCTTACAAAACTCATGTGCTTTAATTTGACCTGGTGTCAAGGTCTTTCCTCCTGGCTACTCAGGAGGCAGCAGGAACAGATGTTTGAGGTCTGCTTGGTCAACTTAATGAGTCCCCATCTCAAAGCAAGAGATAAAAGGACATGGAGGGATGGCACAGTTAAGAGTTGAGATGTTCTTCAGAGGACCTGGATTCAGGTCCCACCACCCACATGGCAGCACCAGATGTAACGGCACATGGCACAATAAATAACCAAGCCAGTTCAATAGGAAAAGGTATTTTTAATAATGAAAAGAGGGAAGACTCATGCTACCGGGGTGGGAAGTCCGAAGTCCTATCCATCCCACATGGAGAGAGAACACACCTGTGTTTTCTCAGTTTTCATTACCTGGGGTCCCAATGGCCACACCCCAACTTGAGGTGATTGGCTAATAGCCTTTCCCCATCATCATATACCTGTGGAACACAGACATACATACATAAAATATTCATTCACATTAAAATAAGTAAAATAAATACAAAAAATAAATAAACATAAAATGCAACTAAGGTACTGTTTTATGGGAAGTACTATTTTTAGAGTTATTTTCAGAACCTGAATTTTCCATAAGTAAAATGGGTTAACAGTGTCGCCCTCTGTCCTAGTGTCTCTCTGTCAGGATTCATTACTGCGAAAAAGATGAACAGTCAGTGTACTACGAAAGGCTATCTTGTTAATTCCCATTGCTGTTGCTGTGGCCGAAGGCCTGGGAGAAGCCACTGAAAGAAGAGAGGACTGGCTCCTGTTTTCAAAGATTTCAGTCCATAGTTGGCTGGATCCTTTGTTTCCTGGCTGTGGTGAAGCAGAAGATCGTGGCAGAAGGACAGAGAGGAAGAAAACCGTCACCTCATGGTAGCCGGAAAGCAGAGTGGGAGATAGAAAGAGACCAGGGACAGAAACGCACCCTCTAACCTGTCTCCACCTAGACTTCACTTCCCCGAGTGGTACCACCCTCTGGGACCAAATCCTCAAGAATTGAGCCTCTTGGGTAACACTTGTATCCAAGACCTGACAGTGGGCAGAAAACAGGAAAGCCACGGCCCTCAGGCAAAGTGCGTGAGCACTGGCTGTTGTAGTCATGTCGGCCACTTCCTGATTCATTGGGAATGACCACTTGCACCCATTCCTTTACTCACTCAGTCTTACACGTTTTGGTTGAGTGTCTGGTATGTATAGGGTTCTCAGAGAATTCAGATGATCAGACAGCAAGATGGCTCAGTGGGTAAGAGTGCTTACTGCCAAACTGGACAACCTGAGTCTTGATCCCCAGAACCCTCATGGTGGAAGGATAGAACCAGTTCCTTCAAGTTGTGCTCTGATTTCCACATAGACACTCATTATGGCATACATACCCACCCCCAACAAACAAACAGACAAATAAATATTTTAAAAAGAATTTGAATGGTTTGCAACACCACCAGGTATAAGAATGCATTGAAACCCTTATTTAAAAATACCAGTACACAAGTTCTCTTTATGGAAGCTGATTATTCATTGTATTGGCTCTCAGATCTCATAAAAGACACTAGAAATCATTGAATAGAAAGGGTCATCCTGCCCCAACCCTCTCCTCTGTCTGAAAGGTTAGGCCGTGACAGATGGGACTGTTCTTATTTCCTACTAATGGGACAAAATGTGCACCTCAGCTTAACGTTTATGAGACCCAAGGCAGAAATGGACAAGAGAACAAGACAGACACAAAGAGTGGACTAAAATTTGGAATCAAGAAGAGGAAATTCTGTTTCTGGTCACCTGGTTAGAGAGCAGGCCAGACATGGCATGCACCTGTGCACATGTTCATGTGTGTATGTGTGCATAGGTGCACCTGTGCATGTGTGTCTACAGGATTTTCTTATACTCAGAAAAGACTGTATTTTATATTCTCCCTGAAGAACCCCTGTGCGGGGAATCTCTAGGGGCAGCTTAGTGATTGTCTCTAGTCCTGTTTCTGAACAGCACAGGACATCTGTCTTGGCATATGGCCTCATTTACTTCCAGAGCAGCCTTGGAATCCAAGAGCAACAGGCAAAAATGAGCTAAACCCCGAAAACCCACTTGATTCGCCTGACGCTGTGTAGTCAGGACTTCAAACCCACGCTGCCACCTCCCTGCTCCTGGCTCTCTGCATCCCTGCTCACTTTGAGTTAAGGACTAGTCTGTCAGTTCAGAAAATAGTTTTCTTCCTTTCGAGGGAGAAACGGGAAGCAAAAGCACATCTATGGGCCAAGTCCTGATTTTTTTTTTCATGGAAGATGATGAGAGCCTTGATAGAGATTTCCACTGTAGGAGAAAAATGGCCCTTAGGCTGTGTTTCTAGGATTCTGGAACATGGAGCAAGAACATGTAACTTTTAGGACAATCCCTGCAATTCCCTCCCTTTTTTCTAGAACTTTCCCACTGCAATGTAACCTTTTTGTTAAAATATTCTCTCTCTCTCTCTCTTCTCTACTCTACTCTTTCTCAGAATTCATGAAAATGTATTCCCTTCTCATTGTGTAGACCCAAGTGAGTATCCGGAGCAGAAACCAAACCCGCAACACCAGTTCCACTGGCTTCTGTCCCTGTCTGCTACAACAGAGGGTAGGGGAGTTGCAGGCCTCACTCTCATGGACTCCAAAGGCACAGTGAGAATAACTAATCTTCTCTGATGGGAGGCTCAAATGAGTAGAGCATAGACAAGAGAGAGGCAGGAAAACGTAGCCAGCTATCCTGTTCTGGCTGCACAGGTAAGCAGTCATTATCGTTGCAATAAATCCTTGGTTCCCAGAAGCTTTCTGCTACACAGACTCCTCTGGGACTCCTTCTTCCTCCTAAGACAAATGGTTTTGAATCAAGCTGGTATGGGGAATTTATCTTATGGTGAACTAACGTCTGTCCTGTGTAATGTGTTCCAGTTCCAGCACCTTTATCAGCGTTAACACCTTGAGACGCGGTCTTCTGAAAGCAGACATCTTGGGACTCGTTAACATCGCTGCTTGTCAGAAAAAGCATCTGCCAGGTTCACCAGGCTGTGCTTGTGGTGGGAAAAGAGCAGACTCAGACCTTCCAGGAAGACACTTAACAAGAGTTTTCAGAATAAAGCATGGTTACTTAGAAAAGCTCAATTTACCAGAACCATTCATTCACGAGCCTTCTGGCTGGTTGTGCCGTGCTGTTACCTCCGAGAGCTTTCCAATCAAAGCTTGTTGATTGGATTGAGTTTCATGAACCTTGTCTTCTCACTCAATAGGCTGGAGAAGGATGACAGATGGAACCCAGCCAGGAAGGCCCACCAGCTTGTCCTTCTGTGAGTCAGCTGAGGAGTCCCCTCTGTCATCGTCAAAGTCATAGTGCACAGCATTCTAGAGCCTTCTGATACAGGGTCTTAAAATAGCCAGTTGTCTGGGCCATAAAAAGCATCCTGATTTCCTCTTGGCACTTTGAGCCAATCATCCTAGTGAGACATAGAAGTCCCTGATTGAACTGTATTGGTCAAGCAGTTAGAGAAGACCCTAATGACCAGCGAAGGTGTCAACTTCCAACTTAACAGAATCCTGATTGGGGCTCTTTGTTTCTCCTGTGGGAGTTTTAGGACCTCCAGACCTGCCAAGGCAGGAGAAACTGTGCAGCAAGGAAACATCCACAGAGGTATTACTAGGTGTGATGGTGACAGGTGTCACTCCCCACCACATCTTGGCTTTCAGACTTTTATATTTTGGCGATGAGAGATACGGTACTATCATTTGGTCACAAATTTAAATAATATATGACATTCAATAGAACAGCACCCTAATTTCTTAGGGCATTGACATCTAGTTAGGGTCATAAGTGAACCTCTCCTGAACCTTCCACTTATCTCTTGGACCAGTTGCCTCAGATAACGGGATGCAGGGAAGTCTTGTTGACATGAACCTACCCTTGTACTATTTCTGTATTAAAAGGAACTCCTTGTCGGAAGCTAGAAACCTTTTTGTGTAAGACACCTGTGAGTGTCTGATGAGTATGTTGACAGAGAAGACCCACTTAGGTAAAGAACATTTCTACACACAGAATATGTGAGTGTCCTCAGTAAGACACTGCTCAGATCTTTGCAAGAAGGAACTCAAAGGTAGGTGATTGTCTGATTCCCGAAGTGACTGTGCCCTTTCTGGGGCTCGGTGTTGTCTTCTGTTGATGGTAAACTAGGCACTCAGTTACTGTGACTGGCAGAGAAGCCTTGGCAAGACAATTTCTGTCACTATGGCTACTTTATACCCATGGGCCAAACAGCTGGTGGCTAGGGGAGGAAGCTGACCATAGCAACAAGGTGGGTCATCTCACCTGCTTTTTTTGGGGGAAGTTTCCTGTAAAGTAGGTGCTGTCCACTTCATGTTTCACTGGACCAGCAATGTCCTCATGGTCTTAACATCACAAGCGACTCTTCCATATACTCCCCCTGAGACCCCTGCCATCCTATCAATCTACTACAGCTCTTCTTTCCTTGTTGTTAACCATTCAAGCTAAGCCACTACCCACGACACTGAATAATCTGTGTGTAAACTCATCTTCCTTTCCAAGCAAATCAATTGTTTTGTCCCGGTTTCTCCCAGTCCCCACACTGAGAGGCTGTTCTCTGTTACCAACTTTTAGGGCCATCTCTGCATACCGTTGTAACATATCTTATAGAGTTCTTCTTCCCCCCTTTGTTATACCTTTATCACATAAATGCTCTAGGGAATTTGTTCACAAGGTTTATCTGCCATAATACGATCAACATGAGTGGCCATCATAAAGACTTGTGAGATACCATATTATGAAATGAATATTATGATACAGTTAGAGGAACTGGTGAAGACTATAAGGGTATACTCCTGCCTCAGCCAGGTGAAAGCAAAGTGCTTCAGACTGTTCTTACTAATTAAGATAGAGAGAAAATTATTTTCACAGATTGTAATGCTATGTAATGCTATAACAGATAAAACAACTAGGCAGCAGCAACTACCTACCGAGGTTTGGACAATCCATAGGCACTCTCTATGACTTGTATGGTTGTTTTGTTTTTGCTTTATCAATACAGGGTTTCTCTGTGTAGCCCTGGCTGTCCTAGAACCCAATTTGTAGACCAACCTGGCCTCAAACTCAGAGATCCGCCTGCCTCAGCTTCCTGAGTGCACCACCACTGCCCTGCTACTTGTATGGCTGGTGCTTTTCTCCTGATCAAGTAGGCATTAAACAAGATACTATTGGGACCACCATCTTCTAAGGTCTCCATAGTGATCTAGCTTAGTCTCTTAGACCCTAACTTATGTTGAATGCTAGAGAATGATTTCCTCTTTTGACAGGTGGGTAAACGAACAATGCAGCTTCCTAGAGTGCTCCTCTCGGCCTATCTTACCCTGAGAGCTTTTGTTCCATGACCATAATAGGATTCTCCCACCTGCCACTTATGACCTAACAAGTTCTGCTTTTAGGAACTGTGAAAGCAGACACAGGCTTGCTCTGTGGTCTTGTTAGACTATTGCCTGACAGCCTCAATGGGATCCCTTTAGCTCCAGATCTGTGTAAGCCCTCACTCTGGCTGGTGGATCATGGCGTTTTGTTTGGTTTCCTTCCCACCTGTAGAGGTTAGCATCAGTTCAGTTAGGATCCAACAACCTCTGCCAAGCCTGGATATTTTCTTTCTCTTGTGTCCAGTCATCCTAAGTGACCCTCTAGCTACTTCTGTTGAAGACTTGGATGGGAATTACAGAACACACACACCACTTTCCAGGGTCTTCCTAAAAGGAACCCGGCTTCTCAGTTAGAGGTTTCCAAGTTAGTGAGCCATTTGGGCACAGAGAACTCATGAGATGTTAAGAATTCCCCACACTAGCTGTATTTTTTCCAGTTAAATAGGTCTTTTCTAACTAACACAGTCACATATACTTATTGATTGTCTGAGCTGTAGCCAGTTCCACTGAGATGTGTTTACATACAATATACACACTGAATTTAAAGATAGACCCACGTAAAATATCCCAGTGTGTGTATTAACTTCCACTGAAATGATATCTCAGATGTAACAAGCTAAACATGTTACTAAAATTGTTATCACTTTTTTTTTTACTTTCCTAGCATGGCTACTAGAAAATTTAAATGTATCAATGCAGCTCAGAGTGTATTTCTGATGGACTTCTGATATACCTAGCCAACTAACAGCGTAATTTTACACGGAACAATTTGATATTCCATCCTTCTGGCTTAAAGGCACTGAAGCCACTGACTCTGACAGTCAGTACCTGTCACCAGCTGTCACTATGGGTTCCTATTTTCATCATTAGTATCAGCAGCCCCAGTTCACTGGCCACATCTTCCACTGTGCCCTCTGGTTTGGAGAGAGTAGCCAAGTGTGCCAGTGTTCTTCTTGATAGCCTTTAAACTGCTTTTATGAGGGGTGGGGAGTGTGTCTGGTCTTAGTGGAGGTAATTAACATGTTACACATAACAGATACATTCACTTGCCTGTCACACTAAGCTTCTGTAATGTGCAAAGCTGAGGCACACCCAGTCCCATTAGACACAGAGCACTTTACAACAAGGGTTTAATTACTCAACCAGGCACGCTATTAGAGCCATTCCCGACCGCTTAAATGACTATAGTACATCCTAGATCCCAGGTGAATCCACTCATGTTGACAAATTAGATTCATCCTTCTTGGTCCAATAATCTTAGTTAAGATTTATTCCCATTCATGTGTGGAGTTTCCAAGTCAATAAAAATGGACAGGTGTGATAATTTCTTTGGAAGAGGGGCTATCTTCTTCTGGGAAGGGCTTGCTGCGTTTCCCCTGTGCTGTAAGTCATTATGAACCTGAAGGCAATTAAAATAAGGGGTGCCTGACCTAGAGGGCTGCTCATTCTTCTCTGTAAGTGTGTGCATGTGCACATGCATGGACACGTGTGTGGAGATCAGAGGACTTGTAGGAGTAGGTGTAGCACGAATTCTAATTGGTCTTAAGAACAAAAACTTGAGCCGGGCGGTGGTGGTGCACGCCTTTAATCCCAGCACTCGGGAGGCAGAGGCAGGCGGATCTCTGTGAGTTCGAGGCCAGCCTGGTCTACAAGAGCTAGTTCCAGGATGGACTCCAAAGCTACAGAGAAACCCTGTCTCAAAAAACCAAAAAAAAAAAAACCAAAAAAAAAAAAAAAGAACAAAAACTTGGAGTCAGTTATCAAGGGGTGAAAGCCGAAGGATCAGAGAAGCAGAGCAGCCAGCCACAAGAAAGTTTTTACCTCTACCAACACTCAGACCGAAAGGGTTATCCTGTCCTCAGACTGCCTACTCAGACTGCTCTGAGCACCTGTCTCCTCCCACCCAGCCTTATCACTCCTGTCTCTACCTCACTCGTTTGACCCCAAGTGCTGGGATCACTTTTGTGCGAGCTCTGTTTCTCTTTTAGACAGATTCAGTCTTGTGCAGCCCAAGGTGGCCTTGAACTCATGAAGTTCCATCTGCCTCTGTCTCCCGAGTGCTAGGATTAAAGGTGTGTGCCGCCACTGTCTGGCCTCTGTGGCTCACTAGTGGCTCAGCTCTGCACTCTGATCTTTAGGCAAGCTTTATTTGTTATAGCATAAACAAAATATCACCACAAGTAGGTTCTCTCCTTTCACCATGTAGGTTCCAGAGACTGAACTCAAGTCATTAGACTCGATGGCAAGCATCCTTACCCACCAAGATACCTAAGTAGCATCTTACAAGGCCACATTGTATGTGAAATCTCTATGCGAGGAACTACTTTCTCTGGTGAGGGAGGTGGGCGGGGACGACTAGTGTCTCTCTGAATGTAGTCATTCTTCTCTCAGAAAGAAAGCTCCTCCTCCACAATGCAAGTCTTAGCATTAGGGTAGAGACTTGATGAGGAGGTGCGTATAACCCGCACTGCAAATCTACCGCTGTAACTCAGGGGCTCTTGGAAGCTCCATGGAAACTTTCTAATCCTACACCCATGTCTTAAGCTGGACATTCGAGGCTCAAAGGCTCACAGCCCACTCACCCCCTTCCTCGGGCACAACCAAAAGGAACCAGACCACTCCGCAGTTACAGTTCCTGTGTTTCTGTATTTGCCACAGTTGCTACAGCAACCAACTGACCTAGTCACTTAAAATCTAGACTTCTACTCCGTATCAACACTAGTAATAATTTGAGCATAATCTTAATGCTATTTTGTGCCACACCAGTGTCCCAATTCCTCAGCAATTATGTCACTTATGTCTTCAGGATGTGAATAGGAGACCTGGTGGTGAAATACCATTTTGAAGGTTGTTTCTTAAGACATCATTCCTGTCACCAACTATTGTATTAAAAGGCACCTTGGCAGGAGGCAGCAACTACCCAGAGTTGTGTAGAGAGAGACATCTTAATGACGAGCTGTGACAGAGATGTGAGCAAAACTAGGGACAAAAAATAATGTCTCCAAGGAGGAAGAGAGACTAGGAATGGTGAAGGAGGACTATGTAATGAGAGCTGCAGAGTGGGAGGGTCACAGCCATTGCCAGGGGTGTGGCAAGGGTGAGGAAGGGGCAGGGAGGAGATCTCCAACTTCATTGTCAAACTCAGTGGAAGCCAAGAGGCAAAGGTGGTGGTAGGCCGGAAGCTTGAGGACTATCCCAGGCCTCATGCAGAGTGAATCAGATTTAAGATGAGGCTGGGGAGGAGAGCAACAGGAACGTTGCTCACAAGCACAATCTCCTTCAAGCCTTCAAACTCAGTATCAATGTGGTCCAGCTACCACTGTCTTAATCTGCCTAACAAGGAGCAGGCACAGACATTGGCTCGCTCCGCTCCGGATCTTAGAAGTGGACACACCAAGTCTTCGACTTGACCTGGGCAGTTTGGACTTGATTTCAAATTGAGATTAGTTCAGCTTCATGCTCAGTTGGAGGAGAAAGTGGATGGGTGGGTGGGTGAGGGTTTGAGGGGGGTTGGGGCCAAAGTATGGAAAACACGGGAGCTGGCCCAAGAAACTCATTAGCTCCCTTTTCTTTATGTGCGGACAAGGATCATGTCTGTTCTTGCTTGCTTCAGGTCTGGAAGAATTCAGAAAGCAAGGACTCAGGAGCTTGGAAATACAGTCCGCCTTGAAATGCTTGCTAGGCTCCTGCATGTCGGGGACACGGTCATGTGGGCTTCTCTTAGTGGCCTCCTTTTATGCGGAACTTATTCTGTACCGAGATCCCCCATGCATGTGCCTCCATGTGCGTGCCTCAGCCTGTGAACGTCAGAAGAGGGAGGGCATCAGATGCCCTGAAACTGGATTACAGATGATTTTGAGTCTCCATGAGCATGCTGGGAACTGAATCAGGACCTCTGAAAGAGCAGTGAGTGCTCTTAACCCACAAGGCACCTCTCTAGACACTGGGGAGAGCCCCTCAGCGAATCAGCAAACTGTGTTCTATTCGTGATAGAGATGGGCATATGACTAATGTCAGACTAAAAGGGACCAACAAATCAACACCTCAAATATCACCAGGGAACTAAGAACATGAAAAGAATTTAGGGCACATCCTTTATTGGCTTGATTTCTTCAAATGAAGTCTAGACTGAAGCCGGTGTCCAAGAAACGTAGACCAAGAGATGACCATAGTCCCAGCCTAGCAGCACTTGAGCCTTAATCTAGCCATACCCAGCCTGAGCAGTCCTCTGGACTTTGTGTTACATAAGCCATAGATTTGCTTTCTTTGCCTCAGACAGATTTCTGTCTTCTGTAATCACAGACAAATGTGTGAAAGAGAGGGACTGGCTCATCTTTCTTCAAAGCCTTTGTCCCAAAGATTCAGAAGCGTGGGGCAAAGCCTCAGGGGAAGAAGAAAGCCGAATGCGGGCAGAGGGCGAGGAACAGGGAAGATGTCCCTGACATCAGAGAGAAGATAAACGCTAGAATCAACACACGCCCCCACAGAGGTATATTTAGTAAACTTTTTCCTCACAGGGCTTGAAAGATCAAAATTGCTTTTAAAAATAATAAAAAGGAAACAGCCACTGTGGTTTCTCTTGACACAAGCCCAATTTCTTGGTTGTCACAATACTTCCAAATAACATGTGTAAGACTTTGCTGGGCTGTCTCTGCCTTAAAACTCAAGGAAAAAAATATAGAAGAGCCTGCAGCTCTAGCCACATGATCTGTGACCGGAGGCTGCTGCATCTCTCTGATTCCTGGCTGGCTTAGGGAGCCGAGGCAACCATCTTTGGGCAGATGAGATGGGGTCTCAGAAAAGAAACTCAGGCCGGACCTGAGTCATTAGTCCTTGTGTCATTAGCTGGGCCCCTCTGATATCTGCCTGTCCGGCTCCCCTCCGCACCCTGAGACTCTCCCCCTAGCTCCCCTTTAGTCTCCCCTACCCATGCTCCCCAGTGTATCTGCATTCTCTTGGGTATATTTTTCTCTTCCAGCATCCTGTGGAATAAAAAAAAATTATATCTTGCATTCTAGGTTAGCTATTATGTCTATTATTTTCATCCTATTTTACATTTGGGACTTAGCTTTATTATTCTCCTTTCCTTATATATTTAAAAACTGTTTAACTTTGTGGAAAGAGTAAATTGACATACAATAAAATGTAACCATCTTTGGTAAATAGGTATGTTTTGGTAAATGGATACTCCTTGTGACCATCATCCACAGTAGTTCTTCACAGGAGAGCTGCCTCCTGTCACCAATGCCCCTTGACTCTGCCCCTGTCCCAGAAGCCACTGCTAGACATGCTTCAGTCATAGTTGATTAGATTATAATGGGATTTATACAAATACAATATAGTATGGTATATACTCTCTCATATTTGAGTGTTTTCTCCAACATGTCTTCGAAATTCCTTGTACTATGACTACTCATATCTCACCTCTTTTTCTGCAGAGTGGCAGGCAGGCATGTACAGGTAGCTACAATGCCTTTCACTCTGCTGCTGATGGACAGACATTTGGGTGGATATATCCCCCAAGGTCAGACAAAAGGTAAACACTTGAAATAAACAGAATTGCTGTGCATATATGTGTACATCTTCATGTTTTCATTTCATTTCATGTATTGCTATGGTAACCGAAACTTCTGATTGTACGGGAAGTATATGGCTACTTTTATGGAAATTGTCAAGTTGTTTTCCAAAGTGGCTGGACCATTTTATTCTTATGCCAGCAAGGAGAGTTCTAGTTGCTTCATATCCTTACCAACACATGGCATTGCCAGTAGTTTTACTCTTTGCTGTTTTGATGGATGCTGAGTGTGTTTCTTTGTGATGGATAGACTTTTACGGAAGTTGAGCATGTCTCCATGTAATGAATGGATGTTTGTCGTGATTAAAAGTATGCCTCACTGTGATAGACGGACTTTGATAAATGGTGGGTCTGTGATAGATGGGTATTAATAGAGGTTGGGTGTGTTTCATTGTGGTTAATGGATTTTGATAGAGGTTAGGTGTGTCTCATTGTGATGGATTTTCATGGATGTTGAGTATATCTTATTGTGATGGATGGATTTTCATGGATGTTGACTGTGTCTCATTGTGATGGATGGATTCTGATGGCTGTTGAGTGTGTCTCATCGTGACTGATGGATTTTGATGAATGTTGGGTGTGTCTCATTGTGATGGATGGATTTTGATGGCTGTTAAATGTGTCTCACTGTGGTTTTAGTCTTCTTTCCCCATTACTAAAGGTGTAAGAATTTTTTTTCATGAGCTTACTTACTGGTTTTTTAATATTCTTTTGTTTTATGACTGATCAAGTCTTTGCCCATCTTTTGTCTGTTTTATTATTGAGTTGTAGTGGTGATGTACCTACATCTAAATATATAGTAACATGAGAATATAATATGTAAATATGCTCAGTATAGATCATAAATTTGTTTTTATTTTCCTAACAGTTTTTTCTTTTTCTTTCCTTTTTGTTTTTTTGTTTGAGAGAGGGTCTTGCTATGTAGTTCTGGCTGGGACTTTCAGCGACCCTGCCTCTCCCTCCCTAGTGTCAGTGTTTCAGGAGCATATTTTATTTACTTTTGATATAGTCTAATTCACCTCTTCTTGAAGTTTAATATCTGCTGGCTCCTTTCTGACATCATATCAAATGCTCAAATTCTTCCAGTAACTTATAAAACTTAAGCAGACAAAAATCCCTTTGTTGAACCCCACAGCCCTCACCAGTCATGTCCTTCTGTCCCCTTGCACAGCCAAGCAGCAAAAAATACCCTTCATTTACTGTCCCTGCATCTAAAGCCTCATCCCTACTTCTACCACTCCACTGTAATGTCTTTGGGACATAATAGGCCCAGATGCAAAGTCGAGTTCCAACTTCCAGGTGTCCAAAATTTTCCACATGGTTGATTCAAAGAGGCAGAGCTGGAAGTGAGGCTGGATAGAGTCAGGGCTGTGCAGTTGAATGGCAGGGACTAAGGGCTCCCTCTGACCACCTTCTCTTTGGTTTCCACAGTCTTGCTTCCCAGTGACAGCTTTTCATCACTATCCAATAACCGTCATATCAACACATTACCTCACCAATGTCTACTGATATGCTAGTGACCGATGGACACATTCTGATGACAGAGATTGTCTCTACTCTGAGATGTATGACTTCCAAATCTTCAGCACTCTATTCTCTCCTGAGAACATCTGTAACTCTGCTTTGAGGGTTTCCACCTCTATTGGTCTTCTTGGACATCAGATACAGACGCGGTACACAGGCAAAACACCTATACGCATAAGATAAATAAATAAATGATTTTAAAAAGAAGCTCATGGTCTGGTTGGTGAGGTGCTGATCCATCTGTCAACACATGTGATAAACAGGAGTACAGCGAAATCGCCCCAAGTCAGCTGAAGGGAGCTGGGGCAGCTGAAAGAGAGCCTCGCTCTGGGGGAAAGGATGTGAATGTATTCCATGTAAGCGTGGACAAGTGAAGCGGCAGTGGGTGTCAGGTCATTCACAGAGAACGCTGCAGCTCAGGCAGTGGGTGGGGTGGGGCTAGCACCCAGGGCTGAAGAATAGCACTACCTCCATGCTGCATCAGTGCATCAATATCTGCCCAGATCCCATCCCTCTGTTAGCAAAAAGGGCATCACAGCCAACCACATGACTGGACTACCTTTCCGGCCACCCTTGTTGTGAAAGGGGAGCACGTGACTAAGTTATTCCAATGGAATGTGAGCATTAGTGATGTGTGGTCCATCTGAATGAAAGGTTTCTCAGGAAGTGAGCATGCCTCCTCCATGCTATTCCTCTTTTTGATAACTGATTAGAGACAAGGTCCCAAGGATGGAGCCAAGAGAGGGAAGGAGTTTGGAGTCCTGATTGTGCTATAGAGCAGACCCACTCTGCAAATTCAAGTACCTGTATGACATTGTTCCAGGAACAACAAATGAACAGATGTGTTAAACAGTGGAAAACTCGGGGTCATTTTTATTCTTGTAGCATAACCTACTCTATGTAAATGCATGCAGATTAAGGTACATTTGTAGAAAGTTTATAAATTATACATATATGTAGAGCAAAGAAAATGGAGTAAAATATACCAAGTTGTTAATAATGGCGGTTATCCGTGGGTGGCAAAATTATGGGTGAATTTAATTTTCTTTGAACATGCCTGCCTTCTCCGGATTTGCTACAGTGAGCATGTGTTATTTTATATTCATGACAAATATAAATTCTCTAAATTCAGGTAGTTATACAGAGATAATGGCAGGTTAAGAAAGAGCTTTGTCAGTAGGTGGCACGTCGAAAGTCTACTCACGTCACAGATTTGAGGACAGAGAACAGGAAAACAAGAGACGTTCAGTCCCTCACTCTTCCGGGCTCATGGAGAGACCCAGCTAAGACACAGCTCCGCTGGATTCCTGCTCTACAGCCCAGCCTGGGGCCACTCTGCCTCGTGATGCATCCTGCCAATTTTCAGTGCCAGCTCCTGTTAAGGTTTTATACCCATGTCCCTCACAGGCTGTTTTGAAAGCATTCTTCTCCCTCCTCTGCTCCTTCCGCCAGCCCTCCCTCCCTCTCTTGTCTATGCATGTGACAACTTCTATAGGGGTTCTGGGGAATCAAACTCGGGTCATCAGGCTTGGCTGTAAGCACCTTTACCCACCAAGTCATCTCACTGAGTCTGCACACACTACTGAAAGCTGTGGAACCATCAGGAGATGAGGCCTATGTGGAAGCAGATCACTCGAGGTGGGTGCCTGGGACTCTTTCCTGCATTCTTTGCTTCCTGGCTGACCTCCATGAGAACGTATTCTCTCAAGTTCTGGCTGCCACAGACGGAAACACTCCTGCAGCCAGTGACCACCCCCATGATGGACTGGTCACTTCTGAAGTCATAAGCCAAATGAAGCTTTCCCTCCTCCTTTAAGGTGTTTCTATCAGACACTTTGTCACATAAAAGAGAAAGGTATTAACACAACTTCATATTTTCCTCACTTCAACAGGTGGCATACACCAAGAAAGACCAGAAGATGGAAAAGGCAGTCAGGTGTACAAAAGGAGACCCAGTGGATGGAGATGATGCACACACTGACCCCCCCCCCCCACTTTCTTCCTTAAGCTTACTTCCTCTTGGGCTTTCATGAAAACTTAAATTCCTGCCTTTCTGCCCCTCTGACCGCGGGGTTCCTGTCACAGCCGGTCTTCTCGACTCCTCCTGGACCTCGCTCATGCCACACTCTTCCCGAAACTGTCTCGTCCTTACCAACAGCTCCCTGTCTGTCCTTCAGGTGGGCTCCAAATATGGTCGGACTCACAGTTGAAGCCAACCGCTTCCTACTCTGTCCAGCAGCCTGCCTCACCACGGCCATCCAATTCCAAGTCCAGAGCATCCCAGCCTTGTTCTAGTCCTCCAACAGGTTGCCAAGGTCTGTCACTCCAGGTGGCTTCGCCAACCTCGTGTATTTCATCTGCACAGCTATGGTCTTTGTTCATGCCGCCCTGCCTGTGGGCACGTACACGATAGATGACATCATGGCTGTTATATTAGTTACCTGACACAGCACCCAGCACGTAGTCCTCATGCTGGATTGCTTAATTCATTTCTTCCTTAATAACCCTTGAAACATTTACTTTTGCAATTACATTCATGCAAACTTTGATCATACTCCAACCCATTTTCCCCCTATTATCCTCCTTCCCTCCTTCTCGCTGAACAACCTCCCCTCAAGTCCTTCCTCCATTTTCCTACAGTTTTTATTTGTTTGTGGATCCCTGCATTTTATTAGGATTACCTGTCAGAACAAGGGCTATTACCCGAACATCAGCAATTCTAAGTGGTTACACCACTGAGGACCACCCTTCCATTTGTGACCCTTAATTGTCCCAAAGTCCTCAGTATAATGCTCTGCCCTGTCCCTTTAAGAGACAAGCCCCGCCCACTCCTCCCCCTCTGCTGAGGCAAGCAGATCTTCCTTCTGCTTCCAGCCTGAGCCCCTTCCTTTTCCATCCCTCACCTGAAGAGGCAGCTTCTGCCTTTCTCCCTTCTCCCCAATTCTCACCTTCTCCCCCTCTCTATCTCTTCCTTCTCTCTTTGTTTCTCTTTCTTCTTGCCCCCTTTTCTCTTCCTCTCCCCTTTCCCCTTCCCTTCCATAATCCACTAAATAAATATCCAACCTCATTCTGCGTGGTGTGCCTATCTGTCTCTGTCTCTCACCTACCACGTGGTTCCCTGCCTGGGACTTGCTGCTCCTCATGGCCCACTGCCCGCTGCTGCCACAAACCATAACAATACAACGCTATGGTTACCCAAGGGGTGCAGTGTCAGAAATGCTACAGGTCCCTAGTGGGCAGTGGGCCACAAGACCACTGTGGGCCACAAGACCATGGTGGGCCACGAAGGCAGCCGGTCCCAGGCAGGGAGCAGCACAGTGGGTGAGAGACCTAGGGTAGGGGCAGCCAGTCCCACGAGCTGAGAAGGGTGAGAGAAAATGGATAGGTAGGTGATGCAGAAAGAGTGGATATTTATTTAGTGGGTTATGGAAGGGAAGGGGAAAAAGGAGAAGTGGGAAGAGTAGAGAGAGGCAGAGAGAAAGAGAAAAAAACAGAGAGGCAGAGAGAGGAAAAGTGGGGAGAAGGGAGAGAGGCAGAAGCTGCATCTTTGGGAGAGAGATGGAAAGGGAAAGGCTCATAGGCTGGAAGCAGAAGGAAGATCTGTCTGCCTCGCTGGTGGACAGAGGAGGGAGTGGGCAGGGCTTGTCTCTTAAAGGGACAGGACAGACCATTACACTCAGAAGAGCTGGTTCTCAGTGAATCTCCTTGCCTTGTGATGGTATGTGGATGGTCTCAGCCTCCTGCAGGTAGGAGAAGAGAAGGAAGTGGAATGAGGGGCTCTTTAAAGAAAAGGGAGAGGGAATGGAAAAGAAAACATTTAAAGACTTTAAAGAGACCAGAGGGAAAGGAAAAACTGGGGAGATGAAAAGATGTTTAAATGTAGGGAAAGAAAAGACATGAAACGAAAAGGAAGAGGCGCTTTTTCTAGGACAAAAGAGTACTTCCAACTGACTTAGTATGGTAATTAGGGCTGGGTTGGAATCCCGGGCATGGCTGCACTGGTACAGGGTCAGGTCCACCAGGGGGTGGTGTGGAGCTCTTGCTCCCTCAGCTTGTCATTCACCTCATCCCAAAAGACGCAAGGGAAACCCTGAAATGTGCTGATGTCACGTCCCTTGCACAGAGTCTGCTACTTGTTATTTGAGGGATAAGACAGGCATTGAGCTTTTCGGAGGTTAATTTTTGATTTATTGGTGGTAACAATGATTTATTCTGATACACCCCCAGGGCAAAGAAGGGGCTGTAAATATTTCAAATGTTGTTGGCTGGTGACAAGAAACACTGTTGGTTGGGGAGCAGGGCAGATGGGAATTTCAAATGCCTTTCCTAAATTACTTAAAGGCAGATAGTAAGAACTTGCTACCTTGTTAAGATCGAGGATGGTGGGGAGAGAAACATATTAAATTGTTTTAACAACTCACCCAAGGTTTGTTTTCTCTGCTGAACCCACGTGCTCTCCCTATGATGGGATGTGACTGGATTTCCCAACCTTTTCTCAGGCTTCTGGGAGAGCTGGCTGTAGATGAAGACAACCCACTGGGGTCCTCAGACATAAGGAGCCCAGGAACAAGGAAAAGGCAGGATGTGGGGAACCCTCTGGACTAAGAAACTAACCCAGTTTCTCCACCTGTTAAATGGGATGATCGCCCTTACTGATGCAGCGTGGTGGAGACTAAAGACCGAGGTGATGATAGTTTGACAGGCATGAAGTGTGACTGTCCGCTCACCAGCCTGTCTCATCTGGTTCCATGCTGGGAAGTGACAATATGCAGCTGAGCGAAGGTAGTACACACCTTTAATCCCAGCACTTGGGAGGCAGAGGCAGGCAGATCTTTGTTCAAGATCAGCCTGGTCTACAAAGCTAGTTCCAGGACAGCCAAGGCTACACAGAAAAACTCTGTCTTGAAAAACCGGGAGAGAGAGAGAGAGAATAAAAATGAATATTCCAGTTACTCCAGCCTCCTCTCCCCCTGGTTCTTATGCCAGCCCTGACTTCTAGAAAGAGACAGAGCTACCTTCCTGCATGGTGGGAGGGCTGTGGAAGAGCTCTGCACTCCAGTCCACTTGGGCAACCAGACTGCTGGCAGAATCCAGTAGTGCATTGTGGGTGATCTGTGTCAGCTTCCTGGGCACTCATGTAGCCTGTGTATGCACCCCCCACCTCACAGCTGGGGTGAGACCAAGGAGAGGCATGCACTTCAGGGATGCTTCCACAATTTAAAAATCAAGATAAATAATATCTTAATGAAATATTTTAAAACTCAATAAGTAGGAGTTGGAGGGTGGCTCACTGTCTAAAGAGCTCTCTGTGAAAGTGTGAGGGCCTGGATTTGGGTTCCTAGCACCCATGTAAAAGCCCAGTGTGAGGATTGGAGAGTTGGCTGTGCAGTTAGGAGCATTTGCTGATCCTACAAAAGAACCCAAAGCTGTTTTCCAGTGTCCACATCAGGGAGATCACAATCACTTGCAACTCCAGCTCTTGGGGATCTGACACTCTCATTTGGCCTCCCTGGGCACCAGACCACACATAGCAGGCATACAGATACACACACACACACACACACACACACGCTAAATAATAAAAATAATTCTCCTGGGCAGTGGTGGTGCCACAAATATTTAATCTCAGCCCTTGGGAGACAGTAACAGGCAGATCTCTGATTTCAAGGCTAGCCTGATCTACAAGGTGAATTCCAGGACAGCCAGGGCTACACAGAGAAGCCCTGTCTCAAAACAACAACAACAACAACAAAAACCACAAAAAAACCCAAATCAAACAAACAAATAAAAACAGGTGTAGCAACATACTTGCAACCCCAGTGCCAGGGAGGTGGAGATAAAGGATCCCTGGAGCTCACTGGAAAGCCAGCCTAGTGCCAAGTATCTGCCTTGGGAAGAGTTGGTTTAAACTACGCTTCTCAACCAAGGCCACATTGCCTCCCAGAGACAATTTGGCACAGGCTGGAGCAGGGAGGCAGCTGGCATTGCTACGGGCTTTGGGGATCAAAGTCAAGGCACCGCTCAGCACAGCACAAGACACACTGTGCCTCCTCCAGCAAGCGATCGATGCCCTCACATCTCCAGCACCGTGGGAGACAACCCTGAAGGATGGGTAGGTGACTTCTGGAAACAGTGGGCACAGAGGTGTGAAGGTACAGGGTTTGTCTGAAGATGTGAGTGAAGCCTTTCCGAGTCTTTCCAGGAAGAGGAAACAATGAAGAGACCCAACTCCTCTAGGCCAGAGGGCGCCTGGAGCTACATTGTTGGGCCACCTTGGCTGACAGAGTTGTGCTGTTTAAATGGGGGACTTGACTTTGGGGTCCCTCTGCTCTCCCTGCCCGGGGAACGCTGCTCCCAGAGGTTTCCAGTTGTGTTTGGCTAAGGGAAGCCCAGCCCAGAAGGAGAGGGGAGAAGGGATAGTGACTCCTAGTCTCTCTCCATTAGGTTACTTTGGGCTTGCTGTACTTTCCCCCCTGACCTCACAGTTTTTCTCAAGAGTGTTCCCTGTACACTAATCTCTCTGAACACACAGGCAGCAGCTTTCTCCTCCTGTCCTTCTAAGTTCAGAACAGCCACAGCCCCACTGCACCTGTCCGGTGACCTGCAGATGCTGCTACATCAGGGTAGTCTGCGGGAACAGAAAGAGGAGACAATTAGTCTGTGAATTCCTATGTGCAATTGTGGACACTGAGAAGTCCTCCTGGTTGCCACAGACAAGAGAACCCAAGAGAAAACCTGGTGCGGTCTGATAGCCTAAGAGCCCGAGAGCCGGTGGTGTAGACTCCAGTGTGAAGGCCTGAGAGTCAGGAATGTCCAGGCCGAAGATGACGGATGATGACCTGCTGTCTGAAGACAGGATTGGCAGTTTATAAAGGGCATCAGTGTGGTGTTGATAAAATGCATGGTGCTGGCAGCTGACAAGGGCTTCTCCCATCATCATATGAGGAGAACATGTGTGAGACAGAGAAGGGCTGGGCCGAATTCAGTCCTTCTGCCAGGGACCGCCCACCGTAACTGACTCCCAAGATGATGCACTGACCCCCATGACCCAGACCAACCCTTAAAAGGCCTTACATCCCAGGAGCCTCTACATTGACAGGTAGCTTTCCGTGTGGATTTGGGAAGGACTGTTCCAGCTGAGCAGTCAAGCAGACATTGAACTCAACCTTCTTCCACATCTTTCTTGTATTCAGGCCCTCCGTTATGGGATGCCACTCCCCAACACTGAGGGGGGCCATCTGCTGTACTCCGTCCACCAGCCAGAGTGCTAACCTCTTCTGGAAATTTCCTGGCAGATATGCTTAGAAATTATGTTTAATCATTTTATCTGTTAGATACATTGGCCTAGCCAAGTTAACATAGTTATCCTCAGATCGGCCCCTTTCCAGATTTTCTTCCAAGTCTCCACATTTGAGTGTGCTGTGTGTTTCCTGCAAGGGTCTCAGGCCACACTCATTTATGTGTTTGTTTATCAGCTGTCCACTGGACAGCTACTGTGGATTGAGCCTCTCTTCTAGGTGTCTGAGCTACACTGGTAAATGAAGCAAAGGTCCCTGGCTACTGTCTTCTGTGTTGTCTGGCTGGTTCTATGGCACCTGTGTACCTCTTATTTCTGGTTGCGCAGAAGAACAGTGCGCCTGTCTCAGCTCCGTGCCTGTAGTGTTTGTGGACTGAGCAAAGACACCCTTGAAGGCTGGTGAGGCAGTGTTCTTAAGGCTGTTGGCAGTGACCCAGTCTGACCACGATGGCTCTGAGAAACCAGCTCTGCACACCTGGACACATCACTCACTCACCTTTCCCTTGTTTCCAAGTGAAGGGGCTGGACTGGGAAACAGTGGCCAGCTTGGGGAGTTCTGCATTGGAATTAGCTCTTTCTGGATAATTTGGTACTGCCAAAATCTGGGGTTAGAGTAGCAAGATGCTGTCTGTAAGCACCCTGGACCTTCTACAAGGAGCTTGGAGGATGGGGGATGTCTGGGTCCTCTGCATCCTGTTGAAGGAGATCCTAAAGTGATGACATCATTTGCTTTTAGGAATCTGGGGGTGGAAGAGCCCCGTGGACTCTCCAAGGACCTCTACCTCCTTCACACCTTGTCCACACCTACCTTTTCTCCCAGGGGTGTGTGTGTTCCCTGGAGCTAGAGGGCACAGGGAAGGCAGACTTGGAGCCTTCAACATCCCCAGTTAGGCCCACTGCTGTCAACTGGCCAGCCAAGCAGCCTCATGGGCAAACATATGCACACAGATCCCTGAATGCACCAGCAGGGGGAGTCTGCCTGAGGCAAACCACTATCCCCATGATTCATGCTACATGCTGCATTCCCAAGCTCACAGCACAGTTAGTGCTCCCATGTCTCTTCCAGGCTGGACCTCCTGACCACATCTTTTTAAAAAAAGGTTTACTTATTTTTAGTGTTGTGAGGTATCCACCAGAGAAGACTTCTCAGTCATGAATTCAAACCAATAGAAATTCTTTATTATCCAGCCAGTGACTGCACTGTGTGTTTGTGACCAGAGTGCAGTCTAGAGCCTTTCTCGGGGGTGAGCTTTTAATGCACAAAAATCTCATTCTGGGTTGACAGATATCAACCAGAACCACCGAAGTAGAACTACAGAAGCCAAAAAGCAAGGTTAGCACCTTTAGGGACTTTCCCAGAATTATGGACTTTGATGGATTAAGTCTTTGTTTTCATTTTGACCAGAGTTGCCGTCTATGTGCTAGGTTCAAAGTCTTGAATGGTACTTTCCTCATGGCTTCAGTTGTGCTAAGGTCTGGAGGCCTGTTACAGTATGAATGTTTTCCCTGCATTTATGCCTGTGCATCATGTGAGTGCAGTACTCACGAAGGCCAGAAGAGGGCAATGAGTTCCCTGGAACTGGAGTTACAGCCGGTCTTTAGCTGGCCTATGGGAGTTACGAATCAAATTCAGGTCATCTAGAAGAGCAGCCTATGCGCTAAAGCTCCGAGCACTCTCTCCTGCCCTCTAGTGACCACATTTAAGACATCAGGCAGACATGGGAGGATGGGCAACCTGCTGCCAGTGAGCCTGTTGGCAATGACCAAGCCAGCATTTGCTGATTCTCCCGGGGCATAGCACAGTGTGCCTGGCATCTGTGTGCACCCATCCCATTTCCTCACCTCAAAACAGTTCAGGGAGTTATGTGATCATGAGTTTGAGGCTAGCTCAACCTATATAGCAAGGCTTTGCTGAGAGAGGCAGGGAGGAGGAAAGAAGGGAAAAGCTGGGAATTCCAGGTGTGGGCAGGCTACTTAGAACAACCCCTGAGGAGCTGCCACAGAGTCCGTGGCCTTGGTCTAGGACTCTGTCCATCTGACACAGAGCCCTCCTTCAGAGCCTCTGATGCCAGCCAGGGTGTGAGACATTGTGACGCTCTCCCCAGGTGCCTGTACTGCACACACAGGTGGCAGTACCCCCACCCCATCTTCAAAGTGCTCAGGTATCCAGGCTGAGAAGGAGGACTTGACTTCAGGCCTCGAAGCCTTGCCAGCAATGTCTGCAATGTGTGGAGTACATAGGGCAGGCAGCTTGTCAGGGAAACACCATGAGTCTGGGGGCCAAGAACTCGAGTTTGGAGCCCAGCTCACTTGCCCGTGGCTGTAGATCCACAGATGGGTAAATCTGCCCTGTGTGTGACGGGGAAAGGTTGTCACCAGCTACCAAGGTGGCAGCTGACAGTTGACTTTTCCTGCTTTGTCTATGCAGCTGTGAACAGACTTTTTTGGAGCTGGGTATACAGGCTTGAATCCTGGGCCTCTGTGTAAACCATGCTGGCATTTCTAGGCCCCAGAACTGGGTATTGGGGTGGTCTTATGTGCTGCAGATGCTTTCCTGCCTGCCCAAACTTCTGCTCATGTGTTGCAGGTGCTGGCCACCCAACTGCTGGCCCAGCTAGAACTGAAGCTGACCGACCACATCCTAGTGTCCAGACAGGACACAGGGTGCAGAAACCCTGCCTCTCACTGCCTGAGAGCTGGACCCCTCTGTCCCTCAGCAGTCCTGCCCAGTGCACGGGCACACACTCAGCACACATCAGCAGGGCATAAATATTTATGACGAGCAACTAATGCGGTGGCTTATAGGATTCCTGGAGCTTCAAGTGGGAGCTCTGTGCATGGGAAGCATTTTATGTGAGGAGGGGGTCCTGAACAGGAGAGCGGTGTGTGCAAGCAGAGAGAGGGATCTTGGCCTCTTAGAGTGTTCTGGAAGGCTGCCCTTCGCTGCAGCAGCTCGAGTGTTTCCATTTTCAGGGAAGCTTGGCTGGCAGCTGCCACCATGCATTGGCATTCTATCAGCCTTTGAAGTGTGCTCTTCAAGAAGCCCCGCCCCAGTCCTGCTGGATACCCACAAAAATAAAATAATATAAAATAAAAAGATGGAAAGCATCCCTTAGCCACGCACCTACCTACCCATCTGGAAGCTGAAGGAGAGGTGGGTAGAGGAGAGGGCTCCTGCTCTCACTGTCACAAATTTCTAGGTGACTCTCAGAGTTGAAACCAAGGATGACTTTGTCTGCTCCTCCCAAAGCCTTCCATAGGGTGACTCGACCACATTCCCAGCCTCTCTCCTGCAACAAGACATACAAGTATCAAGCCAACCGTGGTACACATCTGTAATCCTAGCACCCAGGAGGCGGAGGCAGGAGGAGCGTAAGGGTTGATGCCAGCCAAGGCTAAACAGATGTTACATAGTAGGACCCTGTCCCAAAAAAGAAACAGAAAAGAAAGGAAATGCAGATATGTCAAACTTCCAACAATATACCAAAGGTTTGCACACATCTGAGTCAATTCCTTCCCTCTGGCCCTCAGCATCCTCGCTGCGGCCATCTCCTAACACTCTTTGACACGGCTTTTCAGAGGTCCTGAGGGGGCGGGTGAGGAGTGGTAAGCAAAGTCCGGAGACAGGAGGCTTTCTGCAGGGAAGTCAGGCCTGGGCCTGGAGAGGTGCTCCTGCCCTGTGGGCCTTTTCCTGGGGGCAAGAGCAGTAGCCAAACCTGACCTGTTCAACTCTGACTGGGGAGGAGCATGCTCCTTTAGCAGAAGGAGGGCCTTACAGTTGACCTCCCACACTGTTGGATTTAGCCACCTGGGAACTCCCACTCCTGTCCCAAGCAACCCCCACTCCCAGCACAGTCAGGACTGTGTTCCTCCAGGGTCAAACTTCCCCGCCTGCCCCTTTACCCAAACCAGTGTCCTTTCCCTAACCTTAGACACCTCTTCTGCTGAGGGGGTGAGGAAGGAAGCAGCCAGGTGGGGTAGCGCAGGTGACAAGCATGGGCGAGCATGGAGCTAGTCCTTCACCACCACCACCACGCAGGGCCTCATGACCAGCATCAGTTTCTCCTTCTTCCTGCTAACACCTGGCCAGCTCCCTGTCACAGTGCTAATAGCACTGTATTGATTTTGCTCACGTGACTGTTGTCCCCCAAAGACCATAAACTCCTCGAGAGCGGAATCTATGCTTTGTTCATGTTTTTGAACTCAGCTGCCCACCAGTGTCCAGGACAGAATGGGCACTCCATAAGCCCTTGGTGAAAGCTCCTCCAGACTTCATACAATCATAAAGGCAAACGTAAATTCCGGTTACTCATGCTGTTCCCCAGCAAGGCCCGGGCCGGACTGGAGAGGAAAGGCCTGATTGCAGGGATTTCCAGAGGTCTGTTGTGGCTGCTGCGACTCTAAGCACGTGATACAAGGCCAGCTGCCTGCCACTCTTCCTGCGGGTGTGTCATTTGCACAGCAGGAGAGGACCCCGTCCTTGCGACAGAGAAACTGAGTCACCCAGAATGAGTGCCGCGTGAGCAGGCTACCCAATAAAGACAATGGTATCCCTCCGCCCTGTCGATGACAGGCATCACCTGAGAACAGAAGAGAAGAGGGCATGAGTCTGCGCTGCCACTGTGTGTGTGTGGAGATGAGTGGTGCCCAGGGTACAATTATGGCCCATAAATTAATCTTTTTTTTTTAAAAAAAAATATTTAACAGGGAAAAGGAAAAATCCAGCTGAGCATGAGCTTTGCCCCTTCCGTGCCTTCACATGAGCCAGCAGCCCCATGCTCCTACGCCTGCCTTCCCCCCATTCACGCTGCATTCTGGCAAGGACTTCACATTCTAGGGCCGCCCGTGGGACATGTGCCCTGCAATGATCTGCTAAGCAGCTCAGTCAGGGTACAATTAGGGACTGCACTGTGTGGTGTGACCGTGGGTGTCTCAGGGGTTGGGGGGAGAGGCATGACTAACGACCAAAGGCTGGTGGCATTCTATGTGACATGCAGGATGAGGTAATGCTGACAGCAGGTGGAGAAGAGCAACTGAGGCCAGAGCGGCCAGCAAGAAGTTCCAGACCCCACGTGCTGGACAGTGAGTGCAGGGGAAGGCAGGTCGGTTCCATGGGCCAGAATGTGCCTTGAAGATAAGAAGGCAGTTCACTGTTAGGACAAGAAGATGAAAGCAACTGTGTGCACCCAAAATACTCCATTTGGAGAGCCATGGGCATGTTTGTGCCTTGTGGAAAATAGAGTCCTTCTCTGCATTGTTTAAAATTTAAAGTGGGCTATGGGAATGGCCCAGTGAATAGTGTGCTTGTCATGCAAATGTGGAGACCAGGGTTTAGAGTCCTAGAACCTATGGCAAGACAGGCATGATGGCCTTCTGCACTCCTAGGACTCAGGAGGTACAGACTGGGGATCCCTGGCTAACCGAATTGCTAGACTTACTGGAGTCTGTGAGCTGCAGCTTCAGTGAAGAGAAACTTCTTCAATAAGTAAGCTGCAGAGGACCAAGGAAGGCATCGAACATCAACTTTGGGCCTCTATACACATGTACATAATGTGTGCATGTACCTACATGTATGTGTGCCCTTACACATGCAAACATGCATACACACACAATGCATACATATACATGCAAAATTTTTTAAATGTGACTCAGCCCAGTGTAAGGAATAGCCTTAAAAAAAAGACAGATGGGGCTGGAGAGATGGCTCAGAGGTTAAGAGCACTGACTATTCTTCCAGAGGTCCTGAGTTCAATTCCCAGCAACCACATGGTAGCTCACAGCCATTCATAATGAGATCTGGTGCCCTCTTCTGGTCTGTAGACACACATGCAGACAGAACACTGTATACATAATAAATAAATAAATAAATTTAAAAAAAAAGACAGACGATTCTCTCCTCAGCTCCCACTACAACCATTTCAATCTCTCATTCCAGAGATTCATGAGAATCAAAAGCTTGGATTTTCACATGAATGACAACATATGACATACAATATTCTGGATACTGCTTGTTTTTTTTCCAATCAAAATATACAAATGATTATTCCATTTCAGACTCATAATGACTAATTTCAATTGTCAACTTGGTTGGATTAAGATGTACCTTGGGGTACTGGGGAGGTTGCTCAGTGGAGCAAGTGCTTGGTCATGAGAACCTGAGTTCAAATCTCCATAACCCATGCTAAGCTGGGTGTGGTGCTGTGTGCTTCAGATTCCAGGGCTCTTGCTATGGGATGAGAGGCAGAGGCAGCAGCATCCTCAACCAGTCCGGCAGACATAGTGGGAAAGCAACAAGGTGGAAGGCAAGAACCGCAGATTAAATAAAAAGGAGAAAAGGACGAGCTGGAGGGACGACTCGGCAGTTACAAGCATTTGCTGCTCACGAAGAGGACCTGGTGGCTCCAGCACCTACTACCCACATATTTGTTTTGAGCAGTGTCTCATTATGCAATCTTGACGGGCTTGAAGCTTACTATGTGTGTATGCCAGGCTGGACTTCAACTCATAGAGATCCTTCTGCCTCTGCCTCCCTAGTACTGAAATTGCTACCATACCTGTCTCATAAATTTATCTTTTTTTTTAAAAAAAAATAGTATTTAAAAGGGGAAAGGAAAAATCCAGCTGAGCACGAGCTTTTCCTCTTCCGTCCCTCCACATGAGCCAGCAGCCCCACGCTCCTGATGCCTGCCTTCCCCGCTACTCACGCAGTATTCTGGCAAGGACTACATTCTCCCTGTGTCCTGAGAATGTGACAGAGGATGAGTCCAGAGGCCAGGCAGGGACTTTGGGAGGAGATTTCAAGACAGCATAAGATACAAGCTATGCATTTACCCAGATTCACAGTGGGGGAAAGCAGAAGCAGACTAGAAAAATACAAACAAAACAAAAACAAAAAAACATGCAGTTGGGCAAAACAAGGAATGTGAACCCAGTTACAGAGCAAGGGTGGAATGAATGTCAGGTTTCGGAAGTGCCATGGGACCACTGTAGCTCAGAGATGCTCAGAGGTGCTGCACTTGCCCACTCAGAGGTGTGTGTAACCATTGTCCAGATGGCAAAGGTGGGCTTGTGACATTTTGTCTTTGTTGTCAGCTTGGCCTGATTTGGAAGCACCTAGGAGACACAGCTCTGGTCACCACAAGAGTGTGACTGGGAAGGGAAGACCCTGCGCCTTCCTATGGGTCAGGAGCCCAGACTGAATGAAATCTGAGAAGACGATGGATAGAGATGAGTTTTACCATGAAGCTGCGAGTTACAGGAGTACTTCTTTCCTTTAGTGCCTGCCTGCCAAGTCTTCAGTACTGAGCAAAGCGTCTAATATAGGTCCCTAAGAGCTGTCTTAATTTTTTATGGCTTTGTAATATTTGACCAATTTCTTTGTGCTTTGTGACAAACTAATTTAACTAGAACAATATTCATTAACAGTAAGGTTTTTATCATTATTATCAGTGTTGAAATGATATTCTTGCATATCCATCTATGTACACATGCAATCTATAAGAATAGCTGGGTTCAGGGTAGGACAGGGACTCTCAAAATTGCTCTATAGCAGCGCCTTTATGTGAGAGCACCTGGCTCCTTCTCAGTAGGGTTAGGCTTTTTTTCTTTTAGTTTTTTGAGACACGGTTTCTCTGTGTAACAGCCCTGGCTGTCCTGGAACTCACTTTGTAGACCAGGCTGGCCTCAGACTCATAGAGATCCTCTTACCTCTGCCTCTCAAGTGCTGGGATTAAAGGTGTGTACCTCCACCTCTCAGCAAGATTAAACTCAACCTTTGCATCCTAACGACAGTGCTGTTTCAGCAAATCTGCATTCTGTGTGAGTCGATGTTCTTTTCAGATGTTTAGAGTCCTTTATTCTCATCCCCTTTGTCTACTTCTACTAATTTGTTGGCATTTTCTTAGTGACTTGCAGGAAAGTTTTATTTAATATAGCAACTTCTTTTCATGCTGCTGCATATGTTTTCTAGTCTGTAATTTGTGTTTTTATTTTGTGCATTTATATATGTATCATTTGTGTATGAATGTCTGCTGTATGAGTGTAGGGTGTAGCATTGTGTGTGTATGTGTCCAGGTGAAAGCATCAGGCGTCCTCGTCTCTCATTCTCTGTCTAGTCCTTTGAGGTAGGGTCTCTCTTTGATCCTGGGGCTCACTTTTTCTGGGTGAGGCTGGAAGCCAACGATCTCTAGAGATCCTCCTAACTCTGCCCCACACAGAGCAAATGTTTCAGGCACACTCTGAACTTGCAGCTTGTTATGGGTGTGTTGGGGTCTGAACTCAGCTCCTCATGAGAACTCTTAACCACTGGCTCATCTCATTAGCCTGCTTTAACTTTTTCACTAGTAACTTCTGCTAGGTAGGAGTGTGAGGCTTACATACACACTATTAATATTTTCTTTTATTACTATGGGTTTGTCCACATTTATCTCTTGCACACTTCAAGATTATAAAAATATACTTGCATATTTCCTTTTGTATGGGTCAAATCTTACTTTAAATATTTAGTTGGTCTACAACAAATTTTGGGTTTGGTAATGAGCATTTTCTCCCTTAACACCGTAGCTTAGATTTCCCATTTACCTGTTTCTAAAAGTCATCTCCTTATTATACTCTATTAACCAGCTCCCCAAATACAGATTGGTTCTATATAGTATGATATTAAAAGTAATAATGCCAGGAGTACCCATTTTGGTGGTGTCCAATACAGACTAATACTCATGCAGTTAATATTGCTTACATGCCACTGAGGGATCAGGTTAAAAATTCAGATTCCAGTTCAGTACATCCAGGGGAACCTGAGGTCCAGCATCTGCAAGGGGTTCCTAGGACTCGTATGATGCTGCAGACCGCACAACTCTGTGTAATTCTTCAACTTTCTATTGTGTCACTTAGGGAGGAGGTAGCACTCACGAGCCGCCCAGTTCTGTCTTCAAAGGACTGGAGCTCTGAAGGCTTTCCCACTAAGTCAATCTATTTCTAAACCCTGGTTCTGCGACCTGAGCGCAAACCTCACTTATGTGCCGAAGCATCAGCATTTTGCAAGACAGTCTTCATGTCTTCCCTTTCTCTACCTGTGCCGCAGATGCCCTGGGAGGGCAAGGAGGAATTTTTTCCTTTGAAACTCGTCTCTGACCTAAGTGCTTCCCATGCTTGCCTGCCCAAGTAAGATCATGAAGTGTTTTCAGTTAAGCCTCCAGCCTTCATGTCTCTAAAGAAGGCTCCAGATTAACAGGGTGGGTACTGAGAGGGGAGGGCTGGGTAGAGAAAGAAGGCCCCAGGGGTGAGCTGGCAGATGTTTAGCAGGCTTTCCATAGCAGAGCAGCAGCCCTCATGTCCAGCATTTGCTTTTTCTGTGGTGCAAATTCTCCCCCCACCATCAATTTTCTGCTGGCCCCGTCCCATCACCGCACGCAGCAACACTTAGAGCAGCCCCAAGCAACAGAAACAGTAAACATAAAATTCCCCCAGTGACAAGAGACAGTAGCATAATCATTAGGAAATTAGGAGTTTTAGGTCTTGCTGTATTTTTAATGTATCGAGTTGTAAATTTTTAAGGAAGGCTATACTTAGCAACAAATTTGCTCTCCTGAGAGCCTGTCTGAGCAAGTTCCAGCACCTCTTTTGGGGCTTCCACTTTGATAGTTCAAATCTACCCTCAAGGACAGACAAGCTTTGGAGGCTTCTTCAGCCTGTGCCTTTGAGACTCTCGCTTCCAGCAATGGCCAAGCTGCCAGCATCGGTGCTCTGCTACCCCCTATCGGCGACACCGGTCAAGCACCTGGGAACTTTACTTTGCGATAGACTTGGATACGCCAGCGACCAATGGAGCAGTCCCTGTCTGCAGCCTTTTTGTGTGGTTCTTTAGTTCAGGCAGTTATGAGCCCCTTAACTTGGGGAGGAGGTAACACGCGTTTATCATCTCATTCTGCATTTGAAGGGCTCAGTGCGGGTTTTTCTATTAAGTCTATTTCTGAGCCCCAGTTTGTGCCTTGGTTCAAGAGAAGGTTCGACCTCTACCACCTTCCAAGGTGTCCCTCTGCACCCACCTTTGTGCTCAACCACTCCGCGGGGAAGAGGCAAAAACACTTGGCCTTACTTGGAGCTGTAGTGCCATCTAGTGTTTATACAGGGGCATTGGCGTGTGCACCCGCTCTCCAGCCCCACACTGGCAGGGAAGCTTGACTTCTAAATTTTGACTGTAGTGTGTGCTATGCTGTTTTGTTGGAGGTAGCAGAGAAAGTCTCTCCAGATATCTATCTGCCAGACCGGGCTTCCTGTCACAGAGCAGGCCAGGAGGGAAGTACGACACCAGCTCTTTCTGTGCTTCTCACCTCGGACAGCAGTCTGGTTCATAGCTGACAGCTTCAGCCAGGATGACCTTGGGGTCCCCCTCAGCTGGTAGCTTTAAAGCCCAAGACCATCTGTGAGAAATACATTTATGATGGATAAGCAGTTCAGGGCATCCTGTGTAGAAAAGGTTCGAGACGCCTTGCCTATCCTTACCATGTTTAATGAATTTGGACACCTCCGTTGTTAGTCGTTCCCTGCCCCCGCCCCATAGTGGTGGGGGGAGCCAGCCACAGCTTCGATAATGAGAACAGCTCATTCATTGATTGGTCATTACACGCTGTTTGCAAAGTACTAGTCTAGACTAACCCATCAGCTCACTGAGAAGAAGAAGGGCAAAGAAAGAAGACATGTGCTCTCCCAGAGAACCAGCGGCAGCAGATCCAAAGAGGTCCAGGTGGCCCTGCACTTGTCTCCCTTAGTCTCTGGCCTTTTCTGGGTTCTGCCCTGATCCCTTTGTACAGAGTCCCACAGGCTCCACTGTCCCTGGTCTAGACACTGAGGCCACCTGGATGTGTGCAAGCCCTTCAGAGCTCCAGCGGCCAAGGTTCACCATCTTCTGGAGAGGAACTTCTGTCTGTAGCATCAGGTGGGTTTGCTACTGGGGAGCAGAAAGGCCTGGCAGGTCAGCAGGCGGTGTCAGCATTCTCACTCCAGGTCACAGGCCTCCAAGTGGCCTTTGGGATGTCTGTCTGTCTATATTTTTATTTTTTAGATACTGTCTCATTCTGTAGTCCAGGCTGTCCTCAAATGGACATCTCATCCTTGCAACTGACGTTCTTTTAAAATTTATTTATTGTGTGTGTGCACGTGCATGCGTGCTCGTGCTTGTGTGTGTGCGCGCGCGCATGCACCCGTGTGCTCAGTGGGGGTGTGCATGCATGCACAGGTATACCTATGCCTACATGAATGTAAAGAACAGAGGACAACTTCGAGGGTTCAGAGTCTGTTCTTTTCTTCTAACACAGGTTCTGGGGTTCAAACTCATATCTTCGGGTCTGTGCAACAGGTAGCCACTGAGTCATCTTGCTGGCCCTGGAACTCACAAAGTTTAATAGTCTTGGAAGATCCTTAAAAACCCAATGGATTTCTAGTGTGGTGTTATTGGGTTAACAGTGGTGGAAAGATAAATGCACACGATTTCCCCAGGGGGGCATTTTGGCTTTTTAAAAAATTGAAGTTTGAAGTTAATAGAACTGGAGATACAGCTCAGTGGACAGAGAGCTTGCTAGGGACCTGAACTGCATCCCTAGCATGGATCTGGGTGTGGTGCCGCCTACAAGCTAGAGGCAGGGGGTTCAAAAGTTCTGGGTCATCTTCAGCTACAGCAAGTTTAAAGCAGTCCCAGGATAGCCAAGACCCTGTTTCAAAATAAATAAAACAAAATGAAATAGTTTAAATACCCAAGCCCACTAACCCTGACACTCCACTGATACGGATTTAATGCACTAAAGTTTATATGTACAAAAATGGACAGCACAAGACTTTGTATTCAAAAAATATGTTCTTTTTTATGTACATGGATGTTTTGCCTGCATGTATGTCTGTAGACCATACGTGTGCCTGATGCCCATGCTGGAAGAGAGTGTTGGGTCCCCTGAAACTGGAGTTACAGCTGTGAGCTTCTGTGTGGGTGCTGGGAATATAACCCAGGTTCTCTGAGAGAGCAGTTAATCTTACCTGTTGAGCCATCTTTTCAGCCCCCAAATTTTATAGTTTTAACGAGACATTCTAAATAATATCAATATGGAATTAGTTTTAATTTTCTGGTATTACAACAATAACAAAAATGTACTATTGTGGTCCATTTCGTATTCCAATGTGGAATGCAGAGGAATGGGTGATAGGACCCTCTGTGAAGTGCCCACTTCCTAGTACTGGAGTGAATGCCATCTGCTTCCCTAAAGAAGGGGCCATTCAGATTCACCTGGGAGCTTTTATGCCACCACTGTTCCACAACCCTCCATCAGGAACCTTTGCTGCCCCTCTCCAATAATCATTTTGGGGAGAAGAGAGAAAGTGCTGGAAGAACATGCTTATCTGTGTGTGGATGCATGTGGGCTGCTGGCGGGATGCTTACAGGAGTGGTCTCTGGGTGGCGAGATTTTTCAGGTGTTTCAAAAAAATATATATATTGTTTTTTCAAGACAGGGTTTCTCTGTAGCTTTGGAGCCTGTCCTGGAACTGGCTTTTGTAGACCAGGTTAGCTTCAAACTCACAGCGATCTGCCTGCCTCTGCCTCCCAAGTGCTGGGATTAAAGCCATGCTCCACCACCACCTGGCTTCAAAATAATATTTGAAAAATGTGGTTTGCTTAACTATTCACTTACCGAAGGTTGTCTGCATTGTCCTAAGCTTCTGGCTATTACAGACAAGGCTTCCGTGAATACAGTTTGCATCTTCTGACATAAATGCTCATGAATGCAATTGAAGTTTGTCACCTGGCTTAGGATAGGGGTGATCCTGGGGATTGCTCCATGCGAGCGTGAGAACGCATATTCCATTGAGTGAAAGTGTTTGTAGACATCCTTAGGTCTGCCTGGTGAGCAGTGTGGTTCATCTGTCTATTCTGGCATCATTCTCTTTGTTTTGGGCATTGAAGTCTTCATCTGTTGCCTGTTTCATTTCTGTCACAGCTTGCTCTGTGTATTTTAGGACTGTTATTAGGTACATAGTGTTTAAAATGGTTGTGTCTTCATGACTAATTGACTTTTCAAATCATTATAAAACACCGCTTGGGCTGAGATGTGGCTCAGTAGTAGAGCACTTGTCTAGTATGCACAAAGCCCTGAATTCAGCCCTCAGCAACACACACACACACACACACACACACACACACACACACACACCTCTTTGGGTCTCTAATGTTACATATTAAAATATCTGCTGGTTGTGCTGTGGTTGTACACACCAGTAGGATGCACTAAAGAAGCAGAAGAGGAGAATCACAAGTGATAGCTCAGTAACTCAGAGCACTTCTTGCTCTTCTGATCCAAGTTCAGTTCCCAGCATCCACATCAGGAGGCTCACAATCCCGTGTTACACAGGCATTCATGCGCACATACTCCCTCCCTCTCTCTCCCTGTCTGTCTGTCTCTATTTCTCCCCCCCCCATTTCTCTCTCTCTCTCTCTTTCTCTCTCACACACAAATTAAAAATAATAAAAATAAATCTTAAAAAATGCCCACAGATCCTGGGCACAAAATGAGGATCGCCACTGCTTTACCTGCCCAGGACCTAGGAACCACCTGGAAAGAAGGACTGTTTTTTGTTTTCAAGCGCTGAGAGACATCTGAAGCCCTCACAAGTTTTGAGGAATGCTGGTGGCAAGACCCTCCTCTCTCTATGTCTCACCTGCCCTGGATTGGCATGAGACAGCTGGTGAGCCATGTGGGTGGCCCCGGGTGGGCACAGCACCACTGCCACTGGCTCCTCCACACGGGGCTTGTGAAACATCGCTGACGTTCTTTGCTCTAGTCTCTTTTGTCGGTCCCACTGCCACTCTGCTGTCGCTGCCTACTTGGCGTCCTGCCTTCACTTGCCTTTCAGTCTGTGTGCCTATTTAGCATCAGATGTGTCTCCTGTAGACAGCATATGGGGCCAGCCACATTCTTTGTGTCCAGTCTGATGATCTTTGTCTTTGGAGCATTTAATCTACACATGTGTAGTGTTTTATTGAGCTAGCTGGATTTCCATCTGCCAGCTTACACTTTGTCCTCTGGGTATTTCATGTCTATCTTTCCTCCTCTTTTCCTTCTTTATGGGATCTTTTGGGTTAAGCACATCCATCTGACAGATTTTAAGGGTGGGAGGGCAATACTAGGGATGAAGCCCCAGGTCTGATGCATGCAACACACGCCCCATCGCTGAACTACACCTCCTGTCAGCATTTTTCTTGATGAGCTCCCTAATTCCTGAGCTGTTGTTTTAATCTAGCGCAGTGGTTCTCAACTTTCCTAACTCTGTGACCCTTTAATACAGTTCCTCATGTCGTGGTGACCCCCAACCATACTTCATAACTGTAATTTTGCTACGGCTATGAATAATAATATAAATATCTGCTATGCGACCCCACAGAGGTGGTGACCCATAGGTTGAGAAACTCTGGTCTGGATCATTCTGTGCACATCTTAACTCACTGGCATCAGCATCGGGTCTAAACTGCTTCCTAAACCGGTCTAAACCGGAGCTGTGCAGAAATGTCACCCCTCTCTAGCCCTGCCCCTCCTCTCTTTCCCGTAATTTGCTGCCAGAGTGAGGGTTTTTAGAAAGTACATGATTTCTGGACTGCATCCCAGACTTTCAACATCAAACTCTGTGTTTTTAAAAAGCTCCCAGGTGATTTGAGGGTCAGCAGGCTAGAGATCTCCCCTTCCCTAAAGCTGAGGATTAGGGAGCAAAGATGAGTTAACAGTCACATACCAAGAGAAGCTGCTCCCCGCATCTCTGCTCTCTTCCCCAGAAGCTGGACTGTGTAACCCCATGACTTCCCTGTGTCTTCTGTGTCAGCTGCCTGCTTTGGGCTCCTCAGAGAAGAAAAGTGGATTTAGAAGGGAAGAAATGCTTTGAGCCCCTCTGGATATTTGAGGGGCCAACTGTTTTAAGCAGTATTCTATTGCTGTGAAGAAACGCTGTTACCTCAGCAACTCTTACAACAGAAAGCGTTTAACTAGGGCTTGCTTATGGTTTCAGAGGTCTAACTCATTATCATCATGGCGGGAAGCATGGCAGCGGGCAGGCAGACATGGTGCTGTAGTGGTAGTTGAGAGTTCTGCATCCGGGGCTCAGGCAGAGGAAGAGAGAGACCGGGACTAGTGTGGGCCTTTGAAACCCTAAAGCCCACCCCCAGTGACTTACTTCCTCCAACAAGGCCACACTTGCTCCAAGGCCACACCTCCTAATCCCTCTCAAACAGTGTCACTCCCTAATGACCAAGCATTCAAAATGCATGAGCCTACGAGGGCCATTCTCATTCAAACCATCACTGGCTCCCTCCATTACCTGTGAGGAAAGAATGGCGGGAACCAAAGGGCAGTGCATGGGCTAATTCAACATGTGCTAAGGTTTGGTGTGTGGCGGGGATGAGGGAAGGCATTAGAAGTAAATAAGTGAACGGGATGCACATGGAGATACAAGGAAAGAACACATGGAAATATTTAGGCTATTCGGAAACTGAATACTTTTCATGAGAGGTGAAGGCTGAGCTGAGCTGAGGAGTGAATGGGGGATGATCTCTGCTTTCCTGTGTAGATTCACAGATTTCATGGCAGACACGTTTTGCCTAAAGGTTCCTCATAAGGGTTGGTACCCATATTTTCTTAGTCCCTCTAGACCCAGGAAGAATTTCAGGCTTGAGACTCACTGGCTCTTATGATCAGGTCCCATAAAGAGCCTCTGATTGGTCACTGATGAGCAGATCCCATAAAGAAAGAGCCTCTGATTGGTCACTGATGATCAGATCCCATAAAGAGCCTCTGATTGGTCACTGGTGATCAGATCCCATAAAGAGCCTCTAATTGATCACTGAGATGTGGTGTTCCATCTACAGCATTTCTCAGTGGATCACCAGAGCTGTTGGCCCTGCCTGTGAACTGCTGTTGGAGAGCACTGAACAAAACCTGGTTGGCGAATCCTCCACAGCACCATCACATAGCCTAGTGTGTGGTATTGACTGCCTTTGACAAGAGATGACCAGAAGGAGTCATAGAGTGCTCTGCAGGGCCGGGTAGGCAGAGGGGAACAGCACTTACAGCAGCGGAGGGCAGTCTAGGAATGGGAAGTCCAGAGGACCCGCAGAGTCCAAGCCAAGAGGTAGTCAGCAAGGCTCAGACCCCACAGTCCCAGAGGAAGTAACAGTTACAACAAATAAGGTGTTAATGCCAGAGACCCCCAGGAAAGAACTCAACCTGTGGACAACGAAGAGAAACGAGTTCCTGCCTGGGACTAAGGCAGGGTCTGGTACTCAATGAGTCCCACCTGCTCCATAGCAAGGCCACTTAAATCCTGTGAGCTACCCTATGCACCTAGGAGAGCGTGCATCCCTCCTGAGGTCTAGAGGACCTGCAGACTGGATTTTAGAATAGATCTCTCAATGGCACAGCCAGGAGCTATAAAGGAAAGGGCCACAAGAAAGAGAAATTCTGATTTTTTTTTTAAGTACAGAATACACTAGTGTGGTGGTTTGAATAGGAATGATCCCAAAGACTCGTGTTTGAATGTTTGGCCCACAGGGAGTGGCACTATTAGGAAGTGTGGCCTTGGAGTAGGTATAGCCTTGTTGGAGGAAGTATGTCACTATGGAAGCCAGCTTTGAGGTCTCCTGTGCTCAAGCTATGCCCAGGGTGATCTGCCGCCTGCAGATCAAGATGCAAAACTCTCAGCTTCTTCTCTAGCACCATGTCTGCCTGTATGTCACCATGCTTCTCACGGTGACAATAGTGGTCTAACCCGCTGAAACTGTAAGTCGCCCCAGCTAAATGTTTTTCTTTATAAGAGTTTTCATGGCCAGTGTCTCTCCACAGCAACAGAAGGTTGAAGGGAGGAAAGAGGCAGGGAGGGGAACAGAGAAAAATGTAGAGCTCAATAAAAATCAATAAAAAAAAAGAAGTATGTCTTCATTTACCGCAAGGTTTGGGGCCACACCAGGAATTCTAACAATGGGACTAGATGATACACAGTAGGCCTTTAGATTAGATGCTATAAAATTGCCCTTTGGAGGGATTGAAGCTCAGGGTCAGCGTTTTGAGCAGTGAGTCATGCCTACACATTTTGCCCTCGATAGGAAATCATGACGCCAAAATGTGGGGGAGCCTCTCTCCTCTAAGAGGCAGAGCTTTCTGTGTGAGCACACGTCATGACGAGAAGATGGAAACACAACTTTACTGCTCACTCTCGCTGAAAGACGGCAGCTAGAGCTCACATCTGTTTCTCTCAGGCTCGATGCTACCAGTGTAAGCAGCTGATCAGTGCAGTGTGCTGGCGTTTCCAGTCTCTGCTCGCCCCTGTGTGGGGGTCATCACAGCTTATGGAGTGTCTCATCCAACCAGAGAATCCTAGCTCCATTTGTGTGATGCTTAGTTTTAATAATCAACCTGACATAACCTAGAGAAATCCAGGAAGGGAGTCTCAGAGAGAGATTGTCTATGTTGAGTTGTTCTATGGGGATGTATGGCTTAATAAAGGTCATTGATGTGGGGAGACCCAGTTCAATGTGGGTGTTACATTCTCCAGGAAGGGGTGACTGATCTGTATAAGAGTGAAGAATTCAACCGACCAACGAACCAACCAAACAACCAAACAACCACACAAACAAACAACGAACCAACCAACCAACCAACCAACCAACCAATCAAGCAAGCAAGCAAGTAAGCAAGCATTTGTTTCTCTGTGCCAATGACTGTGGATATGAAGTGTGTAGGTGTTTTAAGTTTCTGCTACCTTGACCTTCCTACTATGTGAGCTGTAACCTGGAATTGTCAACTGAACTAAACCCTTTATCCCCTGCTTTGCTTTTTGTCAGTATTTTGTCACAGAGACAGAAATCGAATGGTGATAACTTGTGATCATCCCCTAGCCACCCCACGGAGGGGCAGCACGGGATACTGAAACTCTAGCAAGTCCCATCTCAGCTCCAGGTATCAGTTCCCTACCTATAAAATGGGAGCAATAATACATACCCTGCCAACTCCATAGCTTTTGAAGGCTGAGCAAATGCCTCCCAACCCAGGGAGTGGTCTGCCAGCTGCAGGGAAGGACCCCCAGAGAGAGCGCAGTGCAGTCTGTCCTGAATTGCTTCAAGGGAGAGGAGTTTGGACTGTTCCTGCAGCTCCATTTTTCTTAGAGGAGATTTCCTTTTATTACTGGCAAACTAAAATAACCTCAGGAAACCTTCAAAGGCAGGATGTAGGGCAGGAGACAGTGCGCTCCCTGCCCTGGTTCCATTGGCAAGGCTGCAGAGATATGCTCCCTTCCACGTGTTCTCGCTCCAGCCCCTCTCTCCTCTCATCAAAGTCAAAGCACGTCTGCCTCAGCTGTGGCTTACACTTTCACCGAGACCTCCATCCAGGACCACTCCCATCCCCTTTCCCACAACTCCAGTGACCCCTGAATGCCACATGCAGGCCAGGGTGTGGAGCGGCAGATCCTTCCCACACCTCTCAAGAAGTCAGGAAAGGGTACTTCTGAATATGCTGGTGGCTTCCCCAAGATCAAAGTCCGTCTCTATCGCTTCTGCCCAAAGGAGCCTCAACCCTTCTACTTTCTCCCTATGTGGAGGGACAGAAAAAGCTTTCGCTAACCACTCCAGGTCGGTTCTCTGCCCCTGCCACTTAGTGCAGAAAAAGAAACAGTTCTCCAAACCCTCAAAGCACGCACTGTTCTCTGCCGCATACACAGTGCATACGTGCTGGAGGACGTGTTGTTTGTGGCTGAAGACAAGACACCAAAGCCTTGCCCAATTCTGCATTTCATCTTGCCAGCTGGGAGAGCTCAGGCAAAACTTCTACCCTCTGTTCATGAGCTTTCATTACGGGGTGTCATTGTGACTCAATGTGCGTCTTCCCATGCATCTGGTTCTAGAACTAGAGACAGGCACAGTAAGTATTATGCTGTAAGCTGGTTTGCTTGTTCACTTTTTTTTTTAGAATATCTTTTAAAATTAATATTTATTTATTTATTATGTATACAATATTCTGTCTGTTTGTCTGTATTTATTTATTATGTATACAATATTCTGTCTGCATGTATGCCTGCAGGCCAGAAGAGGGCACCAGACCTCATTACAGATGGTTGTGAGCCACCATGTGGTTGCTGAGAATTGAACTCAGGACCTTTGGAAGAGCAGGCAATGCTCTTAACTGCTGAGCCATCTCTCCAGTCCCACTTGTTCGCTTTTGAGATGGAGTTTCTTCATGTAGCCCAGGCTGTCCTGAAACTTACTGTGTAGATCAGGCTGACATCAAACTCAGAGATCTGTCTGCCTCTACCTCCTGAGTGCTGGGACTAAAGGTGTGCAGCATCTGTTTCTATTTTAGTATAATAATCTATAATTACTCACAAGTCAGATAATAAACCTCCCTCCATCTCACTCCTGCCCCTGGTGAATGTGATGATCCATAGACAAGTGTCATGTGTTGACAGTACCAACATCCGCACATTGGAAAGCACAAAGCAGGAAAGCCTGGGCTGAAGCACAACCTCATTCCCTTTCGTCCTCTCCCATCACCCCACCCTCTGCCTAGCAGCAAAGCCCTGCTCCCAAGCTCACTGGGCCCCATGCTTCGATCGCCTCTTCTGTTGCTGCTGGGCACAGACAAGTCAGCCTTGGGGCTGTCCTCTCCACGGATAGAGCAGCAGAAAAGCACACCCCAGGAAAGGAAGGATGGAAAGTGGGTTAGAGAGGAAGCTGCCATCCAGACACATGGCCTGGCCTACAGGGTCACTGAGTCAGCATGCTGCACAGGACAGTGTGTAAAGGGCAGGCACCCAGAGACTCTGAGCTGTCGCTGGCATCTGGAGGAGACACTGATGTTGGCAACCAAGGCAGTTCTAGAAAGGACAGCATCTGGGAGGTGGCAGCAGCAGCCACTATGTGGGTAGGTGTGGGCCACCAGCCATGTTTAATAACTCTGTCTCTCATTTTCCTAAACCATTCCCTGCCTTACTGAGTGCATTCTGGAAGTCACAACAGAGATTCTAGACTGGAGTGGCTGTCATAGGCACACATGTGTGAATAAGTGACTAGGGGTAAGCGTGTGTGGGACCTAGCTCAAACTAGCATACAGAACCAACCGCTGAACACCAGGGCTTTGGGAGGCTTCAAGAAACAGAGTCCTGACTAGGAACTAAACGCGGAGCCTTACAATCAAACAAGCACATATTAAAAAGTAGTGATGCTGGGGTCTAACATTTGCCTGGCATACATGAAACCTCGAGTTAGATCACCAACACTTCAAAAGGTAGAAAGTGTTTAACTCAGCATTGTCGAGTTATTTTACATTTTGCTCCTGGCTATGATCTCAGTGTCTTTCTGTCTCTGGTGTCTGACTGGTAGAAATGCAGAACAGCAGTGAGACTTGGACCTCCTCATCTGACTGAGAGTGACATCAAGGTAGGACTTTGAAAGTGGTCTCTTTAGGAGAATTTACACCCCAGAAATTGGAAGACAATGTGGAAAACAAGCTTCTTTGTATCCAAAAAATGAGATATTAATATTCACTGTGGACTGTTTCTCATAATGAGTATATAAAACACACGCACACATATACAGACATACATGCACACAGACACACAGACATATATACACAGAGACACACACAGACATGCATACAAACACACAGACACAGACAGACATACATAGACATATACAGACACACACACAGACAGATATACAGACACACACAGACATACACACACAAACAGATACAGACACATACACAGACATACACACAGATACAGACACATAGACAGACATACAAACAGACACACACAGACATACACACACAGATACAGACACACAGACAGACAGACATACAAACACACACACACAGACACACACACAGACATACATGCAGGCCCCCCCACACAGACAGACACACACACCAGGGGAACGTGTGAGAAGCCCTTGCTCATTCTTAGAGTTTTAAATCTGATCTCTGTCAGGACAGGAGGAAACACTAGCTGGAGGTCCTTCCTCTCCCTAAAACCCTTATCTCTTGCAGGGCAGTCCCACCTGCTCACGGTACTTGGAACTTAAAAAGCAGAGGCATCCAACGGCCCATGAAAAGCAGCTCAGAAGCTTTGCCTAGCCTCCTTAGCTGGTGGCTGTTCATTAGTTCATTAAAATGCCCTCTTGGCTAAAAGGATTGGCCCAGCTTAGCTTGGTCCCAGCTCCAATAAAGGAGGATGAAAACCCAGTCTGAGTCTGCATTACCGAGCAGACTGATAACTTTTCCCAGTTCCTACTTCTGGGGAGGAAGAAGCTGGCTCACTGGGGTAAGATGGATTGATAAATGTTGTTATTTACAAAGCCATGTTACTTAATAGAGGATTCTTAGTTGCTAGTTACTTCTTGGAGGGCTCTTAAAGAGAAACCTGAGCAAACAGTTTGCAGTTGTGAAAAATTCCCATGAACTAGAAGCCCACAGCATCCCACCTGCTGGGCGGAGCTGCTCTGGCATGAAGGGGGGCATCCATGGGGAAGGACAGGCCACCCGCGTGCTCAAGCCACTGAGCTCAGGTGTTCAGCTAACATACCTGAAATCTAGCATTTCAAACAGGCTCCTTCTTCTGTCACCTCATCCCTACCCCCAGGGTTTCTGCATTACTAGATCAGCACTAGTTGTAAACTGGTCCACAGGTCAGCCTAGCTGCCCATCTTAGCTCCTGATCCCACTCTTCCAATCCCAGAAGCCAGTAGGAACAGGGTGGGAGCAAATGGTATTAGCAGAGAGGCTGGGGCCATAGCTGGTTGGCCTGTACCCTAGCCCCAGGCCTCTCCTTGCCCCAGCATGTGGAGTCTGGCATAGAGAAGGAGGGAACTTGCCACTAAGATGTGTGATGTGTGATGTATCTGTGTCTGTATGTCTGTGATGGGGACACATCCCATTTCTGTGGTTTCTGGAAAGCCATAGGCAAGGGCCTTGTAAAGTTCACCTTTCTGGAAAATCCTATGGCTGTTCGGGAAACACAGACACTCTGTTTTGCTGTTTCCATCCCCAGCAGGTTGGTTTTCTCTACTATGTTTACTTCTTTGGAAGATAATTCCAGCAAAGCAATGGACATCTCACGTGCAAGAGAAATGGCCATTAGTTTCCGGGTGACCAGGGCAGTCCAATCTCTTTCTGTTTCCTTCCTCTGCTTGGATTGTCATCTAGCTGATGACACCTAATCAAAATCTGTTTACTTCCAGGGCCTGGAGGGATACCTCGGTGGTTAAGAGAACATACTGTTCTTGCAGGGGACACAAGTTTCATCTCCAGCATCTCCATCAGTGGCTTCCAGCTGCCTCTACCTCTAGTCCCCGGGGATGTAACACCCCCTTCTAAACTCTAAAGGCACCTGTGTTCATGTGCACGCACACATGCATGCATGCACAAGCCACACACACGTGCACACGTGCACACACACGCACAAACTTGAGAAAACAAAACTTTTACCACATTCAGAATTAATTTACTGGTGGGAAATTTTAAATAATATATTTAAAGTATCCATCTTAGATTACAGGTGGTATAGTCTTTGACCAAGAACTTGCCTGCCTGACAGCAGACACAAGGGAGACCCTCACTCTCACAGGTCCTGTGTGAACAGTTGTTTAGGCTGGGCACTGGAAAGCTCAAGTGATGCTTGTCATAATGGTGTCCAGTGCTTTCTGTGGCATTCTTCAGTCTGGGTTGTCCAGTATAGCAGCCAACAGTCGCATGTGGCTTTTGTGCACCCTGGCAGTATGGCAGCTGTGACTGGAGAAGTGAGTTTTTTATTTGAGTTTGTCTACTTTTAAGCTGTGGCCACCAATATCTTAGCAGCTCTGAGCTCATTCACAGCTCCATTTATCACCCAGCAGCACCAATAGCGCTTCCATATGATCGGTGTGCTGAGTTCCGCACTATGGATACAGACAGGGAGTTAGTCCCCTGCTCCCAGAAACTCACAATCTAGACACCCACCATTCTGAATGCTAGGGGGTTGCTAACTGTGTTCCCTCTTGCGCAGCACAGAAGAGGGTGGGGTTGGCAGGGCAAGAGATTTTCACTAAGAGATGCTTGGGCTGTGTCTTAAAATAGGATAAAGATAGAGTGGGCAAGAGATTCCAGAAGCTTTTCTGGATTTTAACCGCTTGGTTTTGACGCAATAGCTATCTCTGTGGTTGGCAATGCGCAGCTGTGTGAAGTCCACCAGCACGGCTGAATAGCAGACGGCTTGAGCAGGGGGACCTCGCTCTGTCCTTTGAGCCAGAATCCCACTTTAGAGCTTAGGCTGGCCTCAAACCTGCCATCCTCCTGCATCAGCCTGCCTGTGTTAGCCCTAGTGTGAGGTCTACGAAAAGTTCCTTCAATAGGGGTTAACACCAGGATTCCCAGCGAGGGAGAGCCCTTGCTCAGCCTCTGTCCAGGGTCAGATGTGTGAGGCAACCTGCCAAGACATCCATGCTCCAAAGCCTTCGGAAACTCAGGCTATGTGTACTTAGAGAGCATAAGCTTGCCTCCAGGCTTCTTTTGGTGGGGTGGGTTACCTGAGGCTGCTGTTGACAGGGGTGTGCATGTCCCTCACATTCCATGCCCTCCTGCAGAACAATAGCCAGGGCAGTTCTCCTCAATGCAGTTATAGCCTGTTGGAGATGCAGGACAGTTCCACACAGTGCCTTGCCCTAGCCTCGAGCACAGGCTGGAGTCAGCTCAGGGAAGGCTGTTCCGAGCCCCCCCTCCATGTTCACTACCTTCTCTTCTCTTTCTCCCCCTTCTCTTTACCCCTGTTCCCTGACTTCTACCCCTCTCCCCCCGCTCTTCTTTCGTTCTTTCCCTCTCTTCTCACTTTACTGCCAGGCCCCACCAGGAGTGATATTTCACCTACCACATGCCTGAAGAGGACTCTGCCTCTGGGAGTCTGAGGCATATGCTTGGGAAGTGACTCATGAGCTCAACAACATGCTTGCCCCTAGCAGTGGTAGGCCGGAGGCATATCCCTAAGCATATCTTGGTTCTCTTTCTTTCTCTCTCTCTCTCTCTCTCTCTCTCTCTCTCTCTCTCTCTCTCCCTCCCTCCTCCCCCCTCTTTCTTTCTTTCTGTCCAAGCAGGAAATAGGAAAGCATTCAGTCAGAAAGATGCCCCTGACCTCTGCCCTCCCTACAGTGAGAGTGGAGATGTCAGAGGACCTCTGAAATGTCTCAGCAAAGGAGGTGCTGAGGGCCTGTGGAAAGCCAGGCTCTGCTTGCATGCTGCTGCCTGGGATAAGGGAAGATGGGGGACAGGTCAGCAGTTTCCTGACTAACTAGGGGACATCTCAGGACCCAGTCCTGTTTTCCCACCCTTCTATCCTGTGTTCCCACCCTTCTATCTTGTGTGTGGAGATTCTAAGGAGAGACAGGAGCTGGGATTCCAGGATCCTTGGGGTGGGGGGGGGTGTGATGGCATCATTGCCTTGTGACTTCCCCTGCTTTGCTGAAACTCTGGCAGACCTACCCTTTTGTGTATCCCCCGAACAAGCCACTATACCAGCTCTGTGTGGCTGTCACTCTGCTCTTGTTCTTCCTCATGACATCTGCAAATTTGCCCTGGTGAGCATGGCAGGATGGGATGTGGTGCATGGGAATGAAGTTCACCATAGTCTTGGAGACCTTGACTCCCCCACCTCTGCTTCCTTGGTACAGTGTACAAACTCAGGGGGTAGCCCACAAATCATGCTCATGTCAACAGTTTGCTGCAGGACTCGAGGTGCTCATGTGTGACTGCGGTCTGTCACTATGAAAGCGCACAGAGAGGCAACAGGTGCTGTCGCATCCGGAAAGCCCCAGGAGCAACATCCAACTATCCTGTCTCAAAGATCTGAACAGCTCCCATTTATCCCGGGACCCTATGTGAGGCCGCTGTGATGTCAGAATTTTTTGTTTGTTTGTCTGTTTGTTTTTAAGGGACTTGGTCCCTTTGGTTCTGCTAGCAAGGGCAGGGATGTTGGTGCTGTCCTTCTGGAGCGGTGCTGGACTCCCACCTATCATGCTTCAACTTTGCTTACAGACCACTGAGTATGGCCCAAGGACCCCAGGAGATGCCCGTGGTCTATAAGGCAACACATTCTGCTGGCCTAGAGGGCCTAGAGGAACCAAGAACAAACAGAGCAAGGGCCTCCAAGTCAATCCTCTGCCTCTTTCTCCCCTGTGGCAACCCCCTAGGAACCCTCAGGCCTCTTTCCTCATTAGTGAGTGGGTAAAATGATTTGCACCTTGCTGGCTTCTTCTGAGGATTAAGTGACAGAAGACTGGGTCCCGCCTGGTCCCTTTACAACTCTGATCTAGTTTTCTAATCTGGACCAGGCCATCACTTCCTCTTGTTCCTATCCTTGCCCCAATTTGCTTTTATTTTTCTGTCAACAAGAGAAACTGCTCTGCCAGCTATAACTAACATTTATTTATTTATTTATTTATTTATTTTGCTTTTCAAGACTGAGTTTATCTCTGTAGCTTTGGAGCCTGTCCTGGAACTTGCTCTTTAGACCAGGCTGTCCTTGAACTCACAGAGATCCACTTGCCTCTGCTTCCAGAGAGCTGAGATTAAAGGTGTGTGCCACCACCACCCAGCCTGTCACTTTTAATCTGAGATCAGTGTCATGCTCCAAAAGCTGCTTTCTGCCCCCATCTCCTGCCCCCACCCCCTTCATGTGTTATCACAGCGGCAAGTCACCGCTTTCCCATACCACACTCAGTATCTGCATTTACACACCTCTGTAACTTGTGCCCGTGTTTCTTCAGTCAGTTTCCTTTTAAAATATTTATTTGTATTATTTTTAATTATGGTTAGTGTGTGTGTGTATGAGAGAGAGTGTGTGTGTGTGTGTGTGCGTGCGCGCGCGTGACTTCCCACAGATGCCAAAGGTGTCAGATGCCTTGGGGTTGGAGTTATAGTTGTGGTTGTTAGACTCTTGCAGAGTCTGGACTCTAGGCCTCTGCAAGAGCAGAAAGTGCTCTTAACTTCTGAGCCATCTTTCCAGTCAGATTCTTAAAAGTAGCCCCGGTGATAGCAACAGTTCGAATCTCAGGGACACTGCCAAGTTGCTCCTCCAAAGGCCATAACAAGTTAATTCTCTGTCAATAATGGGCAAATCTGCCTGCGTCCCTGCTTTTCCTCAGGATTGCTTGTGGAAAAGGGAGACTCTGTTCTGGCCTCCTTGGGTGCTGGATTCACTTGGTGCCCAGACTGACATGTAGGCAAAACACCTGTACACACAAAATAAAATAAATTAATCTTCACAAAACCAATAAAAAGAAAATAAGTAAATCACTCCTTTTCCAGGTCTGATGTGTTGATGATGACATTTGGACTCCATCAGCGGCTTTGAGGGTAGACGCCATAACCACTCTGCATTACCACCTAAAGAAATCTGCCTCCTTTATGGGGATCTGCACAGTAAGATGAGTTCCAGAACTGGGGCTCCTAGGATGAGCGAATTCTCTACTTCATGGACCAGCCACCACTGGACACAGTAGTAAAGGGGGTCGGGATCCTGCCCTGCATGCAGACCTGAGTTACCCAAGTGTTTTACTGTCTTCTGAGAGTTCATCAGGGTCTGGTACTCACCAGGGGCCAGGAGCAACAGCCACACAGTTTCTGAGTTCTCCCCTTCAGAGTTTTTCAGACCTTGACTCCCCTGTTCCTCTGGTTGGATTGACTGGCTCCTTGGTGTCACCTGACTCTGGTGGGATGGAGACTCAGTCTCTGGATTCATACCAGGGTGATGCCGAAATGCTGATTTTTGTTTGTTTTTAATTTTAGAGATAGGATTTCCTCTGTGTAGTTTTAGAGACTGTCCTGGAACTCTCTAGTCCAGGCTGGCCTCAAACTCACAGAGATCCACCTGCCTCTGCCTCCCCAATGCTGGAATTAAAGGCATGGGCCATCACTGCCTGAAATGCTGATTTTGAGAGAGTTGATGGTTTGTATGTATGGGAGCCTTGAAAAAAAATATTTGCCCAGGGTTCTGACACCTAGGGGCAGTCTTGTGTCCAACCTTCCCAAGTCGGCCTCCCTCCCTTCCCCCTGGTATAGTCTTTGTCCCATATGGTGTTTTGTCAGTGGGTGGTGAGCCTTTACTGAGCACAGGCTATGTGTGGGGCAGGAAGGATCTCATCCTGTTTTTTTTTTTTCTTTTCTTTTTTTCTGAGCAAACAGGTTGGGGGCGGGGCTGAGGCAGGCTGGTGGGGTCAGGTCCAAGAGAAGGTGGTACCTGGGTGTGAGCCCAGAAAGGGTCTCAGAGGGTGCTGCCTAGGCGGCTGTAGTTTTGAATGGGGAGTTGAAAGAGGGGACTCTTTCAAGACTAAGATTCTGATTGGCCTTCTTACTGTTTTGAGGCAGTGCACACTAGCTGAGGCCTAATCGATTCTCCTCACCGAGGAGGAGGAGGGATCTCTGCGAAGATGCAGCCCACTTTGCGAGCTCATACCTGCTCAGTCACAGAGGCACAGCTAACATTTGAATGTGTGGTGTCCAGGTTCAAAGCTTTTCCACTCTAACTTAAATCTGGGACAGTACCCCGAGTCTCCCCTGGGCATATCTTCCAGTTTTTGTTTTTTTTTTTTTTTTTTGGTTTGGTTTTTCGAGACAGGGTTTTTCTGTAGCTTTGGAGCCTGTCCTGGAACTAGCTCTTGTAGACCAGGCTGGTCTCGAACTCACAAAGATCCGCCTGCCTCTGCCTCCCGAGTGCAGTTTTAAGACAAGACCCGACTGCAGTTCTCTCGAGGTTTTTCCCTTGTCAGCTTCGGATGGGCAACTCGTCCATCAACAGATGAGATGTTCTTGGAGGGTAAATCATGAACATTGCCGAGCTAGGCCCTCCAAAGCTGTGGGCAAATTCCTGACCCTAAAAAGTCATAGATAAAGGGTTCATTTACAGGAGAGATCCACCACAGTTCTGGCTCCAGGTTCTGCGACACTGAGTGCCACTCTCCGGAAGGAACATCCACGATCAAGGGAGAAAACAGGCATCCCAGACTCTGGCTCTGTGAATTATTCCTTAGCGCGCTGGTCGGGTGGTGTCACCTGAGCATCTTTCAGTGCTACTGGGTCCTTGTCCCAGGTCCTCGCGCGCTGGGAGGGGTTCGGGGGCGCGCACGCAGGCCGTCGGGGACGCGCCGGCCGCCCGGAGGCGCGCACGGACTAGTCTGCCCTAATGCGGCGGCTGGCAGCGAGAGGCGCTGCAGGGGACGCGGGGGAAGTAGCGGCGACGGGAGCGGACATCTGGGACTGCGTCCAGGGCTGGATCCGGAGCTCCTGGAGGTAAGGTGAGCGCGGGCACCCGGTAGGGTAGCAGAACAGGGTCGTGGAACCCCCGGAGAGGCACCCCTTTGATCCCGCCCTCCTCTGTGCATCTGTATCCCCTGACCTGCCCCATCCCCCTCCATCTATATCCCTATGCCTTTTTCCCTCTGCACAGCCACCTGCCCGGAATCCACCGGATTCTGGCGATATCTCCCACCCCAGCTCTCATCCCTCTCTACCCCAACATCTTTTCAGACTCGGTTGGCAACATCCTATATTGCATCCCTCTTCCTCCCTCTCCCTCTTGGCTCTCTGTCTCAGCCTCATCTTTTGAGTCCTGCCAGCCCCCATGATTCTTCTCTCCACACCTTTTCAGTTCCCAATACCATCTATGTTTTCCTGCCCCACCCGTGGTCCCTCTGCTTGCCCTCCTTCATCCTTTTCTATCTCTTGACTCAGTCGCCTTGCGTCGTGCTGGTCTCCATTAGCTCCTTCCAGTTTATCCTCTGTGACTCCCCTCTGCACACCCTGTCCTGATCCCAAACAGGGGCTGCCTTGTTTCCTCATGCAGCACACTCCCTCTGGAGCAGCTCCCCTTCTCTCCTTGGTTCCTAGCGGGCCTATGTGACCCATCACCTTCTCCACCTGCCCTTCCCGGTGGTATAGACCCTGTGCTGATGAGGCTTGTACTCAGCCTACCCACTCGTGTATTGTCCCACTCTGCCACAGAGGCCTAGGGCTCTGCTGGCCAGGTGTTCACTGCTGTGGTTGCAATCCCTTTAAAGCCCTTTGCTGTGTGTTTGAACCTGTTCATAGCTTGCAGAGAGAGAGAGAGAGAGAGAGAGAGAGAGAGAGAGAGAGAGAGAGATATTTGGGTTAGCAGACCTCTGTGTGGTCCTCTCCTCTCCCGGAACTGTTCAGATTTGTTTCCTAGATGGGCTCGGGGAGGGTAGGAGGCTGAGGGAAGAGGCAGGTCCAGGGGAATGGACCGCAGGCTCCTGAGAATTGGAGCCCTGGGCTGCAAAGGCCTGGCAGAGGAGCCTGAGTGGAGGGCCTGAGAACTGAGGGTCTTAGCAAGGATTCTCCCTCAGCTTCCAAGTCAGCACTCTGGCATCAGGAGTAGTCATGAGTGTGGCCCATAGCTGGGCCAGGAGTGGGCAGAGTGCTGAATCACCAAGATTCTGGTCCCCACAACAGCCCCTCTCACTTCCTGAGCCAGGGTCTGCCTTTGGATCCTTCCTTGACTTCTGTCAGGGTCTCTCTCTCTCTCTCTCTCTCTCTCTCTCTCTCTCTCTCTCTCTCTCTCTCTCTGTGTGTGTGTGTGTGTGTGTGTGTGTGTGTGTGTATGTGTGGTGTTGGACAAAGATACCTCCTCTAAGTCTAGAGGAGGGAATGACAATATTCCTCTCCTTGCCTTTCTCTTTTCCTGTTAGGAGGCCCTGGTGAGTCTCCTCTAACCTTGAGGTGAGCCCTGTTGGGCCCAGATCCAATCTCCAGCAAGGCAAGGGCAGGCCACAGCCTTTGAGACCTGGGTGGGCAGGACATGTGGCGTTTGAATAGGGCCAGAGACTAGTAGGTTCAGATCCCATAGCCCTTAAGCCTGTATGGGAGCTGCCCTGGGGAAATGTGTGGAGCCAGGAAGACCCTGGCGATCAGAATCCTACCAGATGTGGCTGTGGGGACAGACAGGAAAGGGGGAAGAGCTCTGTCCTCCCTTTGGCCAAGGATGCTAGATCAGGTGGAATTGCATGGAGGAGGGGAGGCAAAGGAGAGAGAGAGTTGCTTCCCATCTAGTGCATTCTACCTTCTTTCTCGATGAAGCCGGCTCTCCAGAGAGAAAAAAATTTCTACCTTTAGTCTTTGGATTAGGTGTGTGTGTGTGTTTGTGTGTGTGTGTGTGTGTGTGTGAGAGAGAGAGAGAGAGAGAGAGAGAGAGAGAGAGAGAGAGAGAGAGAATATGAATCGCTGGGAGAAAAAGACACAACCTCAGGAACTGTGTTTACCTTTGTAAAATAGGGCCTCCCACTCCCCCCCCCCCCCCGTCTTAGAGCCTCCTCTGAAATTCAGAGGCTTCACGGAGGTGGGTAGGTACAAACCGCAGCTTGGCCTTGGTTGGAATACTGAGGTGCTGGATACTACTGACTGATATGTGGGATGTGGTAGTTCTCTATGGCCCTCAGACTGTGTTCAACCGGGGGACACTCTTTTGGAAAACTGACTACCCCGGCTTTGTCACCCTTCTCTGTCCCCTCCCATCACCAGTGGGGGCAGGGCTGGAAGCTTCCCCTGGCATCAGGGCCTCCAGGCTGCCAGCTTTTCCTGCTATCAGAGAAGCATCACCTGCAGCTGTTGTCGGGAGCTGATTGGATCAAGGCTCTGACGTTGAAGGGCTTGATTGGGGCTCAGGTCAAACGGGGGGGGGTTCTGATAACAGCCTACATATTTCCCAGTTTTGTGCAACAAATCTCTCAGCCCTTGCTCCCTTGTTTGGCATCACAAAAGCTACAGAGAGTTAAATCTAGTCACACCAACAGCAGAGCCAGTTCCCCGGAGGGCTGGGCAGGACCTGCCGTTTGTGCTTCCCTGACTGGCTCAGGTGGAACCGCGTGCAGGAGTGGCTCCCTGTGGACTAGAACAGGCTTGGCTTACAATGGCTGATCCTCTCAGCGGCACGTTGAGGAGGTGGCTGAGATCCGGAGGTTCGGTTTTGGCTTTCGGGTGGGGCAGATCACAGGAGGGTCCTGCTCTTGCCGTGACTTGGGGACAGGATGCCTCTGATTGTCTGTCATAGTCCGCTCCCACTTCTGGAGACGTAATTCTCTCCCTGGCTGGTGTGGAGGCCAGAGATCTCTGAGATCACCCAACTATTGGCAGTGTGAGCATCTCTCTCTCTGACTTTAAAAGAAAATATTTAGAAAGTCGTAAAGGAAGGGGCAGAATCGTCCTGTTCTTATTGTGTTTGGCTGGAGGGAGGCGGTGGCAGGTGAAGCAGAGAAGCAGGAAACTTAATAAGACTGGGTGCACAGTGGCTCTTGTCATAAATGTCCATTAAGCCCTGAGATGTGCTGCCACTGAGACCAGAGAGGAGAAGCAAGGACAGGGCCAGGTGTTTCAGCGCCCTGGTTTAATGGAGGAGGAAGACAAGGCGTCAGATAAATCCCACAGAGAAGCCTGAGTGAGTGTGTGCAGATGAGGATGCTGAACTGCAGGATCCCCAGTTCCTGGTGCCCACAGCCATCTGGAATGGTGGCTCAGAGCTGATCTTGACATTTACTGCCTAGGAAAGGATGGGGGCGGAGGTGGGATGCAAGGTGCTATCCGATCCCCAGCTTAAGCAGCAAGAGGGTGGTTGTTCTGTGTGGAGCTGATCCCTGGTACAGGTGCTGCTGCAGTTTGACGGAGAAATGCCTCTAAGGATTCTGGGACAAGATGGAGGCTAATTAGGTTTCCCAAACCCATCTCCCATGAACATGTATTTTATGGCCAAAGTATGGTCTGTAAGTGCTTGGAATGTCAGAGGAGAGGAGAACTCCTCAGGGGGTTCCCAGTCTGATAAAGGAGTAGTCTCAGAAGTAAGGCAGGAAAACAGGGAGTTGATGCTTGAGGTGGGGTGGGAGAGTCTTAGGGGCATAAAGAGGCCAGAATCAGGCAGCAGGCATCATGGCCGTCCATAGGGAGGAGAGGTGAAGAGCAGGGAGATCCTTCAAAGTTATGCACCTGAGCAGGTTGTCACCACCCTCCATAGATGCTCTGGTAAAAGATCTAGAGTAGAGACCCCACTTTCACGTAGGTAGCCCCCCCGGGCTCCCGCACATCCAATGCTGTTCGTTTTGGTAGTGTGCCCTGAGCCTTGGAGCCCGTGTCAGGATCTGTGCAAGGTGTTGGGTGATCAGTTGGAAAGAAGTGAAATTCACCCAAAACTTCTCCTAAGAAATGCTGTATCAGAGGTTGGAGAGTTCCTGGTATTGTAAGAGCGTGACTGGGGTGGGGGTGGGGGTCCCAGGAGACAGAGAACCTGTGGTGATGGCAGCACTCTTTGGCTGGACCCCTGTCTTGGCTGGAACAGTTTGATGGCAAACCTTTGAGCAGTGACTCAGTGGCCAGCGAAGGCCCGGATCTTGCCACAGGGTAGAGGTTGAACGCTTATGATTGGTTTCTGTGACATCAGGGTATCCTGGAAGCCATTGGCTGCCCTAAAAGCTTAAGTAGGCACTTCCACAGTGATGGTGCTCCAGGGAATCTGTCGGATCGCCCAGCCAGCCTGAGAACTCTGGAGCCGCTCTCCTTAGGTCTTGAGGCCAGCAGCATAGTAGCAGAGTCTTCAGAGGTGAATGCTCACTGTGTGCTAGGAGCCCCACTATGTGCTTTATCTGCGTCCTCTCACCTGATCCTCATGAGAATTTGACAAAACAGGTATATTTCAGGATTCTGTTTGGGAGATAACCACAGACTCCCCTAGAGGTTATTGCTGGTTGAAGATTACAGAATGGGTTGGTTTGCAGAACTAGAATTTTAATTTATGTGGTTTACACTAGAAGCCTGTTTTTATCTCTCTTTTACATATGAGACTGAGCTTCTAAGCCCTGGCAGAGCAATAAAGACAAAGGAGAGGTACCAGAGTGACTCAAAGTGCATTTTGGGTACCTCCTTTTTCCTCAAAGACAAACTTGGGACACAGGAAACACCTGTGAGCAGCACTGTGTGTACAGTGATTAAGCTTTCTTTGTTGCTCAGAACCTAACCTAGACTGTTATTTCTCAGGAAGGTGTGATCTCTCAGCCAGGCAAAAGGGACATCAGGGGACTTAGGGAGGTCAACCTTGAGGTCACACAAGCCAGCCATCGGATGGACAGTTGGAAGCTTTAGGTTCTCTGTGAAAGGAGTGACCTGGCTCCCTATGCCTGTTCCCCAGAAACTTTCTGACACACAGACCAGCATAGGGGTGGGGGTGGGACAGTACCGTAAAAGGCCTGTACTGGTCCTATCACTGATAGAACTTAACTGTGTTTCTTTTCTCTGTAAAATTGGAAGATTCCTGTGAGTTCTCATCTCTGGGGTTTATGTCATTGATTAATTTCTTGCTATCCTTACTGTCTCAAAAGAAAAGAACTGGAGGGCTGGGGGCTGTGGGGTCATCCCCTCTACTCCTGCAGCTGCCTTGTCGGCTGTCTGCCTCCCTTCCTTCACCTGCTCTTCTCCTTCCTTCCCTTTGGTCCAGCGCCTCCCACCCCCACCCCACCCCTGCTATGGGCCTCCCTGGCAGCCCCCCTCTCTCTCATCATTATGATGCTAATTGTATTGTTAATTTTTCTGAGATCCAGAAAGAAAGCCCCAATCTGTTCTAATGAATTTAATTAGAGAGGGGCTTGGAGGGCTTTAGAACCTCTTACAGGATCACCATAAACAAAGTTAGTGAGATAAAAAGCCATAGATCAGCTGGGGGGCTGGGGGGGGAATTTCTCTGCCGGTCTTAGGATAAGTAAGTCCTAGGCACCTGGAGTTAGAGAAAGCAGCACAGGGCTCTTGCCCTCCATGTGGTCTCCATCTTGGCATGGTTTAACCTACCCCACCCAGCACCACATCCTTAGTTTCCTGCCTCCTTCTGTGAACATTCTGAGCAGCAGTGCCCAACTATTCTGAGGCTCTCGCTGCTGGTTCAGGGTTAACCATCTCCGAATAGCAACACGGAGGCTTCTCAGATGCTGTCTGTGTCCCATAGGTTCAGCTCTAAGGGACAGTTGCTAATTTCAGACTATATGATTTATGGACCGTGGTCCTGGCGTTCGTCACCTGAGAGGCAGTACCTGCTGTGGGTCTTAAGAGAAGAATACCTGAAAATTCACTGATCAGAGCTGCTACAAGAAAAGGTACAGGAACCTCAAATATAGGAATCTCTCTTCCTCTTCCCCAGTCATACTGGGGTCTCCCCACCTTGCTTCTCTGAGCACATCCATCTTGGGGCAAGCCTCCTGGAATAGGAAAGTTCTGGCTTCATGTTGAACTGACTTTGCTGGATGCAGATCAGGCCAGCTGGGATGTTTGGTGCTAAGTTTGGAGCTCAGATCTTGTGACTTTCTGGGATAAGAGTGAATGGCTGGCAGGCCAATTCTGAGGACTTTCCCCAGTGATGAGAATTTCTAACCACTGAGGCTGACCAGTTGGCTCCAGTAGCAATTTTTTAAAAACAAACATTTAATGGAAATTTCCAGTACTGAGTTCAGTGAGTTTTAGAATTCATCTCGTTTTGTTACTAAGAGTTCTATATTAGTTGCAAATATGTTAGTGTGTGCACACACATGTTAGTGTGTGCATACACATGTGTGTGCACATGTGTGCATGTACTGCTTATGTTGATGAAATTACTCCAACTCGATTAGACTTCTAGTTTGATCTTCATTTACTGTATGAACGTCATCAAAATTCCTGGCAGTAATTTCTCTTCACGCAAGTGGAAAGCAGTCACCCTATACCTCACTGTGTGTAGAGTGAGTACTTTGAGAATAGGGTGTAAATAGGATGAGGTTTAGAACTCTCATTTTGACAGGGACCAGGCCATTGAGCTGACATCTGAAGCCAGCTTCTCCCTCGTTCTTACAGTGTCTTGACTTATAAGACCAGCCAGCTTTATGGGGGCATTGCTAACATTTAGGCTTTAGGTTGTCACCCACCACATGTTTGGCTTCTGCAGAGTCAGCAATGGAGTCAGTACTCTACTGCGGGCTGCCCATCCACTCAGGTGACCGAAATGTCCGTGTGCGAGCCATTGCTTCCAGGCCTTCGTCGAAGAACCCACTGTGTGTGGGTATCTTTCCATTTGGTGGTGATTTCTTCTTTAGGAATATGCCTCTGAGGACATAAGCAATTTTCCAGTCCTGGAGTAGGAAAGAACAGAAACCAGATCTCTTTCCGGTCGTCATCCCTGACTGAGTGGAACTGAAGCCTTTGAAATCCGCGGTGGGAATCCACTCAGGATTCTCTGGCTAAGTCCAGCTTGGCCTCTGCCTTGCTTTTATGTACTGTTCGTGGCATCTGAAGTCTTCTTTGTAGCCCCTATTATGTGCATAGCGATTTCATTGGCAGCTTGTTTTGGGAGAACGTTGGTGTCATGAGTGTTAGAGATGTCTTAGTCCAAGGTCATTATTCTTCTGGTCAAGCAATGGAGTCTTGGAACTGTGGGGTGACTTGTATGTGGCTGTGCAAAGCTAGCTCTTCCGCATTTGGGCCCGCCCGTAACCTTAAAAGCTGCATGCTAACCTCATACTTACACCTGATGATGCGTAATTAAGCCCCCAAAGCACCATGTGAACTAGGTATGCCGTGGGATGTCAGAGAAGGGAAGAAATTGGTGCTGACTACAGTCCTTGGGGAGCTTTTGAAGAGTGATGGGGCTGGCTTGGGTCTCTTGAGAGGCAGAGGTAGAGCAGTGGCCCTTCTAGGGAACAGAAGCATAGCCATAAAAGTAGGAAGAAGCTGTACTGCGGCCATCGTGGTGAACTGGCCTGCAGGGCAGTGGAAGGTACAGCTAGGGCCTCACTGGCAAGAAACTTACCTTTCGGCCCTAGGCCTTGTAGGGAACAGCTTTTGGAGCTTCTGAAAAGACCTGGCTCTTGCCCTGAAGACAACAAGGACGTGGATTGAGAATGGGCAGGAAACACCTCTAGTGGTTTCTCAGGACAGTTCGGAAGTGTTGGGAGCCCTGCTGAAACTTTCTGCTTCACTCAAAGGAAGCTTGTCGCTGTCCTCAGTGCTGACCTGAGGTTTTTATTATCTGCTCCTTGGTGAGGCCATGTCAGGGGTCCTTAGAATCATCCAAAGCACTCAGAAAGTGATTTTATATAGAAGCCAGCTGGTCACAGCATCTGACTTCACAGCCCTTGTGATGAAAACGAAAGAACGTATCCTGTGAGTGTGTGTGTATACATGTGCTCTAAGATCACCCAAAAGTGAGCCCGCAAGTTTTACTTTCGAGACTTCCTGTGAGAGTTCCTGAGAAAATGTACCACCTTGCCTCAGTTTCCACAAGAGCGCCTGACATCCCTCCGGCAGACCCAGGCAAAACAGGAATTCCCTAAGGCCATACGCGCATGCTTGGTGCAAGCAACTGTCCGGCAGAACTTTCTCCACTTCTGCTAGGAGTGCTCTATGCTCTGGCTGCGGGTTCTGAGTGGCTGCCAAGCACTTGAAAACATGACTCGTGTGACTGAAGGTTTGACCAAAGATTTTTCTTTTGAGACAGGATCTCACTATGTAGCCCACCCTGGTTTTGAAATCACAAACCTCCTCCCCGTGTCTCTTAAATTCTGAAATGACAGGTATGCTCAAGGTTTAAATTTAGGAGGGGGGTGAACTGATTGAAGGTGCTTATATCTCCACGTCTGATGACCTGAATTTAATCCCAGGAGCCACAAGTCCTCTGACTGCTGCATGTGCGCCTCCCCAAATGTGTATTTTAAAAACTAAAAGATTTGTATTTTGAATCGAGTCAAATGTAAGTAACCATTGTGTGGGTAGAGCCCTGTTTTAGACGTTACAGCTTTTGGTATAGTCAGAATCCTTGGGTAAGGCCACCAATCCTTGCTTTTTGGTCCCGTGTTCCTTGATCTCTTTGGCACAGAGCAAAGCAGGAATCTGCTGCTGCTGGAGAGTGTTCACACTGAAACTCACAGCAGTGTGCGACTGCATGGGTTCCCTTCACAACTGTCTACAGTGGAGCAAGCTTACCATTGCCCTGCACTCCTGCTCACAAAACCCAGAATGAGGGTATCTTAAATTCTGGCTCGACGTCCAGGGCCCAGTCCAAGATCTTTCTGGAGCTTTGGATGGGCAAGTGCCACAATGTGTCTGGCCCTGGAAGCCTGGTCCTGGGGAAAGTGAGCACAGATGATGTGTGCTATGTCTCATTCCCGGCACCAGCTGGACAAGGTTCTGGTCTTCCTGTAACCCTGATTCTGACTCTAGGTATCTTTATTCTCATCCTGGTCACATGCTGTAGTGGGCGTGGCTTAGGGTAGTGGTGAGAGTGGGAAAGGTACTATGGGGAAATGTTAACAAACCAACCAATATCAAAGGAAACTTCCTCTGCCTGTCTTATCTGTGATCAGATATGGTTGACCTCCTTGGGTCTCTGGCCTTAGGCTTGCCACAGTGTGTGTGTGTGTGTGTGTGTGTGTGTGTTCTCTCAAACCAGAGTGCACGCCTTTTTCGGGACACCTCATTGCCATCCTGTTTCTCTTACAGAAACCCAGTGTGCCACAAGCCATCCTTAACAAATGCTTCCTTGTGAGTAACTCTTTGTTAGCCTGGAGCAAGGGGTTCAATCCCTGAGAGTGCACGTGAATACAAATGGTATTTATTGAGCCTCTGCCGGGTGTAAGTCTGTGTTCAGTACTGTGGACAAAAGAGGAACTGAGCATGGTCACTCCCAGTCTCATGGGAGCGCAAAGGCAGGCACGTGTGAGCAATGACACACACAGTGATGATAGAGAGAGACAAAGGCAGAAGTGCTAGCTTGGATGCGGCATGGGGGCTGGAGTGCAGGATGCTGGAGGAGGGTGGATGATGTATGTGCCTCTGTCTGGCCATCTCAGAGGATTCCCTCCTTCACAAGCTGGGCTGGTACCAGCCAGCTCCATGCCTGACGTGACAGTGCTGTCTTTATGGGTGATCAGGCAGCGTGGTGTCACTAAGGCTAAGCAAGGCAGTGCTATCCAGAGTTCACATCTTCGTGCCGAGGGCACTGGAGGAAATCCTGCCAAGATGTTAGAAAACATTTTCTGGGTTTGGGGGGCGGTTTACAAGACATCAGTATCAAGTCCTAACCCCCACCAAATTAATCCCAACTTCTGCAGGCTGGGCCATGTTCTGGTGTGCACGAAGCTGCCCCACCCCCAGGCTAGTCTAATATGCAGCCTACTTTGCTGATTGGTTGGTTTTCTCTTCCATCTGCCTCTCCCTTCCTTATCCCAGGACACTGTGAGTGGCTCAGAGGCAGGGTGTCCTGAAGCATATTGCTGACGCTTGGCCCACAGGAGTTCTCAGTCAACAGAGCACGGCTCAGCTGGTTACAGGATGCTTAAATGCTGTCACTTGGTGCCACAGCCCATGTGCACTGGTGGCTCTGGTCTTTGCTCCCATGGTTGTTAGTCACGTGGGACCGCAGAGTCTGGTTACTTAGAGCAGGCTAATTCTGCCTGGGGAACAGCAGCTCATGGTGGGTGTTTCAGAGCCAGGAACTTAGTATGCATCCTGTATCTATAAGTGAATGAGGATGATTCCAGTATAGAGTGGCAGAAAAGCCAATGACTAAGGTGCTGTCGATCAAGGCAAATGCGTAGAGCAAGCTATTTGACCCTCTCTGGCTTTCATTCTCTCAGATTAAGGATGAGGCTATCAGTGTCCACATCGGAGACCTATTTAAATGTTCATGCCGTCTTATTGAGTGACAACCCTTGAGTCAGACACTCGATCTCCATTAGAGTGAGGCCTTGCCCACCTGTGTCAGAGCTGGACCGGATCTGGGTCTTTCTCATTTGGAAGTCCCCTAACCATGCTTATCCACTCCCACACAGTTGTGGGCTCTGGCCTTGCTAATGATCCTATGTGCAAGTGAGGTGAGGCCTGGGGACCCCAGAAAGTCCAGTCTGTGGAGAGTGTGAGAGTCTGGACATTGGCGTTGTCTGAGGCCTAGCTGTTGCCATATCATCAAGCCACTGATCGGTCCTCATCCCTTTCCAACCTCTGAGTCTGAGGTAGTGGCGTCTTCCTCAAAGCGTCACCAACTGCCCCAGGGACCCCTCTCTGCTCGACAGAACCACTGAACCTGTCTGATGTGTCTTGTTTGTCTCGTTTCACTTTCTCTTCTGGTAGGAAAAGAAAGCAGGAACAGGAAGGGGAGACAGTCCCTTGGGCTCCCTTGTCCACCTTACTTCCAAGTGTGACATCTTCGGGCTGTTTCTCCATGTGTTGCTGGAGTCTCTCCCTGGTAGAGGTACCAGGTTGCTCATCTCCAGTACTGAGCAGAGGCCGTAATGTCTGCTCGCTTGTTGCTTATCCTCCTCACTTCAGCTGATGCTGATGCCTGTGTCACAGAATACATCCTTGGCCAGGAGGACCAGTTTGCATGGTCTGTTAGAGGGAGGAGCCACCTCGTCCAGATACCAACTCCTTTATACCTGGGACGGTGATCAAACTTGGGACCTTACTAGGTTAATACCATGCCGAGGCTAGCTTACTCTCTCTAGCGTTCTGACTGAGGTGCAGCTAGTTGTGTCTGTTCTCTGTCCAGCTTCTGAATCCCGTGGCTTTTCTCTTGTGTGGTGTGCTGGGATACTGGTTCCTGTATCAGGACCAGAGTGATGGCACCTGGGGCTTCCTGAAGTTTTGCTTGGGATTGGTTTCTGTGTGATTTTCAGCGCTGTGGGTCTTGCGCTATTCTGCTTCAGTAGATTTTCTGCTAGAGCTCCATTCCTATGGTCCCCAAAGTCTTTTGTGTCTTAGAACTCTTTTTTCCGTCCCTGACTATGCTCTCCCCAGCAGAAGTAGATTTCCAGGTAGGCCGGGGTACAAATGGGTACCTTGTTACCCATAGCCTGGCCACCCATGATTCATGCCATGCAAGACCATGAAGGCCAGTTTAATGGTGGAAGCTTTGATGCTGACCTTTCCTGCTACCCATGTCCTGCACTGTCCCTTTACCACCTGCCACGAATATTGTAGGGAGCGGCATTGAGCCTACTGGATTCAGGAACTGGAATGAGATGGGCTAATGACATCCAGGGCTGCCTCATGTCGTCTTCAATCTGATGGCCTTCAGTCTTAAGGCCATGGGCGTGCTGTTGTGCTGCCCTGACATTTGGGGTGCAATACTTGAGTGCTAGAAGTGTCTGCCATTGGTGTGGGGGAGCTGAGGCCTAAAAGAGGAATGTCATCCAGCTGTGAGCGCTTTGTGTCTGGGTCTTCCAGGAGAGGTGTGGAAGGGTCGCTATGGGATTGGGTCAGGGTTTGGGCCAAAGCTGGGCCTCATTTGGATCCAGACTGAGAAAACCATCTCTGCACATTTCCCATGGTTCTTTTGTGTGCTTAAAACCCTGAAAAAAAAGAGGGAGCTTTTAGATAACACTAGAAAAAGTGTGGCTGGAGCTCTTCAGGCCTAGAATACTCATTCTCATTGTTTAACATCACCTGGGATCTCCAGATGCCGGTATCTGGGGACAAACCGCAAGAGGCTGGTAACTGAGGGGACATTCTGCTTGCTAGGACTGTGGTTCCTTTATTATTAGTTTTACTATTGAAACATTTTATGGAGATAATGCCCATGCATTTGTAGGAAATGGTGGAGTGGAATGAAGGCCTTCACGGTTTTCCAGTAGTCACAACTTGCAAAGCTCTCATACGCTCCCACAGCCAGGATGTCGACGCTGGTACTGCCTCTCCCACTTTGGCTTTGCCATCCTTCTTACCCCCTTTCCCTGTGTGTTTCTCAGGTGGATCCTGCACCACATGGTTTCTCTGCTTCTCCTCTGTCATCTCCCCAGGTCTGTTGTTCCAAGCTCACAGTGGGAAATGCCTGAGAGCACCCAGTGTGGGAGCAGGGCCTCCGAGTCAGGCTGCCCGGGCCTGCGCTGGTGCCTGAGTCACTAGTGTGGCCTTTGGCAAATGACTTCCATCTTTTCTAGTTTCGTCTATAAACCTGGGAGTTAAATGCTGCTTACCCTGCCCGCAGTTGTTAGGATTACAGCACAGAAGGCCCACAAACCCCCTTGCACAGTGAAAGTCAGCTGTTGCCTCCGTTTCCCCACACTGCTTCCCGACAGCACCCAGCTGGCTGTGGTCAGCAATTCTGCAATGAAAACATCTTTGAGCCTTGGGTAGGTGTTCAGTTGTATGCCAGGCACTTTGAGAATTACAGAGGAGACAAAGAGGCAGTTTTCACTTAAAAAACTTTGTACCCTAGCTGAGGAAGCTTTCCCGGCAGCACTCACTTATGGTACAGATGGCTCACTACGCAGGATAATGAAATATAAATGCAAATGAGTGGCTCCTCCCCAAGAACTCCCTCCGCTTAGCAGCGATTGGGAACATTTTGATCGGTGGCATCTGGAAAGACTCCGAGGGGCACTTAGAGTGGAACCTTGAAAGGTGGAGTTCTGGCTCTGCTCCTAGTGAGGTGACAAAAATCAAACCCACATTTCTTTCTTGCTGGCCGCACTCACAGGGTCAGAGGCTGGAGAGGAAGACGGAAAGATTTTTCTGATTTTAAACAGAGACCAAGAGAGGATGAGAAAAATGATCTAAGAAAGTCAATCAACGAAACTGAAGTAGAAGTGAGGTTCATGTTTCAGGATGTGGGTTTGGGGTCCACTTCCTGTAGCAACCATTCCCTGTGATATGAGGCTATCCTTATTCCACGCCAGCTTGGTATACCAAGCCATGGTGGAATTATTACTGTGACTCCACAGCCCAGAGTGTTGATCTGTTGAGCATCCAGCATGTGAGGCAAGTGGGGGAGAGCCTGGATCTTGGCCTGTGGATGTCTGTCTGTCTAGTGTGAAGCAGGACCTTGGTTCCTACGTGGGGGTGGAGAACAATCACCCAGTGACAGACCCCTTCCAGTGAATAAGACCCAGAACACTATGTGACCAGCACTGTACTCTCCTAGTGCTGGCAGGGTCTCAAGGCCTGGTCTCAGCAGCCACGGGACTTGGTAGCCAAGCCTAGGAAGAGCCCATTGTTTCCGTGCCTCGCTCCTGGCTGTGTGGCTACTGGCTGGCTGGCTTGTTCATTGTTGCCTTTACGGAGGGAGCTAGGAGCCATATATTCAGTCACAGCTGGGCAGTTGGCACTTGTTCAACTTTTACTATAGAATTTCCAATGGTACTTGTAGAAGGCTTCTCTCTCTCTCTCTCTCTCTCTCTCTCTCTCTCTCTCTCTGTGTGTGTGTGTGTGTGTGTGTGTGTGTGTGTAGAAGAGGGAGAAAGGCAAGCATTAAGCCTCCTGGAAAGATAGGCTATCTCCAGCAATGTGACTGTAGATTGAGAGAGAACTGACCACAACAACTTGGTCTGAACACTATTATTAGGGATGTGCTGAGGTCATGGCCTTTTACCTCACCGTTTCTGGGTTCTGTTAAAACAGAAGCAGCACTAATAGTAGTGAGACCAAAGAACGTCAGCTGCAGACATTTAGAGCCTCCTGCGTGCTAGGTCTATGTCATCTCGCCCCACTCCACCTCTGACATGCAGTCTGCAGCCCTGCTTGAGTGTCGCATAACTAAAGTGCAAGGCGCTTGGCTTCCCCCTTGTGTAATTCAGCGAGGAAAATAGCAAGAGGGGCTTGAATCAGATTTTCTCATGCAGTTTGGTGGAGATATTCTGAGAAGAGCCTTCCCAGCCAGGAGACCCACCATGACCATCCCTATATCCATCTCTTCCTGCCGAGTCTCAGAAGAAGGAAGAACAGGTTTGACTATCCTTGCTGTGTTAGAGGGAGGCTGCTGATAGCTTATGGAAATTACAAGTCCTGAGCTCAGGACACTTTGGGTTTAAGTCCCTCATTTTCACCTGGGAGGAAGTGAGCACGAGGAAGGGGCTTGCTCAAAATTGTGCAGTAACCTAAGAGCAAAGCCAAGAGCACCACAGCCTGTGGCTCACACACCAGTGTTCCCAGCCACGTCTTGCTTTGCTGTGTTTTACAGCGCTGGGACCCAGAACTTGAGCATGCTCAGCCCGTACTCTACCATACTCTCCAGCCCCCGAATGCATTTTCTTACACATGACTCCTCCAACACCTCCATCTTCGGGCTTCCAGCTGTACCTCGGAAGTCGGATCCACTGTCACTAAACTAACACACATCACCTCAGCAGCAGTTAACCGCAGAATGGTATTGTGTTCAAAATATGAAAGTCAGGTGTGACTTGTGAAGAAGAGAGCTCAGGGCCAGGGGTAGGGAGACCAGCTGGTCCAGGCAGGCGTATGCTTAGGTATGTTTGTACTGGTGCCTGTGACCTGCTTTTTTCAGGCGGCTTTTTTGTAAGTTCTGATCGAAGCTTACAGGGTGGGTATCCCAAGTGGGGTGATGCAGCCCATTGTTAGAGACTCTGACTGTTCCTGATTCTGATATCAGCGTCTTCAGGACTATCTAGTTCTCTTACAAGCTATGCTAGCATGCGTACTTGTCACCTTGATGTGAGAACTGATGTGTCATGTTGCTGTTGATTCCAGTCATCACCAAGGGCATTTTCCTCTCACTGGCCAGGCTGGGGTATTCAGTGTCAAAACTGCACAAGAGACGTCTCAGCGGGTTGGTCTATGACCCACGAGCTTTAGCTTGCATCTGAATTACCTGTGGGGCTTGTTAGAGCATAAATATGCCCACCGCAGTCTCTAAGGTTTGGGGTCCAACACAAGACTGCCTTTCTGTCACAGTCCCAGGTGACGCCCCAACTCCGAGCTCTGTGTTCTGGCTCTGGGATGCTCTGCTCCTCTGCTCTCAGAAATGCCAGCAGCAGCGGGCGGGGATCTCTGTTCCTGAAATTGAAACTGTCCCAAATCAAAAAGTGGACACAAGCCGTCACAGCAAGATTCAGGGACCAGGAGCCAGATCCTGCCCCTGATGACAGACATCTTTCCTGAGATTCATTCATGATTCCATTTATTTATCCAGGAAACATTTAACAAAATGCCTTCTATGGGAAAAAGGTGCCCGGCCCCAAGAGCCCCTAGGCATACAGGCATTGTTCTGAGTTCCGAGGTGCCTGTGCACGCGTTCCCAGTCTGACCTTGTGACACTGCCTTGACACTCCACTCCCCACCCTCCAGTGGGGCTTTGGAGCCATTCTTTCCCCAACAGACATCTTTAGGGGAGAATTCACGCTGGGAAACCCAGTACTAATGCTTGTGCTGCTGACTCCAGGTGACACAGCTCACTGTGCTCTTTGGGCCTCGATTTCTTCTAGAAACTTCAGTGAGGTAATGAGTGAAGAGTAGTTACCAACACTCCTTTCCCAGCCTGTGTCTCTGCAACTGCTTTCCCTCTCAATTTCTCTGAGCAATTTCCTCTCAAACTGCTTGTGACAGTATTTGACTTCATTTCCACTCTTAAGCAATGAAAACCTTAAACATTATTAATTTGTGTGTGCGTATGTGCATGTGTGTTGCCTGCATAAATGTCTGTGCATCATGTGTGTGCCCGTGGAGGACAAAGAAAGACATCGAATCCCCTGGAATTGGAGTTACAGACAGTTGCGGACCATCATGTGGGTGTTGGGAATCAAAACTGATTCTAGAAAAGCATAGATGCTCTTAGCCTCTGAGCCATCTCTCCAGCCCCTCAACGAGCACTTTTATGCCTGTTTTCTTGTTCAGCTGAGGAGGGTGGGAGGGGTGTGCACAGCCCAGCTGTCTCTGGCATGGCCATTCCTGCGGGTCAAATGGAACGTCTTGGAGTTAAGGAGGAGCACACACAGTGGCTTCCACAAATGTGTCTTAAGATTGTGGTTACTAGATTGTATTCACTAAGTGACAGTTATAATGTTAGCATCAGGATGGTGCCAGTATTTTAAAAGATGACAGTTATGTCAAAAGTGGATTTTCTTGCAAGTAAATATCTATAATAAAGTTGTGCGTGTAGACAGCTTCAAGCCGGCCACTTTTAGAAACATACCTGAGCACTTACACAGCGGCAAATATGCACTTTTCCAGAGAAGTCAGAAGTCTGAGAGAAGTCTTGGATTATTTTTATGTCTTGGATTATTTTTATCCCTTAACATCTGATAAAACCATCAGAATGCAGTTTGACCCCTGAGCCTGGTGTGATAAGACGTCCAAAAATGTTTTGTTTTTTTTTTCTTATCTAGTTGATCTGAAACAAATTGAATGGGATTTGCCTTTACTAAATGGGAGAAAGTTGAAATTTGCTTTTATGGGTATAATAATTGTTGTCCAATATCATGTTAAAATCATACCTCATAAAAATTTAAAACAAGCTGATCTAAAACAGCATATTTTAAATATAGAATAACCAAAGTTACTACATATTTATATTTTTAAGTCTAAGAATGGCACTTCATGCCAGCACTCAGGAGAATGAGGCAGTGAGATTATATGTTTAAGGTTAGCCTGAGCGACACAATGAGACCATGTCTGGCATGGGCTAGCTACATAGTAAGACCCTATCTCAAAAACAAGCAGGGTTGGAGAGATGGCTCAGGTTAAGAGTGCTTGCACCTCAGTCATGAAGATGAGTTTGATTCTTAGCACCCATGTAGAGAGACTCACAAATGTCTGTAACTCTAGCAACAAAGGACCCTCCCTGACCACACATGTGCACATAAATACGCATAGATACATACACATACATAAATAACTATTTAACAGACAAAACCCAAGCAGATACACACAGTTTCTAGGACGATTCAAAAGATGAGAAGATGAGAGCCATCAGAGAGCAATCTCTGGGATCCTCCCGGCTCTGCCATTCTGGATCCTTAGGTACAGAGGGGCCTGGAAACCCCAAGTGTAGTGTTTTGGACAAGAACAGGGGCACATTGTTAGCCCTGAACTGTTGTCATGAGTGAGACTGGAGAACTCACTTGCCAGAGAGCAGTTTCCTCTCCGGACTAGCAGAGGGCTTTCTAACCGCTAGAGCACTGGCTGCTTGAGTGGAGGGAACTTTTGAGATCAGATCTGGCAGAGCTGTCCCCAGACAGGTGGAGAGAAAGCTGAAATGGCCAGCCACTTCTACATCTTGGGTGTGCTGAAGCTAGGGCTGTCACCCTTGAGCCTGGGATGATGGCGGCTCCAATATTGGAGCCACCAAAGGCTCAGACCTGAGTGTAGCCCTCTCTCCCTGAAACTACAATTTCTTCAGTGAAATTTAGTCCTTAGATGGGGACTGGCACTGGGTTTCCCAGGAGCACTGGATATAGTGTCAAGTGGCTCTTGCTACCTTCCTGGACATGCCTAATCTAAGTAAACTGGCATGGAGGTACACACTTGTAATTGTGAGGTCAGCCTGAGCTGCACAGTGAGTTCCAAGATAACTAGGCAATCTAGCAAGCTCCTGTCTCAAAACAAAAGAAAATAACAAATGAAAAACAAACAGAAAGACAGAAATTTTAGGTACTTTTGGGGGTGGCTGCAGAGACCTCTGGAAAAGGACTGGGGTCTGTGTTCAGGTGAGGGTCTGATGGTCTGGTCTGAGAATTTCTCATGGGCTTGGTTTCAGGACACACCTTCAGCTCTGCCTACCATCCTGACTTGGTGTTTTCATGGCTGCCGTAACAGATGGGCAGCAGGCTGGGGGAAGCCCATGCCGGGTATTCCTTAGCTCACATTTTAGGAGCAAATGACCTGATACAATTTTGTTAATGTACCTGGATTATCCTTTCTACTTTTTCTCTGGTTAAGACTAAAAACAAATGCTTTTAAGTACTTGGAATCCACACTGAAAGTGGCCGGCTTGGAATGTGCTTAGGCGCTGGGGTAAGCTGGCATGGGGCTGACATTTGCTGCAGATAGTCGAGGAGAGCTTTTAGTTTCCATGATCGCATTAGCTTGAAGTGTTATATGTTAATCAGCAATTTTGGTCATCTTCACCCTCTGTCTGTATGAGAGGCTGTGTGGGTCCCACTTAGCCTGAGCGCCTCTTAAGCACCCGTCTAGAGCCTTCTTTCTGCACCCTGTATACATAGGTCTGTCTCAGGCTTCCTGAGAGGCCTGTCTCGGGCTTCCTGAGTATTTTGGGGTGTCGACATGAAGCAGCAGAACCTCAGGTTGTCGTGAGATTGAACACATTCAATGAACAGATTCCTTGCATTCTGCCCCTGTCTGTGGGGGACCTATGCTGTGTGTGTCCTGAGCTCAGCTGGTCACATGGCTCTTGGTTTAATGACTGTCTCTGCCAGCACTCTCTGTGTCCTGACAAGTAGAGAAAAGTCTCTGATGGCCTTGGCTTGCCTCACTTGGGGAAGGGAATCCCCGTGGTGTGGGTGTGAATGAATTTCTCAGCTGGGCTTCTTACAACACTCTTTCTTTGGCTCCCACCCTTTGGGTCAGTTCTGTATTCTTTTGGGTCTCTCCTGGCAAAGAATAGCTTGCCTGTGGGGAGCAGAGGAGAAAGAGGACTCAGGAGAATCAGCTGCAGGAGTTTCTACATGGCCTTTTTCTGTTCTTCCTTCAGGGGAATTCTGACTTGTCTCATAGACCTAGACTTGCCCACTAGCCTGATTTCGACCACTAGCCTAACCTCGACCAACCACTGGTCTAACCTCTACCACTGGCCTAACCTTGACCACCAGCCTTCCTGTCTGATCTCAAACACTCAGCAGAAGCAGAATTCCTGGACTAGCTCCTGTGCCCCTCCCTCATTTGTCCTCTTACTGGGCCTTGAGTTCATTGAGGGGATGTATACGTGGGGCTGCAGGTGTGTAGCCTTGCCTACCTCTATTTTTGCCACATGGAGTCTCTTCCTTTTTAAATGGCATTCAACCCAGTCCAAACAGGGAAGGGACCAGCTCAGCCCTGACAGAGCCCAGTTAGGCCACCTCCTCCCAACCTCCTGACCTGGGAAATCCTCTAAGCTGTCCTAATTACCTGTGGCTTCCCAGCAGATGCTGCAGCGTAAGCAGAGAGGGGACCCTTGGACAGTCGTTCATACCCTGGGATTAACCCTCTGGTTTCTGCCTCCCTTCACTAGGCTGCCTGTTCTTGTGAGTGTGAACCCCTCTGGAGTCCTTCCAGCCTGCTGGTCACCCCCACCCCCAAGGCATACATCCCTGAGACAGTCAGGCAGCTCAGCCTAGCACATGGACAGGAGGATTCTTCCTTCTTGCCTGACATCAGGAGATAGGTCTATCTAGCTAAGGTCCTATTCCAGCCCTGTCTTGGCAGGAGGAGTTCAGTCCCCTGGGAAGTTCTTGCTGAGTCTTTTCTGGGTAGCCAGGCAACTGATCTTCAGACCCACTAGGGCAAGGATGCTGAGGTACTGAAGGTACTGTGCCAGACACGGTTATCAGCACTTTCCCAATGTCATCTTATTTCCCCTCGGGCCTTACGGTGTCCAGTGTCCCTTTACCTGCATAGAGACCTTTATCTCGGCCTCCTAATGGTACTGCCAAGGTGCTCAGATTGGGAGATCTCAACCAGGATTCCTGGGACTTAGGCTCAGTCATTAAATGAGGGATAGAAGCAAAACCCATCCACATGATTGGCATGTTCTTCTCACTGTCCAAGCTGCAGCTTGATGACAGGTGAGTGAGTATACCAGGTCAGCTTGCAAGAGTTTCCCATTCCAGAACATTTTCAATTAGGGGTGTCCAACCTGTACATGGCTCCAGGGCTCTGCTGCCTCCCTGCTTGTAAGGGGAAGAACAGGGGTGTGTGCACAGCGCCCTTTGAAGCATAGGCAAAGACAGAAGGATGATAACGATCTCCCACATACACAGTACTGAGACTCGGTTCTCATGCCTTATATGCAACAATTTCTGCCAGGTCTAGTCAGGCCAACTAAGGACAGACTCAGGGAGGGACATCAGAAGTTCAGGACCTGACTGGAGAGAATAAGCTGAAAGCCAGTCTTGAGACCCTGTTTCAAAAACAAAAACAAAACAAAAACTTGTGGACATAGTGCAGTGGTTAAAAACTAGGTCATGTGCATGAGGCCCTTGGTTCAATTCTTGCTATACCCTTCCAAAAAAGGCAATAATTTTAAAGTGAACAATTAATTGACACTCTGTAGATTTGCTATGCTGCACAGCTTCATCCCTCTCTAGTTTCAAATGTGCCTTACTGCAGAGGGTGTCTTATGCTCAGTGAGCAACATCCCCACCCTTATTCTCAGTCCCCGGTGGCCATTTGTCTGCATTCTCTGCATAGATTTAAGAGATGGGCATTTCACACTAGCGAAAGCACAGAGCACACACTCCTTGTGTCTGGCTTCGCTGAGGGTCATCAGCACTGTGGCATGCATTGGTACCTCCTCTGAGGACTGGATTATTTTGCATTGGGTTTACACACAGCTTCCTTCACCAGTCACCAGCTGGTGGACCTTTGGCTGCATGAATGATGCTGTTGCGAGCAGAGGAACGGGGCTTGTGCGAGTAGTGAGCCCATTTCTGGTTCTCGAGGGGATACTGCTGGGGATGAACTGAGGGTCACAAAGCAATCCTGCCATCCACCATGCTGTGTTCCATGGTGGCTACTTTATAGCCACACTAGCATTGTGTTCTTGCTGCCTGATGCCTATCTCTTGAACTAAGGTCTCCCCTCCAATTCTGCCACTAGAGTTGGACAGTAGGCTCTCCGTCTTCCTGAAAACAAGCCCTAGCTTATCTGCAGGGGCCTGGGCCTTGACTGCTCTTCCCCCTGCTGTAGTGTCTCACTCTGCTCTGCCTTCAGCCTTATGTCTTCTTAGGCTAGAGGATGGAACCCTTGCTCCCCCAAAACTGGATGGTTTGGGATGTAGGACAGATGCTGTCTCCTGCACTGTCTGCCCTGCCCACCTGCTACCTGGACTGTGGCTGGGTTCAGGGCTGGTTGTCTGGCCTCTCTGGTGGCCTCTGCCCTGGAGCTCAAGGCAAGAACGCATGGCATCTTATTGTCCTCTGACCCATGGCTGAGATAGTTTTCAGTCCTGCAAAGCCTGTAGATGGCTTACAGGGGCTCCTAATTAGGTGGTGTGCTGGTTTTCTAGGGCTACCCAAACCAAGTACTATAGACCAGGTGGCTTCAGTGACAGACATTAATTTCCTCCCAGTTCGAAGCTAAAGTGTGAGATGAAGATGTCCCCAGGGATGATTTCCTATGAGAGCTCTTCCTGTGATTATAGGTGGCTACCCCTTCTGTGTGTCTTCACATCTTTTCCTTTCTGTGCCTACCTGTGTCCCATGTCCTACCAGGTATTACTGGACTAGAGTCCACGATAGTGACTGCATATTACCTAGCTTGCCTCGGGCCAGTGTGTTAGCATTCAGTGTGAGTTTGAAGACCACACAGTTCATCTCTAACAGGTGGCTGCAACAGCAAAGCTGCGTGGTGGCAAGGGACAGCCTGGGGCATGTGGAAGAGACCTTGTGATGCTCTGGACTCCTGTTGGGTCTCAGAGTGACTCACTCAGGCAAATGCAGAGCAAGTGGAGTGGGGGTGAGAATACAGTGGCAGTGAAGAGGGCACTGGGGGCTTTGTGAAGGGGAGAGAACCACTATCCCGATCAATAATTTATTCCTGGGTACCAGGCAGGAGGGTGTTGCCATGGCAACAGGCCTTCTCTACTCAGCTTCCTCCCTCCCTCTCTTTCTCTCTTTCTTTGCTTTCTAGTTGACATCCTCCCCTTCATTTTTCTTCTGTCTTCAGCATCTTTTTTTGTGAAATCCAGCCTGCCTGCACCTGGGCCCACTTCATTACCCATCCACTCACTGCAGGGAGTTTTGGGCCCTCAGTGGTTGTGACAACTCTCTCTCCACTAGGGCTGTGACCTGTTTCTAAAATGTCAAAAGTAAGGGGTGCTTTCACTGGCTGACCTCCAGGCCTCTTGCCTTAACACAGAAATCCTGGGTATTTCTCATATAGCCAGTCTGGTGGCCTCCCTTAACTTGACTGTACTGACTCTAGTCACACTTGGCTCCCTATGGCAGGCTACCTTGGGCTCATAGTGACTTGTGAGCAGGGCATCATCTCACTGCTGGCTACAGCAACCAGTCCTTTATTCCTCCTATGGATGGTCAGCATATACCTGTGTCTCACACTCCATCCCAGAAATTGCTGTGACAGGGACTTTGCCTTAGTGCGACACAGTAGGAGCCCCGGAAATGTCTGTGTGGTTATGGAGTAAATGGACAGAAGGCCTTGAGCAGGCTTGTTCCTGAGCTTCTATCCCAGTATTTCCAGGGGCTCCCTTAGCTCTACCAAACGAGACCATTGAAAATTTTAAGTTACTGTCTTACCCTTTAGGATTTGCTGCTCCCTTGATTCACGGGCTTTCATAACTAATAAGAGACCTGGGCCCATAATAATCATTGAGGACTTCACATTATTTGTCTTGTTATTGCTGCTAAGGGTCTTGTCTTTTCTCTGGTTGGTAAATCCTACTGCATAAAGATTAGGGAGATATACCTCTGGGCTAGAAGCTGCCATAAAAGCTGGCCGTCTGGAGAGCAGGCTCAGCCGCTACTGTGATGGTCCACTCCTGCTAAGGCCAGAGCTGGGATGCGGATACACACCAGGATCATCTGTGGGCATTGGTGGGGGTCAGGATAGGAAGGAATGGCAGCAGGAGAGTGAGGCTGGGTGGCTCTGGTGACCACCAGCTTCTGGTGGGCAGAATGGCATTGCTGCCAGCCCCTTCCCTCCCCCTCTGCAGTTTGCAGTTGATATCTGACGACCATGGTGCTCAGGCAGGTTTAGGGAGAGTAGGAGCCATAGCTGTGCCACAAAGGTCTCTGCTCACTTTGCTCAGAGGCTCCCCTTGCCTCCCCCTCCCCCAGAGATCTTTTCCCACACCTGGCCCCACAATCCTCTTCAAACAGTGTTTATGACAGGCCTGATGGTTTGAGGTGGTAAAGGGCCAGGGCGTGGGGCTGATTGTTGCTGGGCAGCGTCCTCTAAATGGCCCTGTCCACTTTGCTGCTTTTGAGGGTCTCAGCCTTCCTGCCTGGGAGAGTTGCTAACTGGGTTCCACAGTTACTGTTCTCCTGTTTGCAGACCTCTCTTGACAGAATGCAGAACAGACTTGATCCCTTTCTTTCTTGTAGAAAAACAGATATACATAGAATTTACATTTGTCTTTTTTTTTTCTCTCTCCACTATTGGAGTTTGAGCCTGGGGCCTTTCACATGCCAGCCTTCTTGTACTGAGCTCAAGTGTATTGACATTTAGTTCCAGGACCTCAATTGCCCCCAGAGGAAACCCCTGCCAGTTAAGCAGTCATTTTCCTTTCTGGGTTCCTAACCCCTGGCAGCCTCTTGTTCTGCCTCTGCAGACTCACCTGCTCTGAACATAACATGTAACTAGAATCATGTAATGTGACTTTGGGTGTCTGGCTTCTTCCACTCATTATGTTTGCAAGGCTTAAACCATTGATCTGGTGAGAATCGTACTTGATGCCCTTGTCCAAATGGCCCATTTACGCACTCATCTGTTGATAGGCGGTTTGGTCATTTCTACCCTCCTGACTGATGGAAAAGATGCTGTTGTGAGCACTTTCATGTGCAAGCTTCCACTTGGGTACTGTTTTCAGCTCTTTGGGGGCACACCCAGCAGCGGGGTGGCCGGGTCACATGGCAGTTCAGTGTTTAATTCCTGAAGGACAGGCAGTTCTAGTTTACCTTTTCATGTCTGTTTTGGAGACCATCTGCTGCTTCCTATGCTGCCCTCAGGCTCATGACTGGGGGCCACTTGATAGAAGTCTCTGGTCAAAACTAAGTAACATGGTTGAAGCACTGTTAGGGAATGTTGGGACAGCAGTGGAGTTCTTTCTTACCACTTTTCATTGCCATTCACTCATGCGCTCTCACCACCTGAAGCTGCACTTTCGTTTCTTTATTGAAGCCAACACGCAGAATATAATTTCATCTTCTCGGGCCACAGCCTTGACAGCTCCCCTTCTCTTTCTTTGCTTTTGACAGTGAACACCATTGCTGGCTCTACCACCCCTCTCCACTTTTCCATCCTCAGCTCCATCTTTCAGCCCAAGGAAAAGAAATCGCATGTACTCTGCAATCATACCTCCATGGGGCCCTCTACAAAGTGTGCGGCAGGCTTTGAAGGCAGTGCCACAGAGAGAGCTAAAAGAGAAAAACAAAGAAAGAAGGAACGAAAAAGAAACTCCTGCTCTAAGCGTGAGCAGCGCATTGTCAGCTGTGTAGAGAGGCTCCCTGGGAACCTCTCTGAAGAAGACAACACTCATTTAAATGTATAAATTCCAATTCATTTGAAAGAAGCGTCAGACAGCTTTCTAGGTTTATAATAAAAGCTGCTATGAATGGTTATTGAATTATGTACGCCTTTAGGAAATGAAAGGAAGATTTGAGTTTCAAGAGTTTCAAGGGAATGAAGTCTAAAATAGAACCAGGAAGTGTGGTTGAGATGGTTGATACCAACACTGGGTTCTCCGGAAAGAGCCAGTGAGGGACCCAGACTTAGAACAGGTGTGCCCATCTTACTAAGGATGGAAGGGAATCTAGGGAGGCCGCCTGGGAGGGGACCACACAGATAACACTGCTGCGTTTGTCCTTTTGCCTTTGTGTGTGTGTGTGGGGGCAATGTGAAGAGAAGGGAGGCTGGTAGGTTAAGTTCTGAATATTTTATGATAGCACGCCTCCTACTGTAGCCTGGACTGTCAGGGATGACCTTTAAAAGGGAAGCATTTTAGCCAGCTTTGGGATGTTCTGGAAAAGTAGCTTTGGGCAAAGCACCTAGGCCAGTGTGCCAGGGATGTTTGACCTAATGGGTGGAGTGGATCTCCTCCTTGTTGGAAACCCAAAGCTCGCAGAGACAGAGAGGGCAGATGGAGTCCACGGAGTGGCCTGGAGGAGGGGGATGGCTAAAGAAGCTCTGTCAGCTTCTTAGGAAATGTCAGAGGCACCGGAGGATGGTGACACTGTCCTCATTTGCAACCAGGACTGAAAGTAGATGACAAGGTCAGGGGAATTTCAGAGCCAAGTATAGGTCTCCTTGCCACTCGCCACCATGGTAACTCACTCCAAGGTTTGAAGAATCCTGCCCCCAAGGGAAGTAGCTCCTCGGAAAATGCTTTCCCAGGAGTTATTTCTTCGGGGTCACATATTAGTGCCTGCTGGCAAAGCAGGGCAGGATACTACAGCCTTTTTTTTTCTTCTAAATTTGAAATTATGGATATACAGACACTTAAATGATTTTAGTCATTTCAAGTTTATAATAGACTGGCATTTTCTATATCCAGAGCACCGGGCGGCAGTTACTACTGTCAGCTTCCAAAGTTCAGCTAGACACCTGTAGCCATCAAGCAGTAGCTACCCTTTCCCCACCCTCCAGGCCCTTCATAGTCCAGTTCTCATCTCTAGGGATCGCTTATTTCGGCTCATCCGTGGACGTGAAATCATACCATCTTTGTCCCTTTGTGTCTGGGTTTCTTTTCACTTGGCATAATTTTTTTTAAGATTTTATTTTTTTGAAGTGTTTATCTTTTATTCTTATGTATACGTATGGGGTTGTGTGAGCTCTGTGCTCCACATGGGTGCAGGATCCAGTAGAACAGAAGACATTGGATCCCCTGGAGCTGGAGTTACAGACAGTTGTGAGCTACCATGCAGGTGCTGGGAATCCAACCTGGGTCCCTTGGAAGAGCAACCAGCACTCTTAACCCTAAACTATCTCTCTAATCCCGACATAGTGCTTTTAGGATTCATCCACATTATAGCATGTTTCTGAGCTTCATTCTCTCTTCATTTATCATAGTAGGGGACCAAATCCAACTGGGCAAGTGCTGTATCGACTGAGCCACATGCCCAGCCCCTTTATCTTTTTATGACTAAGTAATATTCTGCTATATAGATATAAAGTATCATATTTTCCTCTTGTTCTTGAGGACAGTCTGGTTGTTTTCACCTGTTGCTGCTATGAATCATGGTGAAATGAGCATTCGTGTATAAATATCCAGATTCCTGTTTTCAGTTCTTTGGGGTATACACATCTAGGGGTGAAACTGCTTGTCACGTGGTACCTCTCTGTTTAATCTGTCTGTTTTTAGCACCAGGCCTTAGAGAGGACTTCCTGTCCCCTCTCTGCCAGTGACTGTCAGGGTTTGCTCTGCTCTGGGAACTGTCATGTCTAGCTGGTCATGGACAGAGACCAACCAAGCCCATCTTCCCAGAGATGAAGCTCAGCCCTACAGGAGAGCCTCAGCCTTGGGAAATGCATCTGCTGAGGCAGCCATGTTGGTGGCAGGAGTCAGAAGTAAATTCTAGTATGGATGGGGCCTTGGGAGCCACATGAAATCCATGAGAGAGGTCAGTTCTCAGGTAGTCGTGTCTCTTGAGAATGAAGAAGCTGCCTTCTTCACATGCAGAGTTTGAGTCCAGAGACATAAAAGGCCTTTCCTGGCCTTGTAGCATGTCTGACCTGCTCTTCCCCTCTCCAGCTTGTTGACATATAGGTCAGTAAAAGACATCAGATGAGGTCACTAAGAAACAGCAAAGATAAGGTGGGCTTCCTGATGGCAAGTTATGGTGGGCTGCTCATTTACCACAACAGAAGGAGAATGGAGCCTGTGCTTAGAGAGGACATACAGGACTTGCTCTGGAAACCAAGGGTGGGGCTGTTTACCTCCAACCGAAGGGCTGGACAGACCTCATGAAGGAGGGAGCACAGCACTTGGCTCTACAGGACAGGCCCAGTCAGGGCTCTTCTGGAAGAGATGAAGTGAGAGACTTAGGATCAGAAAAAGACAAGGTGTGGACATGGCCTACCTCTGCCTCTGGGAGAAAGCAGTACATTTGGTTACTGTGTGTTGGCAATGAGACCTCTGGAAGTCCTCTTGGGGCAGGTGGGTTTATTCTGCAGAACAAGAGGTCCGTAGGGATCATCTGTAGAAGAGTTTCTCAGTGCTGTTCTGTTTTCCACTGGAGAACATCCTGGTAATAACAGGGAGACTGTGGAACTGTGAGTCCTCCCATCCTTAGCTTCTGCCTCTACAGACAGCGTGGGATGTTACATATATGTACGTACACCATGGGCACATACACACTTGCACGCATGCACACACACACACACACACACACACACACACACACACACACCATGCACACATGGAGACATAGTTAAGGTAGACATGCATCCAACAAGCACACATACATGAACTAGAATGAAAGTCATCTCAAGACTGAAAGACTCAATTTTATTTTATTTTATTAGATTTTTTAAAGACTACCAATCCAAGTTCCCACTTCCTCCCCTCCTCCCATTTCCTCCACATACCCTCCCACCCTACCCCCATCTAGTCCTCAGAGAGGGTTAGGCACATTGCTTTGGGGAAGGTACAAGGGCCTCCCTACTATGCCTAGGCTAAGCAAGGTATCCATCCAAAGAGAAAAGGATCCCAAAAAGCCAATGCATGCAGTACGGATAAATCCTGGTGCTATTGCCAGTGGCCCCTCAGTCCAGCAATTCAACTGTCAATCACATCCAGAGGGTCTAGTTTAGACATTAAAATTCTAAATAACCCAGTTTAAAAATGGGGTACAGAACTAAACAGAATTCTCAACAGAAGAATCTCAAATGACCAAAAGATACTTAAGGAAATGTTTACATCCTTAGCCAGCAGGGAAATGATGTAAATCAAAACAACTCTGAGATACCATGTTACACCTGTCAGAATGGCTAAGATCAAAAACACCAATGATAACTTATTATACTGGAGAGGATGTGGAGTAAGGGGAACACTCATCCATTGCTGGTGGGAATGCAAACTTATACAACCACTTTGGAAATCAGTATGGCAGCTTCTCAGAAAATTAGGAATCAACCTACCTCAGGATCTAGCAATACCAATATTGGGCAAATACCCAAAAGATGCTCCATCATACTACAAAAGCATTTGTTCAACTGTGTTCATAGTAGCATTATTTGTCATAGCCAGAACCTGGAAACAACCTAGATGCCCCTCAACCGAAGAATGGATAAAGAAAATGTGGAAGACTCAATTTTAAAACACAGGTTTATCCAGCACACCTTACCAGACACACACATACATACCACCACCACTAGCAAGAGTAGCCTGTAAACCCAGCTGCATATACGTCTACCAAAATGTCTGTATGACACCTGAGACGTCATACTAAGACACATACTTACAACAAGACAGTCAGATATCCTAGAACATATATACCCCCACACCAGCCAGGTGCATGGAGACACTTTAAAATACTCCCTGGGCCACACACACATACACTCACTGGAGCACCCATGCATACACACAGAGAGACTGAAACCTTTCCCCAGAGACACACACCATGCCTCCCATAGACTCACAATTGCACAGCCGCACATTGGCACAGCCACAGATAGACCCATATGACCACATCATACTACAAAAGCATTTGTTCAACTGTGTTCATAGTAGCATTATTTGTCATAGCCAGAACCTGGAAACAACCTAGATGCCCCTCAACCAAAGAATGGATAAAGAAAATGTGGAAGACTCAATTTTAAAACACAGGTTTATCCAGCACACCTTACCAGACACACACATACATACCACCACCACTAGCAAGAGTAGCTTGTAAATCAAGGTGACCACACCTGAGCAGAGACAGGGACAGGTGCATGTGGTCCCTTCTTGGCCATGGCTGCTCTAGAGGCTCACGTTAACCAGATGTTCACAGGACCATGACCAAATACTTTAGAGACACAGCTCAAGAGAGGACTTGCTTGTTTTGCCCATGGCTCCAGAGATGTCAGTCCAGTACAGTCTGGAAACACGGCAGAGCGGAACAGTTCTTACAGAAGCCAGGAAACATATAATGTCTGCAGGAACTTTTCCCTTTTCCTTTGATTCCAGCCAGGCACACAGCCCAGGGAATAGTGGGTGCTACCCTCGCTCAGGCTGGGCTTTTCCCTTAGTTCGTCCTCTCCATAAACACATTCCCAGACATTCCCAGAGATGTGTTTCATTGCTCTCCTAGGGCTTTCCCATTCCTATCCAATAGACAGTCAAGATAGCACATTGAGCTGGCTGGCTTCAGTGATGGACTTCCCCACAGCCGCTGCCAGCCCTGTGCACGCTAGGTCAGTCCAGGACAAGACCTCAGAGATGGTCGTGACCCACCTGCCCCTCAGTGCCAAGCTCTGAGAGGGCTAACCAGCTTCTGCCTAAGCTCTTCAGACAGAACTTATTGTGATTTCAAACTCCCCATTGTAAAAACATTTGATTTCCAATCTCTGGGTACAGAGTTTGTACCCAGAGAAGAAGTCAGCCATCGGCTAGCAGGAATGGGTGGAGGCTTCTGACTTGCTCAACCTACCTGTTCCCTCTGTCTGGCAGTCTTCAGCCAAAAAAGCCAGCAATCCCCCAAGTCATGGTATTGCAGCTCTGATCCCACAGAAGAAACCAGAAGGTTGGACTTGGTGCATGAGTTTACCTGGGGCAGGGGTATGGCCAGCAGGCAAGCGACCCTGAGGATGGGAAGCAGTGGAGAGCATGACTCAGCTGCCTGGCCAGGATAGCATGAGTGCTCCTCCAGGCCTGCCAGCTGTCACCACAGCCATCCTGAACTGGCTTGCCTGCTGTCCTCTGCAAATGTGACCCACATTCAGGTGGACCGGCAGCTCTCTCCTTTGCCCGCATTCCTCTGCTGCCTGCTATTGCTCTCCACTCCTGCTCTTCCCCTCCCCATTTCCCTTCTGGGGAGTCAGCTCCCTGGGCTGGGAAAGGAGACGGGACTTGAGAGAGGGCTGATGGGCTGTCTGGACAAAAGCCAGGGGAATGGCGAAACATGGCTGAGATGAACTTCTGCAGTGGGGAATTAATTGGGAGGCAGTGAGGGGAGCAGGTACCTTCTTGGTTCCCCCCCCCTACTCCGCAGCCACCAGGGGGACTCACCTGACTGTACACACAACTCCTCAGAAGCCCACTTCCATGTCTGTTTCTCTTGACTGTGGGCTAAGTCTGGGTTTGGCATTAGTTCCCCCACACACTCATCTGGAAGACAGAGACAAACTCAGCCACCCAGCCACACCCAGGGCACCTGCTCTGTTCCGATTCTGTGTCCTAAACCAGCCTTCCCCCATGTATTCTTCTCCATCTCTCCCTGTCCTCCACAAATGTCACTGGCTATGTTTGTTGTAGGCCAGAGAAATGGCTTGTCATCAGCCCTGGAGAGAAGCAGGGCTTGGGGCAGGACATGGGCTTGGAGAAACCAGAGGCAAGAGCTGTTGACCTGATAGGTGCCCGGTGTGGTGGACAGACAAGTCACCAAGGATAAGCATGTCCCTCAGGGACGGCCATATCCAAAGCTGAGGCCACCATCTCAGTGCTCCAACACCATACTCTGTGGACAGTTTTTCCTGTCAACAGTTGTTTATGTCCTTTCCAGAAAATGTAGAAACTGTGGACATAAGGGGAACCTGCACATTTCCATAATTTCACTCTCAGCGACAACATTCTGTTTTCATCATTTACCTTTTCCACTTAATTTTCCATTTTATCTGATACTATTTCATCATCATGTTCCATTGCTTATGACGATAGTTTAAACTTTTAAAATATTTACCACGTACCTCAGGCCCTGTCATTCACTGAGTCCTTGTAATTTGACATGTAAATAAGGAAATGAAGGCCCAGAGAAGCTAAGTGCCTTTCCCATAGTAACAGCCTATAAAAGACAGAGACAAATTTTGAACCCATGTCCTTTGGTTTCAGAATTTGCAATTTCCATTTCTATTTTCTTTCAAACTGCAGACATACTGTAATTGTCATTTTCCCTAGCAATAGCTGTGTTCTATTACTTTCATTTTTGCCTTTATGAAAATATTCTTTCATGTATATAGGTTTGAAATTATGGGTCCAACTAATATTCAGAAAAAAAAATCTGTCTGGATGAACATGTGCAGACTTTTTCTTGCAATAGTTCCTTCAACAGTATGGTAGAGCAATGATTTACATGTTGTTTAGATTGTTCTAGGAATCATAAGTACTGTGGGGATGATTAATAGCAGACAGCACCGAACATGAAGGGCACTTGCGTGTCTGTTGGAGCTTATGTGTCTGTTGGTCTGGGTGTCTGCAGGGCTTAGAACATTGCTCCCACAGATTCTGAGGGTGTCTGCCTTTGCATGAGCTCTGGTTTAAATATTCCCACCATCCTTGATTGTTTTCATTTAAGATTCTCTTCCAGAAATGAAGCTCAGGACAAAGGATGTAAACATTTTAATGTTTCAATGTTCTAGACTTCCTCCAGCAGGCTCTCCAGAAACTACGACCCACCCCAGCTTGCCCATCAGAGGGAAACAGGGTGGTGGAGGAGGAGGTTCCTGAGGGGTCACTGCTGGGACTGGAGTTGCTTAGTCCACAAAGGGGGCGGGTGAGGTGGTCTCACTCGTATCTAAAGTGTCATGGAGTGGTGAATGGAAGAGAAAAGTCTGCCCCCAGACCTTTACACAGAAGTGAGCCAGTGTGAGGAGGCTGTGGAGAGCCTTGTGTGCCCTGGGTAGAACAGGATTGCTGTTGGATAGCCCTGGCATGGGTTCACGTAGGATGTGTGTATCGGGCAGGGCTGGTCCCGGAGCTGCCACTCAGCACTCCCTCCCCCCACTAACATTACGTCTTTGAATTCTAACTGGGGGGGGTCTGCTCCCCACTGCCCCCACCTTAGGGAGCCTGGCCCAGCCTGGTACCTCTCCCCATCTATCTCTTCAGCCTGAAGAGCACAGCCTGGCTTGTGTCACAGGCCACACAGCTCCTCCATTATGCATGAGGGGGATCCAGCGGTGAGCAAGTGAGCCAGGCTGAGGGAGGGGACAGGCCATTATTAATAAACAAGTTATTGTGTGGTGTTCCATTTACAGCACTCTCAGAGGACATGGTGGGCTTGAGATAATAAAGCCCTGTTTATGTTACACAGGCCTGGGAGGTGGCAAGTGGGGGCTGGCAAGGAGTAGGGGCACCAGGAATGATTTTGATTCCTCCTGGGGGTAGGGCTGCTGTCTTTGCTTCTCTACAGAAGGCCAGCACTCAGGGGAGAGGGTCTAGCTGGGATTTTATACCGGCTTCAGTTTGCCTAGGGCCTAAGAAAAGTCAGCTTTCCATGTCAAACTGTCCACAAGGCCAGCTCCTGACGAGACACCACCAGACAAGCCAGGAGCGGTGAATGGTAAGCTTGCCTCTGCACTTGGCCTCCTGCCCACTCCTCCCCCACTCTGCTCTGACCTTCCGAGACTCCCTGGAGGTGTGTGGTGGGACCTCCTAGCCCAGGGGTGGTTTGATCAGGGTTAGCAGACAGGCAGGGTTAGCAGACAGGCAGGGTTAGCAGATGAGGGTCTTGTGTTCTTAACAAGCTAAAATTTTAGAAGGAACAAGGGTCAAGTCTGAAAGCCCTGAGGAGGGTGGGCAGAGGCAACCTGGTCTGTGAATGAGGGCTGTCCAGGAAAGAGAACTGCTGGAGAGCTGTCAGGGGACGATTTGAGGGTGCACACCCTGTCACAAGGACTGGGTTGGCTCTAGCTATTTCCCTCTGGGGAACTCCTCTGCTACAGTTCTCCACCCTTTACTCTGGGCATTCGGATCCCAAGCCACCTCTCCCTCCAGCTGAGGCTCTCCATCTGACTCAGTTTTGGTGCCTTTGGATGTCATGACAGAGCTGCAGAGCTGCCATTGGGAAGAGCTGAGGATTGTGTGTTTTCTCGGTTGATTCCTTATGAAGAGAACATGTGCTGGTTCTGAGAAACCTTGATTCCTGTCAGGTTTGAGTGAGAGCAGGCAACCAGACTGAGTCACTTGGCTCTGTTGGAACACGATGGCCCTCACCTGGTCCTTGTCTTATGGGTCAGCTCTTGCCTGTCACTCTTCTGGGGTGGAAAACCTCATTCCAAGGACAGTTCTGTCTAAGAGGAGGTGTGGCAGGTGTGTGTGTGTGAGAAGACTGCAGGAGGGCAGTCTTACCCTCATGGGGACAGGCTTTTTGAGGCAGAAGTTTGGATACAGTGATTTGAAAGTCGCGTTTGAGTTGAAGACTCAGTGATCTTGTCTGACTCAGAAAGGCTGCCTTAGGTCCAGAAGGAACAGATCCCAAGTCCTGGAGGAACATTCCCATCACTCATTGAAGCCTGAAGACTCAGCCTCCCTAAAGGCATTTGCATCCTTCTCCAAGGGCAGTGTCAGGAAATGGGGACATCTAGGATGCTCCCTCACTACGGAGAACAAAGCAGGGCCCAGCGCACCCTTACCCGGCTTCCGCAGGGCCTGAGGAAGAGACATCCACCAAATCACAGTTCTCCCAGCCCCCACAGTCTGAGAAAGCACCTGCCAGTTCTGGGAACAGGCTGTTTCTGTGATGTACATGCCAGGCCACCTGAGTGTCCGCCTAGAGAAGATGTGGCCTGCGTTGTCAATCAACCACAGGCTGCCTGGAAGACACCTGGAAGACTGGCTTGGAGGAATGACCCAGTGACCTCTGACATGCCTTTGAGGGGCAAAAGTGGGAACTATTGGCTCTGTCATATGCTTGCCAGTTATTGTGGGCAGTTACAGGAAGGATTAGGAACCCAGACAAGGCCTTCTGCATAGAGGCTGAAGTAGGTCAAGTTGCTGGTCAGTTCTTTCTCTGAGGTCGAGGCTCATGGTATACTGGAAGGAGCCAGTGAAGTGGCCTTTCCCCGTGGTGGAAACAAAGTCAGGAGTCATGATGACTTTAGCCACTGTCCTTGCTCCCCTGAGGTTTTACCCCAGGACAGGCCGTTCCCTGAGCACTGATACCCATATTTTCACAGCTCTCCCAACAATTTAGAGTCAAGGAAACTGAAATCCAGAAAAGTTAGCATGCTACCCCATGTCGCAGCCAGTGACCAGGCACAGGAGCATACATTCCAGAATCTCTTACCCTGACTTCTCAGGGCTGGACAACAGAATGGATTATCTTGGTGACCACTAGTAAGACTAAGTTTGTTGCAAAGAAATACTTGGTGCGAGCAAGGGGGCTGTGTGGAGTGCTCTTCCTTAGAGAGCTTGCAGACCGCCTGTTGTTTAGGCACTGCCGCAGGCTAGACTCTGGATTGACGACCACTTGGAGGTTTTCCTTCTGAGCATTCTGGCCGCTGTGTTCTGGACTTTATACCAGCATTACGTGTCTATATGATATGCCTGACTGTGGATCAGTAAATATAGGCCGCTCTAAGAACCATGCTGGGATGTTGGCTCTAGAGAAAGGCCACGGTTGCCGGAGAATTCCTAAAGAGGGGGAAGCCATCCCTGAGGAACTGGAGAGTAGCCTGGACTTGATGGACGTTTCTTTACATCTTCAGCAGGGTGTGTCTATGACACAGAAAGAAGCCCTAGGCTTCTGCCTCCCTCTGTTCCCCTGATTCCCATCATAAAGCTACAGCTGTGCTTTGCCTCTGTAAGGAGAACCCAGCACCCTATTGCGTGTGCTAGGGGAAGCTGCTGTGGCCGGAAAAGTGAGAGGAAAAGGCCTTTACTGGGACCTGTGAGTGGTTCAGGTGTCTCTGGAACTCCTCTAATGGCTCCTTCCTCTCTGCTGCTGCAGAGGTAAGGTGGCAGCTCCAAGGAGGTGTTTTCCTCCTCTCTCCAGCTTCCTGTCAGCTATGTGATCCCCAGTCTCCTCACTGACCAGAGTGATATTAATCTTGCCTGCCTCTTGAACTTTGCTGTGACTGAAAAACTGATTCTTGAAACCAGGAGCACAGGAGGAGGGAGTAGGAGGAGCGCCCTCATCCATGTGCACATGGCTTCCTCAGCCCCAAGCCATTTTATACTAGAGTACAGGCCTGTAGATGTGCCCTTGTGTACCAACACATGCCCACAGCTAACTGTGGGACTCCTAACTCCAGCCCACTTACCCCTGCTTCCTGCTGTACCCCATAGTTGTGGGAGCCAGCACTGGGCCACATGCCCTCTGTGGGCTCATTCTGCCCAGAATGTCTTCGGTCCTGTTTGGAGTCCTGCTTTGGTGCCAGTTCTGACTTCCTCTGTCTTCCTCACAGCTCAACAGTACCCCCACTGCCTGGAGACCTGGCTTTATTCTGTATCTTTTTGTGCTATGACAGGCTCCCTGGGGCCCCGCCTCCAGGTCTTGCATCCCCAGCAGTCATTCTGGATCCTCTGCCCCCTCTCCACCCCCTAGCTCTTGTCCTGATGGCGCCTGCCCCACCTCCTGTCCTTCTCAGCCCTTACCCTCTCCTCTCCCTTTCTCTGCAGCCTCCCCACCCCAGGGTGTACTTCCCCAAGACTCAAACATCCTTTCCATCCCTCAAAGATCTTGTCTCAACTTTAAAATTTTGTGAGGACCCACATCTGTGCGCTGGTGTGAACTCAGCTGGTCTGGGAGATTTCTGGCGGGAACACAGTGTGTGTCCCTCATGCTGGTCAAGGAAATTTCCACTGCTGTATTCCTTTGACATACATTCTCCAGTAGTCCTGTCAGCAGCCTGGTGAGGTAGATGCCACAGCCCTTATTTTATAGACAGAGTCAGGTAGACTGACTGACTTGCCTACGGCATGCCACACAGCGATTAGGTGGGAGAACAAGGACTTACGCATGGGTCTTTGCGTTTCCCTGGGAACCACTGGGCCTCTAGAAGGTGCGGATTAAAGAAGATTAATATCAACACATCTGAATTTCTGTTACACAGGCGCTGGGTTTCTAAGTGAGCAAATCCAAGCCTTCTGCTGTGGTCCTTTTTCCAGACGCCTAGACCCATGGCCACAGGTCCCTCTCTCACACAGACTAGCCTGAAGACGGAGGGGAGGATGGAGCTTTCCAGGGTCCCTGGAAGTCTTAAGGTCAGACAAGGATGGGGAGGAAAGGCTGTTAGCCTCTCAGTAAGTGCTGGTGGTGGGGGTGGGGTAGGGGAACTGACTGAGATGGGAATCTGGAGGTGGCTGAGTAATACAAATACAGTATTAACAGATAAGGTATTTCTTTCTTCAAAAACAGGCTGTGAGGGAGCATTCAGCAAAATGCTTGCAGATTATCCAAGAGGCCATAGGGCCAGGAACTTGTGCAATCCTGAGTGGCTTTGGCCTACAGTGGGGCGGGACACCAGGGTGCTAGCTCCTCCACACACCCCTCAGCTCCCCTGCTGTGGCTACTGTGAGGTCAAAGACGTACCAGGTGTGCTTTAGTTTTTTTATTTTGTTTTGTTGTTGACTCGTGGTATTGGAGCCTCTCAGATGCTAAGCTCTCCCTCTTCCTCTCAGCTACACCCTTCTCTTAACTTTCAAAGTCAACTGTACTGAGGTACTGTAACTCTCAGGAAAATGTGCGTTACGAGCACAGTAGGTGAGCTTTAATATATATAAATATATATTAAATATATATTCTCCAGTAGTCCCTTCAGCAACCTGGTGAGGTAGATGCCATAGTTCTTATTTTATAGATGAGGAGTCAGGTAGACTTGATATGTATATATGTATGTATGTATGTGTGTGTGTGTGTGTGTGTGTACACATATATGTCAAGCTGAAGTACCCACCATCCCAATGAAAACAGAGTGTCTAGTGCCACCATCCCATGAGCAGTCAGTTCTCTTTCCCACAGTCCCTGGCCCCAGGTAACCTCTGATGTCTGTTACTGAAGATTTGTTTCTTTCATATAAATGGATTCAGTGTCCAATATACAAGATAGTTCTTTGTGTTACTCAGTTAGTGGAGCAAAGTGAGCGCATTAAGTCATTAGAGATTAGAGTAAGAAAAGTCAGTGCACCCCAAACATGGGAGTCAGCTTCCTGAGAGAGAGGACTTGGGTGTGTGTATGTGCAGGCGTGTGCGTGTGTGTGTGTAATTCTGTGGCTTACTAAATTACATTCATACTTAAAGGATATAATTTATAAGAAAGTTTAAAGGTCAAAGTTTAAAACTGAAATATAATTTTAAAATTAAGTAAAGAAAAACATACAGGAGCTGGCATACCCATTTCTCTTTAATGACTTCCTTTTATACATGGCATTGTAAGGTGGTTTTATGAGGCGCATTGTTTAGGTGTAGGGATGAGAGAGATGCCTTGACTAGGCATAGTTAGTTGTTCTTAATATCCTTGAGCTGTCTCTCGGACAGCTTGTCTCTGTACGTATTCTGGGCCTTATCAGTTACGCTGAAATTCTGGCTGCTCAGCCAGATCTAACAGTGAAGCGCCTTTTCTCTTCCCGTGTCTTAAATTTTCCCTGTCTCTCACTGTCTCACTCCCAAGTTGACACCAGGCTCATCAGCCATTAACTATTTCCCTTCCTTCCATCCCCCGGTAACCACCTTTCTTCATTCTGCCTCTGTGAATAAAATTAATTAATTAATATCAGGAACTCTTAGATAAACGCAGTCAGACGATATTTGTCCTTTTGCATTTGGCTTATTTTGTTTTAGAAATAATATCCTTTCCGGTGAGAAATCACTGCACAATTACAGATTAAATCAAGAGAAGGCTCTTTAATAGTTCCTATGCAGCTCTGGCTAAGGCTCAAACGGGAGGCGGCCTTGAATAGGAGATTTTGCTTATGTATTCACATCTGCTGCCATCCTTAAATCTCTTATGTCCCAACCCCAGGTTACACATTAAACAGCTTAAACAGAGACAGGAGACTCCGAGTTTGGCCTCTTGGTTAAATGGGAGATTTACACAGCAAAGATATTGCCAGAATTATTTCTTAAACACACCAGTGTTGTTCTTTCGGAATAATTATCACCTGGGATCATCTTGCCCATTTGGCAGAATTTTGCTTTTCTCAAGAAGAGAACTGGGACCTTTGTGGCAGGCCAGGACTTACCAATGGCTGTGCCCTTGTGCTGCTCTCTTGAACTCCCTGCTAGAAGTATATTCTTTGCGGATGGGCCTAATAATGGGTCAGTCCTGATGGTCAAAGATTTACATCCTAGAGTTGATAAATTTAGCTTATCTCTAACAGCCATACTAGCATACCACTTACCTTTTGGGGTGTTTTGGAAGCGGCACGCCCTTAGCTAAGCTCTACTTTGTGTGATCTAATGTCTCTAAGCAAACCTATTGGTAAATCCTTTGTAACCAGTTCCATGTCTTTGTGTTTTTTCTTCCTCAGTTTCCTTCACATCGCGTTCAGCTCCGTCGTGTTTCAGCTAGTGTCAGAATTCTTTCTAAAGCACGCTAGTACTGCCTTGCATCTCTGTGCTAGTCTTTCTGTTCTGACAAATGCCCTAAGAGAAGCCACTTAAGGAAGGAAGGAGTAGCTCACATTTTCAGAGGCCTCATTCATCACAGCAGGTGAGATGTGGTGGAGCAAAGCCACCAAGAGCATCACAGTAGCCAGGAAACCGCGGTGAGGTGGGGAGAAAGTAGGTGCCGGTGGACTCTTCAAGGGCACACCCCACAGTGACATGCTTTCTCCAGCTTCCTAAAATAGTGCTTCCTTCTGGGGACAAAACACTCTCCATATGCACCTGTGGAGGACATTTAATATCCGACCACAACAATGTGCATGTCACTTTTGGTTTTCCATCTGTTGGTGGACAGACTGCTAAGTTGCTTTCGGTAATCTGCTGCTCCAGCGGACATTGGTGTACATGTATCTGTTCGGGTCACTGCAGCCACCAATGTTCAGCACCCTCCTGGCATCTCCTTCTGTTTCAATCTTTGGAAACTCAATGGCCTTGAGCGCTGTGCATTCATGCCCAGACCTGCTCTGTGCCTCTAGCCAGTGCCTCCAGCAGATGATCTGTGATAGATATATCAGCCTTGGTGGATAATGGGGACTCTGGTTTTTAGGCAATGGGGTTTTGTGATTTTTTTTTCTAGAAACTTCCTTCTCTGTTGGCTTGGCCACCAACTCACTTCTGGAGTGTGATTCCAAGCAAGACTGTGACAGAGCATCATTACTTCATCTAGAAAGGAAGTGAGCGTATACGTCATCAAGCATTCCCCTGTAGTTATTAGCAGTGATAGCACAATCCTACGAGCGCCATCTTTCATATGGTGGTTTTGTGACGTAGAGTGGGAGCCTGGGTCTCACCGGCAGATCTGAGGAGAGTCTCAGAGCTCCAGTTCACACAGGCTGACATTCTTCCTCTGCATACCTAAGTAACTCCCTGGGTTCCCAAGGCAACCAGGGAAATTTCCTGAGCTTCTCTTTTCGGATCGGAACTCAAGCCTCTATTCCCTCTATGACTTAAAAGAGAAACTTGTGGGCCTTCCTTACCCTACTTCTTGCAAAATATAGACTTACAGGTTTGTTTTGTTTTATAATATATAAAAAGTGGGGAGAGCAGAACCTGAATCCCCATGTGTCCAGCACCTGGTGCCAGCAGTAATCTCTGCTTGGCCCATCTCCTTTCCTCTCTGAGTCTCTTCTTTGATCCTGGGTCCCAAATCATGGGGTAGCACTTGGTGTTTTCTGGATGAGGGCAGGAAAATGGACAAATCTGGGTATCCTGGAGCAAAACCGTCCCCACCTGGCAGAGTGTTAACTGCTCCAGGCCAGAGTCCCTGCATCTTTCGTCCGGTTCTTGACCACTGTCCAGGAGGCTGGGGTGGGGGAGCAGATCTGAGAGGCTAGCTGGTCCTGCTGGGCTGGCTTGCAGAGATGTTTCCCTTCTTGAAAGCATTCTCTCCCTGTAGATAGATTTTATTGGAGATTCTTTTGAGTGGGAAGAGTTCAAGTGAGGACAACCTTCACTTACGGGAATATGGTGGAGCTGCTGGTTTTAGGGCAAAAGATGCTTGGACCAGCAGGAAGCCAGCACGTGGTCTCTTCAGCTATACTCAGCAAAAATATATTTGTTTTTTTTTTATATCAGGCCTTGCCGTGTGACCCAAACTGGTCTCATACTTGAGATCCTCAGCTTCCTGAGAGTTGGGATTACAGGGGTAAGCCTCCACACCCATCTGTACTAATTTGATAAAATAGAAGAAAAAACCTGAAAGTATCGACAGTGTGCCAAGTAGTGACAGAAAGTCAGTAATCCCTTCTCAGAAAGTCTGTGGTCCACAGAAGGAATTGCTAATAGCAATGATTTTTGTGTGACGGGGATGTTGCAGACATCTGACCGTTTCTATTCACCCCACCTGATCCCAACAATTGGTAAGATAGCAAAGTCCATTTCACAGGAGGAACCGGCTCAGGGTGCTCTTAGCTCCTTTCAGAGAGAACTGGGATGGTGGCTTCTTGCTCCCCACATGCAGCGCAGGTCTGAGGTGCAGGGAAGGGAAGATGGGAAGGAGAGGAGAGGTGACAGGCACGTCAAGTGGCAGGAATGCGGTTTCATAAGACCCCCATCAGATGTGTGTGCTCTTGCAGCGTCGGGGAGCAGCCAAATGACACATATTTCTTGACCAAATAAAGGACCGTGGTGCTTATTTTTATTTAGAAAACAGGGTAGTTCTTTGGGGAGGGGGAAAGAATGGAGACCAGTGCCTGAACCGGCTGAAGAGGAGGGAATCCAACTGGCTTTGCAGGTTTGCTCCAGTTTATTTAAAAGAAGGTTTAGCTTTTGTCCAAGGTGACTAGGGAGGATAGAGAGAGAGTGTGAGGGGCAGAGCAGGGGCAGTTTCTGTCCTGTGATCAGCTGCTTTAGGGTGGTAGGGGGAGAGAAACTGGGAACGTGTGCCCAGTTTTGCCTGAGGCCTACCTTATGAGTTTCAATGTCTTTCTTAGGGGACAGATGACAGACCCAGCTACTCTGGCAGACACAGAAGTAAATGATCAAAGCGAAACCTCTAGGCCTCCTTTCCAATCATTGCAGGTAGCTACTTTCCTGCCCACATTTAAACCTAAGCTTTCAAGGGGGAGAGCACAGGGTTAAACTTAGGGTGTTGCTACAAGGTCTAGGGGTGGGAATGGGATGAACCGTCTCAGTGGGAGTCCTAGGAATAGCTGGTATCTCTAAGCAGTTTTTTTTTTTTTTTTTTAGTATCTTCATTTGCTTTGTCTCATTTTAGTACTTACTTTTGCAAACAAAGGCTTGAGCTCCTTCACTGATAGGCTGAGCTAGCCTCTGACTATGGGATAGGATAGCGGCTCCTTTCCAGATCCTTCCAGCTGTGTGATTTGGATTTCTGTAGTTTTCCTAGTTGTCCTTCCTTATCCAGAGTTTCCAAGTGTTGGTCAAGCAAAGGATCACCTTCAAAAAGAACTTAGGAGGAGGTTTGAACCCACACATTCATCAGCCCATGTGATCCTTGCTACTGGGAGAGGAAGTAGCTAAAAGGGGGAAGAGGGCATCTCTTTCAAGAACTACAGGCTTTCCTACTGGCCTGAAAAATTATGTCTCCTCACCACATAAGCTAACTCAAGAGCAGCAGCCCTTTTGCCCTCCCTCCTGGGGCTGTAGCTCACAAATGCTGGTTGCTATGGATACAGGCAACTGAGGCTCTCCTGGGGCTATGGCAGCATGGCTGTGGTGGAAGCCAGGCAAGCTGTTGTGGCTGCAGAAGTACGACTTCACAGAGGCAGGACTGGCTTTGCCTGCACGCCACCTTAGCCTCCAGGAGCCTAACCCACGGCCAAGCCACCCATGAGGGTGTGTGCCTGAGCAGGAGTGTGCAGCCAGGTTAGGGAGACCTGGCCATCAGTGGCCACTCTGCCTTTCTGGTTCTAGAGGCGACAGAGCTAAATGAGACAGTGTTCCCTGGCATGTGTCCCTGAACTGAGAGACACAAGTTAGCTTTCTGTGAGTGGGACTCTGTCCTGGAAGCCAGGGGAGGTACAGTTAATGTCATCAGGAGTGCTCATAGAAGGGACACAGATCTAGCCAAACAGGAAACTCCCTCTATGATGGGACAACCAGGGACACTTGAATGAAACACACGGGCGAGTAGACAACAAGAGGCGGAGAAGCAGATGGCTTCTCTGTGTGGGATACAGATTCTTTATTTGCTGGGTGTGGTTGCTTAAGTTTGTAATCTCCTCACTCCGGGAAGTTGAGGTAGAAGGACCAACAACACAAGGCCACGTAGCAGGATTGTATCCAATCACAACCTCCATCCTCACCCCTCCAAAGATTCTTTGCTGTATCAGACCTCAGTCAGGTTCCTGGGCCTCTTCCCAGGCCTACCTATGTACTTCCTTGGGAAATTCTGTTTTAGCATGGGCCCTGCTGAGTTATTTGTAAGAACCCTCCATTTCAATATCTGATCACCTTGCTTAATACCTGACCAGGGTCCTCAATTTCCATCACCTCCGAAGTACTATCTGTTTTCCCTGGACTGTCTGCGGCACGACTTGTACTAGGTCAGTCTCGCTCAAGCTTTCTTTTGGCAGTTCCCATGCACAGCCCCCTCCCACCACTGTCCAAGTCTATCAGAAACGAACCCAGTCTCTCCCCTACTGCACCATCCTGCACAGTGATCTGTCTTCTCATCTTAGCGGTCCTGAGTAAGCTCCATCTTCTTCGTTTTAACAAGTGTCCCATATTTCAAACCCCAGTGATGTCCCTTCGTGCCTCAACAGGGTGATCAGACTCATCCCCATGATCACATGACCTAGCCCACCCCACTCATCTCTCCTCATCTGCCTCTTTCTGCACAACACACTGCAGAAAAAAAAAAAGACAGTCCTTCCTTCTCCTCCTCGCATTTCTGGTCTCTTCCAGCTTAACATTCCTGTTACCTGTACTCGGGCTATTTATGTATCACTGGTTTATTGCCTATTACACCCATTGAAAAAATAAGTTCTCTGAGTCCTGAGATAATGTCTTGCTTGCCCCTGAATCTCACTGCCAAGGGTTCTGCCTGGCACATGGGAGCTAGTCAATAAATAATGAATGAGTGACAAACTGTAGCTCAGTGCACGTTCATCGAATTCCAGGAGAAGGTTTGCAGTACATTTTTCTATTGTCTTCCCCAGAATAAAGGTAACACTTCTCATTTGCAATTTGAATCTGCAATTGAAAGACATTTTTCATGAAAGGAGATTTAGGTTAAAGATAATGTCACTCACATAGCAATATGTAGATCCCTGGTGAGGGGGGGAGGTGGGGCTCCCTGAGGTGATCACAGAGTTTATGAGAGCTTTGTTCCTTCAGTGGGTATCTGCACATCAGTCCAGGTAGAAAACTGGCACATGTAAGAGACAGCCACCAGAGGCTTTTCTGGAAAGCAGATCTTGAGCAGTTTTTAGTACAAGACATGAAGCATCCTGGGCAATGTACAGGGGGACCTTGGCTTATGCAAACGTTGAGGGGCCACATGGATCTTGCAAGCCCTTGTGGGCACCAGGGAACAGATCTGCCTGGCCCAGATGGAGACTGAGCTTAGCTAGAAAGAGGTAAAGAGGTTGAGGGCTCTGAACGCCTGCATTTGAATGACAGGCTGCCTGGGGCTGGGACTGCACTGGGGCAGTGACCCATGAACTCTGCTCTCCGGCCCCTTCCCAGTCATTTATGTCCCTTTGAAGTTATGTTAGCATGATGGCCCCTCTGGGGAACACCAAACCTCCTCCCATGGCCTCTACAGCTGGGGTGTGGGGCATCTGTGTGCACAAGAGTCAGCTGGCAGGTGGAGGATGGCCCAGCCCTCAGGAGGATGGTTCTCGCCTCCGCAGCTTGCAGTTCTTTGTTTAATTGGGAACCTGTCAGGTCAGGGGTCCGCATTTTCCCTGCAAGATATCAGAGCTTGCTGTGGTTGGTGGGGGTGGTGGGAGGGCAGGGTCAGGTTTCCAGGGAGCTGACTGGGATAAGGTCCTGTCTCCATCAGTTCTCCACTACGTATAGTCTGGCCAGTGTCGGCAGTGTATGTCTGGCATTGTAGCTTCTGCAACCTGGTTCCAGGGTTATGGATCTGAGCACTTAAGAGGCTTTTCAGAAGCCATACTGGAACCTCATTCTAAGGATGAAGGACCTGAGGACCAGCTACTGGAAGAGCTAGGAACTGAACCTGGAGTCCTGATGCCTTGCTCCTTAAGGGGCCAGGAGAGCTTGGCAGCAAGGACGACAACAGTGCCCCAGCACCTTAGAATCCTGCTGCGCCTCCCTGGAAGCAGTAAGCTTGGTTTGAATTGCAATCAGGGCCTTTGGCTTGGTAGCAGAGTGACAGCTGTCTTCTGCATGACAGTATCAATGTGGCTCCCTCACCATGTCACTTCCAGGTGCTTCAGGGGAGGTAGATGGCACTGGGTTCCAGTCAGCACTGTGTTCTAAGAACATTGAGGCCAAAGGGTAACACCCACATGGAATGATAGGCAGTGGCCTGAGGATGAAGGAGGCCTATGCCACTTAAGGCCCTACCTGCTTTATCTGTCAGCTCCCACTCTCCATGCCCAGTGAGCTCATGGGTGGTTCTTAAAATTTACATACATCCTTGTAAATTTTTGGTCTTGCTTGTTTTGAGGCAGTCTTTATATGTGGTCCAGGCTGGGTTAGAAACTTACCATCCTCCTGCTTCAGCCTCCTAAATGTTGAAGTGGCAGGCACACATTACCTACCCATGTGTATTGAGCTCCATCCTGTCCTCACCCTCTGAGGATTTGGCAGAGAGGTGAGCTAAATGGCAGTAGGGTGGAGAAGGAACTTCAGGCAGAATCTGGGCACTGGTCTAGCCCTTGACTATGGGAACGGAGTAGTCAGTGTTCAGGGTTTGCCCTTGAACTCCTTCCCCTGGCCTGGAATAGGCTCTTTATTTAACCTTTTGGAACCTGGTTAGAGGGAATTAGTCTTACGCAGTACTAATACTCAGTTAACTGAGATGGCGCACTAAGGGGGGCCCTCACCTGTGTGCCCAGCACACAGTAGGTATGCGTGAAAATGGGCTTTGTCCTCATCAGCACAACGGTTGAATGTCCTTACAGTGTCCTCCACTATGGTTGGTGGCATGGAAAATAAAGTGAGTCACATTCCAGTCCTTGGTTTCCCAGGGTCATTCTATGACAGAGGAAAAAAAGAGGGCAATACACGGCTCACCAATGCATGGAGTCACCTGTAAGGATGCTGTGGGAGGTGACTTCAAAGACCGTAGGAGCAGGGAGGGTAGGATTATAAAAATGACCCTGTGTGTTGCCACACGAAGATCTTACATGCCAAGGTAACAAGCAGGAAGCCTGCCAGCCAGAGCCAGGCAGAAGCTCTGGAGCCTCCCCGCTATTTCTCTGCCCAGGCACCATCTGTGGGGCACCCCTTTACCAAGGATCAGAAACTCTGTATGGCTGGGTGGATAAAGAACCCTCCACCCTCTGTCCTCACTGGGTTATGTGGGTTGCTAGAAATATTTTTCAACCCACTAAAGGAGAAAGAATTGACCAAAGCTGGTGCCAAAATATTCAGTAAATTCAAAAGAGCCTTGTTTACAAAGAAAGTAGCCAGACTGGGAGCTTCATCTTCTGATTTGACATCACAGCCTGGTGGGTGGGGATTTCGTCTGGTCCTGTCCCCGTTCCCAGGTCCACAAACAGTTGGCCTGGACAGGTTCTTAGGAAGTAAACTTCTCTTTCCTCTTGTGTTAGATTTAGATGAACCCCTCAGCCACCCTAGCCCTCGTGTGTCTTTGCTTAGCCTCAGGAGGATCCTTGAGGGGAGCTTTGGTTTTTAGACGCTGCTAATCCAGTCAGTGTATGATGCTGAATGAAGAGACTTCGTTCCAAACAAATGAGGCTGTAAGTAGCAGTGATCACAGTGTTCAGAGCAGCAGGTGGCAGGCCATAACCTCTAAGGACTGCAGTCATTTGTGTTTATTAATTACGTTTTTAAATTATTTGCTGCTTTATATCTAAAACTGATTTTTGAAAAGGGAACTATTTATTTCTATTCATTCAGTAATGCATTTCTTTAGTGTTTTGTCCTCTTTATTTTCTTAAAGCTTGTTTACCCAGGTCTTTAGTTATAAAAGCAGAATATCTTATCCCTATGGTTTTCAAACAGAATCCAGGTTATCGAATCCAGACTGCTGTGTCCACACAGGGGTTCTGATTCAAAGTCTAGAATGAGATGCAGTGACTTGCATTTTACTATGCTCCCGGGTGCTACTCCAGGATCCTATGTTTAGATCCCTTGGCCTAACTAGAGGGGCCTTTGGTCATATGATTCAACCCCTTGTACAACCCAAGAAACTGAGGCCCAGGGGTAAAATGATTCTCTTGGTGTCACATAATTGGTTAATGGTACAGCCGGGAGCCCTGACTGTCTTTATGCCGAGTCTAAGTGCCACTGAGGAACTAGTTTACACGATGACAGGTTTTTACCATCTTGTGCGGCTTTTTTGGTTTCAGATACACTGGTCTCTTATTATCTCCTTGCCCTGTCTTTATTTCATCAGGGCATAGCCTGTGTTGATTTTTTTAAATTATAATGTCATATTCATAACATAACATTTTCTGAACTTTAAGGCATGCAGCTGTGTTGGGAAGCACACTTAGTGTCATTACATCATCTTCACCACCATCCAGCCTTTTCTGAGTTCAGTTTGGTTGGTTGGTTTTCTGAAATGGCATATTGCCATGTAGCCCCAGCTGACCTGAAGCTCCCTATCCTCCTGCCCCAGCCGCCAGAGCCTCCTCGTCTTCCCAAACTGAAACTCTACCCATCGTATAATAACTCCCGCTCCGCCTCCCACCATCCTTGGCAGCCACCGTTTTGTGTTCTTTCTAGATGAATGCGAACACTCTAGGAAGCTCACGTAAATGGAGCCGCGCAGTCCTTTCAGTGAGTGGTTTAACTTAGCACGACCTGGACGTTTATCCCTGTAGACACACACATTAGCTTGCCACTCCTGCAATTGTCTAGTGAGATCCTTAGCTCGAATGCATTGCTTCACCTTTACCCATCGCTGGTCAGTGGGCGTCTGGGTTGTTTCCATCTTTGAGCGCTCATAAAGAATACTTCTGTGGGGCTGGAGAGATGGCTTAGTTGGGAAAGCAGTTTGCTATTCAAGTGTGAGGATCGGAGTCAGGTTCCCATCCCCAGAGCCTGCTGGGTATGGTGGCCTGCCTGTAATTCCAGCCCTCAGAAGCTGGCAGTGGAGATCCCTAGAACAAGCTGGTTAGCCAGACCAGGCCTATAAGCAAGCTTGGGGTTCAGTTAAGAGACCCTGCCTGATGCAGAGTATGGTAGAGCGTACCTCTAATACTAGCCCTTGGGAGGCAGAGGCCTATAGGTTTCTGAGAGTTCCAAGCCAGTCTGGTCTCCTGTCATGGATATCCAGTGAGATCCTGACTCATAAGTGAACAAACAAACAAGAAAAGAAACCCTGTCCTTATGAAAACGTAGAGAGAAATCAAAGACTCCTGACATCAACCTTGGACCTCCACATACACATGCTCACATCCGTGCTCACACACATGCCTACACACACACACACACACACACACACACACACACACACACACACCGAGCACATAGAAGTTCTGCTGTGCACACGCTGTGCAGTACCTCTCAAGGTTCTTCTTTCAAGTCTTTCTAGTACAAATGTGGAAAAGGGCTTGCTGGATCATGGATCTGCTTAGTTGTTGTGGTTTTTTTTTTTTTGAGGAACCTAATTTGCTTTGGATTCTGGAAGTTTGAGGTTGGAAATATGAATCTGCAAATAATAAATGATGGAGAAGCGGCCCAGAAGAGACCAGAGCTCCTCCCCATCTGGTGCTGCTGCTAAATGGCAATTGACCACCCTAAGGCCTCGCAATAAAGTGACCTTGTTATCCACAGTCTACAGCCAGGGCTTGTAAATGGTCTCTTGGATTTTTTTTTTTGTTCTGTGCTTGGTTTGCTGACTCCCTGTCATGGGTCACTGTTCACATTTGTCTTGTTTGTGCCTTTGAGCATTAATCTATTGTATTTCTGTCCATCCTCTCCAGCCAGTGCCACAAATGCTTTTCACCGAAGAGCAGAATGAAACAGGGATCAAAAGGCAAAAATTCGGGAATTTAGTTTAAAAGCTTTTGTTTGTGACTTTAAAATCAGATAGCAGAAAAGGAGTGGGGGGGGGACAGGGAGCAGGGAGGGGAGAGATGGCTCAGTGGTGAAGAGCACTGACTGCTCTTCCAGAGAACCCAGGTTCAATTCCCAGTACCCACATGGCAGCTAACAATTGTCTGTAACTACATTTCCAGGATCCAATAGCCTCTGTGGCCTCTGCAGGCACTATATAAATATGGTGCACAGACAAAACATACACATAACTATATGCATGTGTGTGTGTATGTATATATATATACATATATATATGTGTGTGTGTGTGTATATATATATATAAAAGCAGGGAACAAAAGCTACTGTCCTTGTAGGATTGAAGCACGGGACATTTCTTATTATCAGGTCGATTGGGATCTTGGGATGGCCTTCCTCCTGAGATAAAACAGAATCTGTTGGGAAGCAAACCCTAAAAAGGCCTCTTGTTTCTGCTTCTGTATTTTTTTTCCTATGCATCATCTTTTACAGATCAAGGCAGCCAGACATCTCCCCCAACACCCTCGTGGGCATAAGGCCCCTTTCTTTCCCCTAGGTTAACCTGGAGACTCCAGGCAGTTCCCAGATCCCAGGAATAATCAGGGAAGGCAAATCCACAAGGTGGTAATTGGTGACATCTATCTGGCGGCTGGGAGCTGTCATCGGGTCTTCAGACGACAAATTTGTAGAATCCATTAAGATGTGTTGCTGATTGTAACCAGAATCCACCTTTTCTCAGCACCGAGCTTGAAAGAGCAATTTCCCTGCTCTGACAGCTGCCTCACCTATCCTGGTTTCTGTGTGCAAAAGAGAAAGGAGGCAAGTCTAACAGAATCATCAGGTGAGAGCGGAAAGGGCCTGAGGGCTCCCAGGTCTGCTGAGGAAGAGGCAAGCACAAGGGTAAATTGTCTGGCTTTCCTGTAAGGCCCACTGTTACTCCATTACTTGAGATCCCTGGGATGGCGGTTGTGAGTTGTCTCCTTGGTAACAACTCCTTCCTCCACCAACTCATCCAGGAGCTGCTACAGAGCTGGGCTGGAGCTGGCAGTGACCTGGGCTCTACGGCTATGTGAGACCCATGGTATATCTCCTTCTATGGCTCTCATGTGACTAAGGATACTAAACTACTCTTCTTGGAAAAACAAAACATTCCTTAGGGCATCCAGCCACCCTAATATATTATCCTATTTTATAGGGTAATAAAGCAATCAGTGATCCCCCCCCACACACACACATGTACACATGCACTGGTTTCTGGTGAGAGGGGTGTTTCAAGTTTAAATGAAGAAATAAGATAAACAATGCCTGTGTCCTTAGAAAGCAGAGGGCACTGCCTAGGGGGATTCTAGAAGGAGTGACAGTGACATGTTCCCTCAAATGCCCAGCTTGGTGTCCTAGTGATGGACTAGGCCTTCTGAGACATAGATGGTAGGGTCGGTGGAGAAATCATGACTGCATTGGAGAACCAGAAATTTGCGTCTCAACTAAAACATCTAGAAGTAAGGTATCAAAAATCCTAGCTGATGCAGAATGGAAAGATCTCTTTGGTGTCCTGAGTCACTTGACATCTTGTCTGGAGTTCCTAGGTAGCAGAGCCCAAGGGACAGCCTATATGCTTAGGAAATGCAGTCCAAGAGAACACAGAGAGAGAAAGGCAAGAGAGGCATAGATGGAGGGTTAGCCAACGCAGGATGTATTGTTGACCTAGCTCCTCTATGTACCAAGACTAGCCAGTGACTGTCTTTAGGGTTGTAGAAATGGTATTTCCTCAGAACAGTCCATGGAGAAGGGCCTTTCCCATTGGTCACAGAGTCATGCCCCTGGACATTACCTCTCCTGATCTAGGCTATACATGCCTGGGCTCCCTGAATAGGCCCTGCTTTATCTAACTTCCATTGCTGGGACAGAACTCTGGGACTGGAAAAAAGATGCTCAGAGGTAGACATAAGTCTAGACAGTGTTGGGCCATGCTTATGGAAGTGAAGGCCCCCTCTGAGCAGGGCACTGAGGCTGTACCTGAGGCTGGGGAAAAAGGCCCAGCCCCTGGAGCTAGATGTGGCTGGGAGGAGCTTAAACAGCAGAAGTCAGCTACCATCGGCTACCATTAAACTTCTGGCCTGACTCAGTCTTCAAGTAAACCTGGGGCTGTGCACTCTCTCTACTCAGGCCTCTATGGAGCCTTGTGTTCAGGCATATAGTGTCTCCCAAAGAGGCTCACATGTTGAAAGCTTCAATAGAAGCAAATGGACCAATGAGGGGCACTAGTCTGTTTCATCAACAGGTTAATCCGTTCTGGATTCACAGCCGTTAGGAATGAGGTCTGGCTTGAGAGTAGTGGGTTATGGGGAACATGCCATTAAAGAGAATATACTGTGTCTAGATCCTTCCTTCTCCTTAATGCTGTGGCAGTAGCCTCCTACACCACATGTTGCACTGCCATGATGTTTAGCCTCACCACTGGCCTTTAGCAATGGAGCTAGTGAATCAAAATATCAGAAATAGTGAGCCAAAAAAACCCTTCCTTTAAGTTGTTTATGTCATATTTTTGTTGTTGTTGAAGCATAGAAAAGCTAACGATGTATCTTGTATTCAAATCATTTCAGAGATGATTCCAGGGCCTCTGTATTCTCACTGGTCGTTGGCATGCCATGTGTGCTCTGGGCATTTCCTGCCCTTCGTGCTTAAGTACTTGAGCCCATAGAAAGCAACTTATAAACATGGAGGGCTTAATATTTGTAAAGTGGAAGCAATTTGTGTAACGATTGGTACTTTGATATGGGCCACATGTTTGAAGGATACTTTTGCTATGTTGACACCGCCTTTCTTTCTTTTTAAAAACACATGCACTTTTAATGATTTATTTTTATTTTACATGCACTGATGTTTTGCTGCATACGTGTCTGTGTGAGGGTGCCAATTCCCCTGGAACTGGAGTTAGACAGTTGTGAGATGCCATGTGGGTGCTGTGACTTGAACCCAGGTCCTCTGGAACAGCAGCCAGTGCTGTTAACTGCTGAGCCATCTCTCCAGCCCCAGCACCACCATTCTTTATCTGCCTTGAATAGTTAGCACATCATTTGCTCAACTCTTAGCACTTCCAGTTTTGCGAGTATAAACACTGTCTACTACTGACCCGTTAGCATGTACTGCGCATCAAAACTAAATTTCATGGCTTAACCCAGCTGCATTATTTCTTCATTATGCATAGAGCAACAATTAAACTAGGCTCAGTGTGGGGGACTCTTCTTATGGCAATGCTGAGAGTTACTCGTATACCTGTAGTCATCTTGTGTCCTAAATGCATCGGGATGACTTAAAATCTCATCTGTTGTCAGCTGGTTGATCTGAGACTGTAATGTCCAACGTGGTAGCCACTGGCACATTTGAAGTGTGCAGGGCCCTGAATTAGGAGATGCTGCCAGTGTAAGCAGTATACCACATTTTGAAGATTTACTATGTGTGGTGTAAATTAACTCAGTAATTTGTATGTGTTGATTACATGTTTAAAGATAATGTTTGAATTACATAAAATTATAAAATGTTTCACCTTTTTCTCTTTTACTTTAGGATGAATATTAAAAAATATATAAATTTCTCTGTGGTCTATGTTGTTACCATATTTCTATTGGATAGTACTGTGCCCAAAGTACATCCAACCTTGCCTTTGACTCAAATGTCCTATGTCCTAAGGATGTCTGCAGACATGGCTACAACAAAGGAGAACTGTCTTGCAGAAGTGAAAAGAAAATGGATATTGTTAGAGAGTAAGAAAACAATGATCTGGTTTTGTAGTGATGCAGTTGAATTAAAGCACCAATGGGAAGGAAGCAAGAACGCTAGGAGCAGAGTAAACTGATACTTAGGAGCCCAAGTGGATGGCAGCTGGATATAGGTGGCTAAGAGACAGAGGAGTTTGGCTGTCGAGACTAGCTGCTGAGCTTACTGGATTAGGACAGGATGATACATGTAGGAGGAATAGGTTTGGTAGAGAAGAACAGGAGTCTGGCTTTAAATATATAGTTTTTAAGGTCCCCATGAGGGAGCAAAGTACAGATGGATAACAAACAAGCTGAAAATGTAGATCTAACTGTGGGAGAGAAGAAGGGGTAAGAGAAGTCAACGTGAGTAGGAAGTGGCTAGAACCATGGGTGGAGGCAAGATGCAGGGAGGTGCAGAGAAGGAGACCATCCAGAGAGTCATAGGGAGCAGCCATGCTTAAACTGCATAAAACATAATGGTGAGAGAAGACCAGGACATGACCTAGCAAGAGGCCTGCTGCCCAATCTACAAATGCTAAAGGACAGGGAGAAGAGGCTCCACAGCGAGCCACGTGTTACTGTGTTAGTTACTTAGTCGCTGGGTCGAAATGACTGACAAAAGCAACGCAACGTACAGAAGGAAGAGTTGGTTTGGGCTCACAGTTCAAGGGCACAGCCCATCATGGTGGGTGAGGTCATGGCAGCCTGAGCCTGAGGCAGCTGATTACAGTGGAGTGAATGTTTGTGCACAGTTCGCTTTCAGTTTTTACTCCAAGACGCTAGTCCATGGAATGGTACCACCACATTTAGGGTGGGTCTTGACACTTTAGTTGACCTAATCTAAGTAATTTCTCACAGCCATCCTGGGAGAGGGGTTCCCATGGTGATTCTAAATCCTTTGGAGTTGGCAATCAAGATTAACCCTAACAATTCTACCAAACAGGCTCACAGCGGTCTCATAATGCAATATTTATTCAAAACAGCTTCCAAAGTCCTCCTAGTCATTAACAATCCAACACTACTTACAAGTCCAAAGACCAAGTCTCATATGAGACTCAAGACTTTGTCCATTTAAAAAGGAAGCATAAAGGTGTACTTCATGATTAGAGAAAAGCAAGACTGAAACACAACAGGGAAAATATTAAATCCTGTAGCTCCATATCCAGCATCAAGGGCTCATGACGACGTCATCTGGGCTCCAAAGAACTTGGGTAACCCCACTCCCATCCGGCTCTACTTCTTGCAGAACCCACACTCTCCATCTTGGGCCAACTCCACTTTGTGCTTGAAGATTTATTTGTCAGGTGTCCCAGGATCCTGATATCTTCATCATCCTTTGGTTTCCACTGCAGCCTGGACTTCACCTTCAGTTTCATGCTGTGGCTTTGCAGGACCTCTTTGCAAGCCCTTTGACCCTACCACATATCGCTTGGCCGCAGCAACTCCCTGGAACTGTGATGCAAGACTCAATGACCTCCTCAGTCTTCCATCTTCATGCCTAAAAAACCAATACAATGTGGATGATGATGATGAAGTTCTGCTGCCATATTGGAATGGAGCCCACCCTGAACTGGGCCACAGTTACACTGGCCCTGAGGAAACAGCTTCCTAAGAGGCTATTTTTAAGTAGGGGATTTAGCTTAGTTTTATTTTTTGTTGCTGTGATAAAAAACAAAAGCAACTGAAGGGAGGAAGGGTTTATTTGGCTCATAATTCCAGCTTACAGTCCATCAGTGGGGAAAGTCAAGGCAGCCAAAACTTGAAGCAGCAAATCACTTTGCCTCCACAGCCAAGAGCAGAGAGCAGTGGGTTAACGCAGGCACGCTAGTGCTCGGCTCGTTTTCCCTATCTTAGTGTGACCCCAAATCCCTTACCCAGGGAATGGTGCCATCCACAGTGGACGGGTCTCCTCACTTCAATTAATGCCATCAAGATTATTCTCTTCAGACATGCCACAGTCCATTCTAATCCAGACAACACTCCATGAGACTCCTTCCCCTGGGAGTCTAGCTTGTGTCGAGTTGGCAATTAGAAGTAGCCATCACAGAACCCATTCAGTGGCATTCTTAGTTTTACCCTCTCTCCTTACAAATGAATTTGCTTTTTCCCAGATCCTTTGATTCTCCTGGGGGCTTGACCTCAGGATACCTTTCTTGTTGCTCCAGGGCCAAGTTCCAGGTTTCTCTTTAATAGTGCTAATCTCTTTAACAATTACAGCTGCTCTCAAACCTTGCTTGGTTGGAAGGTTAAACTAACTGACAGTTACCTCAACAGACTGCACATTTTAAATATCTTTCTGCTATCTCTCACTGTAGATCTGGATGACAGCAGAGAGCTGTAGCCACCCAGGCACAGCTTAAATGCTATCTCATCTTGAAATCTCCCCTTCCCAACAAATTAGTTCAATTACTTCTGTATTCAGCCTGACACATGTTCTCAGGATACAGACCGAAGGAAGACATTCTCCACTAGAATGTCGCAAGATTGAACTCTAGCCCAGTTCCTGATAGAGTCTATGCTCCACGTTTAGACATCTTGAACCAAGCCTCCACTGTCCATATTTCTCTTGGCATTGTTTTTTGTCTTCCAAGTCCCTACTGAATGGTCCCTTAACCTTGGCTTACCACAGTCAGATCTAAACTTTTCTACGTTCCACCAACAAGCTAGTTCCAAAGGCCTAAGAATGCTCCCAGTTCTTAGCACTTAGTTCTTAGAACTTACTTGTTCCGTGTGGCTTGTTGTATCAAAACACCTGACAGAAGCAACTTCAGGAATGAGAGATTTATGGTTCTAGCATAAGTGTGTATCCATCAAGTCACTGAAGTCTTAATGGCATGAGTCTCAGGTCGAGTTGCATCCGCAATCAGGAACCGAAGTGATGGATGCTTGCACTCAACTCTCTTTTTATTCCGTCTTGTTCAAGGAATGCGACCACACATATTGGGAGGGTCTAATTAACCTAATCTAGATAAGCCCTCAAAGGTGAGGTCTCCCAGATTTATTTCCTTGGTGATTCTAAGTCACGTACAATTGACCGTGAACACTGACCTTCACAGTTGTGCGCCATTTTCTCCTCCTAAGGGACTTGTACACAGAGAGTGTATGGTTAGTGTTCGTTGAGCTAGATAGAGTAAACCGCACTGTGTTATACTGGTCTGAATTGAGCGAGTCAACCTTGCAGCTTTCTGGGTTGCTTTTGCAGGGTTAGGCTTTTCGTGACTCCGCCTAGCTCCTCCCCGTTCACTTGTCCTGCTCACTAAGTGTAGGACGCAGGAGAAACTGCACTATCTGTCACGTATTTTAGAGTCTCAGGGAAAACAGGTGAAAAAGATATTGTACAGTTCTCACTTGCCTGCCTTACATGACTTAACAAACAGCATGAACTCAACAAGAGGACATTAATTACCTTTTGGCCTCAAGGGAGTTGCACTCCAGTTTGGAGGAAGACTTAGGTTTTAGGAACTGGCTTTTTTTTTTTTTCTTTCTGCTTTGGTATCTTTGACTTGGATGCTTCTTAGCACCCAGACCTCATACTTACAAAATGGATGCCTTATCCTAAACATATATCCTAAAACAGCTAAGTTCTGGTGGAAATAAAATGCCATGCCTCTGTTGCATGCTTTACGGAGACAAAATACTTGTCAGAAATTTCCTCTGTTTACTTCTTTGCATCTCATTGACCAACTGAGCCATGTGCCTGTCCCTAAGCCAACAACTAGCAAGGGGAAGTGGCATCACCATTTGGTTGGCTTGGTCAAACCGTTAACTCGTCTTGGAACCCCGGGAAGGAGGAAGGAGACCTGAGGATTCAGAAGCCAGTTTCCTGTGCCTAGTTTTTTTGTTTGTTTGGTTGGTTTTAACTTTAGTCCTTTTAATTTAGATTGAAAACTTTCAGCTCCTAACACATAACTATGCATCAAGAACTATTACTTTGTCCCCGAGGAAGATAGCAGCCCAGACATAGTTTTATGTTCTCCTTTCTTTGATGTAAGGTCTCACTGTGTTTCCGTGGCTGACTTCAAACTTCTGGGCCAAAGCTGTCTGTGTGTCTTCTCTTCTGAGTATCTGGGAATACAGGCTTGTGCCATTCTGCCTAGCTCTCAGATATTTATTATTATTACTAATATTAGTATTAGTATTATTGTCATCATCATCATCACTATTTTGGTTTTTCAAGACAGAGTTTCTCTGTGTAACCCTGGCTGTCCTGGAACTCACTCTGTAGACCAGGCTGGCCTCGAACTCAGAAATCTGTCTACCTCTGCCTCCTGAGTGCTGGGATTAAAGGCGTGCATAGTGACCACCTGGCCCAGCTTTCAGATTTTAAAATATGGAGTTGTCCTTCCTACCACCTCTTCTTGGCCATTCTTATTCCTAGAATTTTTTTTTCCTGCTTGAGCTACTGGGGCAGTTCTCCAGGTTCTGTTCAGTTTTGAACTGGTATTATTGTTGATTCTCTTTTTGTAGGTGCTAGGTAGGGATAGATCCCAGGTCACTGTGTCTGCTAGACACGTCCTCTGCCACTGAACTGCATCCTGAGCCCCAGGAAGAGCTCTCTTACTCTCTTGGTTGGTGTGGTAAATTCTTTGGAAACCCTAAAGCCCACCATCTTTGTTCCATTTATAATAGAAACTGTTCCTTGCCTCTGCACTTCTAGATAGTGGTTCTCAATCATGAGTCACGACCCCTCGGGGATTGCATATCAGATATCCGGCGTGTCAGATACTTATGATTCATAACAGTAGCAAAATTGCTCTTATGAAGTAGCAACAAAATAATTTTATGGTTGTGGGCTCGTCACACCATGAAGAACTGTGTTAAGGGACTTCAGCATTAGGAAGGTTGAGAATCACTGCCTTAGACTCTCCTTCAATTCTATTTATTTATTTATTTTTAAAACTTTTTTTTTAGTGTTTTCTTTATTATTTATTATGTATACAATATTTTGCCTGCATTGTACCTACAGGCCAGAAGAGGGCATCAGATCTCATTACAGATGGTTGTGAGCCACCATGTGGTTGCTGGGAATTGAGCTCAGGACCTTTGGAAGATCAGTCAGTGATCTTAACCTCTGAGCCATCTCTCCAGCCCTTATTTATTTATTTTAGACAGGGTTTCTCTGTACCTTTGGAGCCTGTCCTGGAACTCACTCTGTAGACCAGGCTGGCCTCGAACTCACAGAGATTTGCTTATTTCTGCCTCCCAAGTGCTGGGGTTAAAGGTGTGCGCCACCATCACTCAGCTGACTCTCCTTCAATTCTTACCTTTCAAAAATGCCCCTTTCTCTTCTTCTGTCTCTAAGCAACACCCACAGCATGAATTCCCACTGGTCAGTTTGGGTACCACTGCAAGCTTGTTTGCTTTCTTCCTACATCCTTCATGATTTTCCGTCTCAGTTGCTCATGCCTTGTTGAACTCGCTTCTCAGGATTTAGCTGTCATTTCTACCGTCTATTTCCCTCTTGAACACAAACCTTGGGTCAGGAAGGTCTGGCGGTGCACATGTCCTGTAGCTCGACTTCTGTCTGCCAGAAAGATAGCTTTTAGGCTAATAACAACAATGGCTTAAGAGGGGACTTGGGTGAGAGAGGAGAGTGTTGAAGGAGTATTAGCTTTGCTGGCTCACCCAAGCCTTTTGCTGTAGGAACGCCTCATGTGTTGTTCACACAATTGATTACACAGAACACCCTAGCCTGGCATTCAAAGCTTCCCACGTTCTCTCCAGCTCTCCCACTTATCTCTGCTCAAACTGTTTCTCTCTTGCCCTCAGACTAGAGCTAAGCTGTTGCTGAAACCACCACCTAGTGTCACATGATCTGCCCCCCCCCCGGCTTACCCAATTCCTACTCCTCCTACTCCTTCTTTAAGCATTTAGAACCTAAACGGTCTAATATACCCAATGGCCTGCATTGCCTCCCCAGTCTCTACCTCTTTTGAATGAAGGTAGAGCTGTCCCTTTGTTTGCCAGTCATCAGGGATCTGGCAGGCAGTGGACATGGCTGGCCCTTTTGTGTCATTCACCTCTGCTCTTTGGGAGCTGTTTAGAGGGTGTGCATTCATTCTCGCTCCCCTTGTTCATTCAGTGATTACTCTCAATGTGGCCAGAATCAACAGAACAGCAGGCAACCAGGGTATCTACCTTTGAAAGCGGCCCCTAAAATTTGGTCTACAAGCTGATGGTACAGTTCTGTAATCCCAGCAACTCAGTAGGCTGAGGCAGGAGAATCACAAGTTCAAAGTTTGCCTGGGCTACTAATAGACATTAAGGCCAGTCTGGGTGACTTTGTAAGAACCTGTCTCAGAGTTTAAAATGGACAAGGGATTGAAGATGTACCTCAGTGGTAGGGTGCTTGCCCAGAGTGCTTCATCTGGATAAGAGTACAGCAGTATGCTGCCAGTTAACCAGGACAGCTGCATGAATCACGTGGCCTCTGCATGTAATATCTCTGGTAGTGTAGCCTGAGGTATTACTTCAATACCATGTTGTAATTTTTCACTTTTAAGTATTCAAGACCCAACATTTGCATTTGAGTGTGGAAGTTCCCAACCCCCTTTTATGATTGGCTCCTCTAACTCCGTGATCCCCTTGAAGAATCTTGAATCTCAGATAAAATCTCTTGGGTTTTGCTTTCTTCCCAGTCTCCTGGAGGTTGAGAAGGAAGGCGATGGGCTCTGCAAATGGGTCAGCTATCCCAGCACCAGCCCAGTCTGCTAGCTTCCTTGGCATCATTTTTCTCCCAGAAGCCTCAACACTGCACACATAGCTCACCCACTCTCTGTCTTGGGAGAGGCATCATGGAATAGGCCAAAGGGAACGATAATGGGGAAGGGAACTGGGGCTGGGCAATAGAAACACTGAAAGCAGAGAAGTAAGACCCATTGCTCACAGCCGGTGCAGAATGGAGGGAGGGAGACTCCCAGCCCCCGCCCTAGGGGTGTCAGCTGCTTGCTGGGTTTAATAATCGTGTTCTGAGCAGCATTTGCACTGGCATTTAGATGAGTCTAGAATGTGAATTCTTGCAGGGGAGGCAGTCAGGACAATTCTGCTTTGTTCCAGTTCTTTTAGGACTACGGAAATAATTTTTAAAACAATAACCCTCCTTCCTGGGCTCTGTTACTTGTTTGTTTGCCTGAGGAATGCTTGGTGACTCTTTGGTCTTTTGGACCTATATTTAAATTCTGTGTTCTTGACCCCTCTGGTAAAGGCCAGGCTTGGGCTATAGGGAGAGACAGTGATGTGTTAACTGTGCTACTCTGCGTATGTTGCCTGCCCCTAAAGGACCATGGGCCACAGAGCCTCTGATGGGTGTGCTTCATTAGTTATCCACTCAGCAAAAACGCTTCCAAGAACTGAGTTATGGGCCCAAGACATTCCAGGAATGAGTTGGAGCAAAAATAGAAGATGTGGCCCTTGCTTTAAGATCTGTCTGCAGCACGTAGCATGTGTATTATGATAGCCTCTCTTTAACTCTGACCAGAAACCAGGCTGCCCACATTGCAGCTGTTGCTCCATTGAGCCGTTTCTCAACCAGGCAGCAAAGGCTGAGCAGGGCAGAGGGCTACCCAGGGCCCGAGTCAGGCAGGAAATACAAGTAATGTTGATGGAACAATTGTGGGTGTCTAAGGGGACCCAGGAACATCAGATCATCCAGAACTTGTTAGAAATAGCCATACTAGCAGGACCACACCTTAGCTCATCAGGAATTATCACCTGCTCATTTTGACAAGGTTACAAGAGGCCATCCGTTGGTTTGCACACTGACTTCTCTGGGGTTCTGCTGGGAAGACTGATTTAACCAGGTCTAGTTGAGGGGACAAGGGAAGGCCTCTCCATGGAAGTGCCTTCCCTGTTGCTGTGTGAGGAGTGAGCAGGAGGCCTGTGGAAGAGATAATGCCAGGTGAATGGGGGTGTGGACAGGCTGGGGCTGCAGAGCCCAGGGCAATGGCAGCTGAGGCGGGGCCAGCTGGGAAAGGCTGTGTTAGCCAAAGAGGTTAGATCCATGTGGGACCGAAAAGCAATACTGCCCCTCATTTAGACACAGGGAAACCAAAACACCAGTAGGCTGAGTAATTCACCAAAAGTCACGTAGCTGGTCACTCGCAGATAATCAGACACAAACTGGAATTTGTACCTTGATCCATAGTCCCAAGGCCCATTTTCAGATTCTCTACACTAAGGCCATAAGGAGACAAGATATAAACATGATATCATTCGTATTAATATTTATGTGTATGGGTATTTTTACCTGCATGTATGCCCATGTGTAACAAGAGGCCAGAAGAAGATGTGGGATCCCCTGAAACCAGAGTTACAGATAGTTGTGAGCTGCCACATGGGTTTCGGGAGTGAGCCCCGGTCCTCTGGAAAGAACAGTGTGTGCTCTTACCAATGAGCCATCTCTCCAACTCCATATGATATCATTGTTCATCTTTATTGCTTAACAGTTGATGAATTTTGTAATAAAATAGCTTAACTAACACAAGATGATTAAGACTGGGATAAAATAATAATCCCCACGGACTAAGAAAAGTCATAAGATCTGTTTGTGGTATTAAAGGAGAATAGTGTTTGCCATTCATAAGTGTAGGCTTCTTCCCAGGAACCCTGTTCCCTGCCATTGTTCTGTAAGCAGTTTGGACCGATCCGCTGGGAAGGCAGATCACCTTGTGGCTTTGTGGGGGCTCTTTGGGGGGCTTCTGTGCTGTCACCTGGGCCAGTCCTTCTACCCTTTCTTTCTGTCTGTTCTGCTGGTGGGGTTATGCAGCAGCTCTTACAGCAGGAATACAGAGGACGAGAGACCCAGCAAAACCTCACCCCTCTGCGTCTCGGTGCAGATATGTGAGACTTGAGCACTGGCACCTGCTCAGACTCGACGCCGAGGTACCTTTGCTGACCACAGACCAGTCGGTCAAATCGGCCAGTGTGGTCTCTGCAGGGAGCAATGAAAGCACACGTGTCCTCAGTGGTAGAGGGGGCTCATAGAGCAGGCAGGGGATGGCTCAGGCGATTCTGAAGCTACCTTTGACCATGATGCAGACTTTCAGCATGGCATAAGCCTTGCCCTTGCTTTCAGACAGCTCTAAGTGGAGTGAGGGAGGCACTGTGTCCATCTCCACGAAGTCCAGTCTGCTGCAGGAGACTTTCAGGTCAATGGGAGAAAGCAGAAAGCGCAGGCATGGGGGAAATTGGAGCACAAGCATACATTGCAATCTGCTAAATCAGAAGCCAGCAGAGATACTGGTGGCCCAGGATGCATTGCTATTGATGATGAGGGGTCCTCTGCCTAGGACTCATTTTAGATGGCCAGTAAGCCAGAACCAGCGGACCCTCCTGAGACTGAGGTGGGTAGCTGGCAACACTTGGCCGTCTCTCTTCCCGTTCATCTTACAGTCAAGGCTGGTGGTGCCAGTCTATGGCACAGCCATTGGTTCCCACCTGTGGAGAACAGCTGGGCTTTCCAGAACACTGTCTAGCATGTGTTGTATTTGTTGGCTTTGGCAAAATGGCATCCTCCTGTCTCAGCACCCTTCCTCCTCAACACCTCTTCTTGGAACTGTGACTGCAGTTGTGGGAACAAGAAAGAAAACCTGAAGTCTGCTGAGAAGGCTCTTGATCAACCAGCCTCTTTCTTCCATCCCACAAGTGACTCACGTGCCACCTTGAGCAAGTCCTCTGCTTTCCAGTCAGCATTAAAGTAAGAAGGGTGGCAAAGACGGATGGTCATATGACCTAAAATCAGTGTGCCCAGCTTCAGCTCCTGGTTCCACTCTGAGTGTGTGATCTTGGGTGAGGTGATTCTGTTTTTCCTCAGAGAAAAGGTTTTGAAAATCATTTGAGCTTTAGTATTAGTTATGACATGGGAGTGTGATGGTACACTAATTCCAGCTACTATATGGGAGTGATGTACACTAATTCCAGCTAATGTATGGGAGTGATGTACACTAAATCACTACTAAATCCAGCTACTGTGAACATGTTTGGAATGTTTCAGAAAGTAGAATTGTTCATAGCTCGTGAAGAGGAGACAGATACCCATCCTTGTCCTCAAGGGATGTTATGCTGATAACATTGAAAAGGAGGGGGGACCAGGTGTAGAAAACGTGTTTAGTAAATATGAGATTCATACTAGCCAAACTGAATAGTCTGTCAGAACTTGAGCTGTAGGAACAGCCAATGCATGTGCTTGGGGTGAAGGGGCTAAGAAAGATAAATAAATGAGGGCAGCGAGGGGGCTCATGGCGTAAAGCCCTTGCTAGCAAGCTGGATGAACTGAGTTTAATTCCTAGGACCCACATGGTTGGCGGAAGAGAGAACTGACTTCCAAAAGTTGTTCTCTGACCTACACACAAGCATGTGCGCGTATGCACACACACACACACACACACACACACACACACACACGCACGCACAATGCACACAAATAAACAAGTAAACTCAAGAGCTAAAGTTTGGAAGACTCAGAACCCAGTAGGAAAATAAGAGCTTAGGTTGGTACCAGTACTGCATTGTATAGAAGGCCATACTCGAAACCCTAAGTGCTGGGGAACTCGAGAGAGACTGGGGAAGCCTGAGTTCATACAGGAAGTTTGGTCTTTGCTGAAGTGTGAATGCACTTATTTCACAATAGATGATTTCGACCACTGTATCTGTATCAGTTACTTCACTCATTGATGGGACAAAATGCCTATCAACGCAACTTACGGGGATTTATTGTCTCACTGAGGGGACACAGTCCCTCAGGGTGTGAAAGGCGTGTTAAGGGCACAAAGCCTCCATGGTCAGGAGGCAGAGAGGTAAATGCCGCTACTCAACTGGCTTTTTTTGTTTTATTAAGTCTGGACCCCCAGTTCATGGGGTGATACCTTCCAGGTGGGTCTTCCCTCCTCAGGTCAGCCTTCCTAGAAACACCCTAAGATAAGCCAGAGGTGTGTCTAAGTGACTCTAAGGCAAATCAAATCAAATTTCTAATGAGGATTAATCATCACAGACACTTTCTATAGTGTTAGCATTGTTTCAGATTTCAGCAACATAGACATGAATAAAACAGATAAAACCTCTGTCTTTCAAGTATCTTATATTTTCATGGGAAAAGACAGTAAAAGATGGGGATGTGTTAGCTAAGTGCTAAGGAACTGGTTATAAAATATAGCAGGCTGGGGTTCGGGATTATTGGGGTGAAGGGTGGCAGGAGAGGAGGATGGAGGAGAGTGTGGGACTCTGAGGCTCAAAGGTGACAGAATTTGCTCTTGTTCAGTTGTGAGGGCAGAGACGGAGAGGAGACACTGGACTCTCAGGGTATCACAGCACAGACTGTGTTTGGCAGGGTGCTAGAGAAGAACCTGAGATTTGTTGGCTCCAAGACACTTGTTAGAAAGACCACCAAAGGTGTCATATGGACAGGTGGCTGTGTAGGTTTGAAGGTCAAGAGGTTTGAGCTAGATTTAAAGCGGGAGGTTTGCAACATAAGGATGGGACTCGGGGTGTGACTTCATTCAGGACACCAGAGCAGGGTGTGTGTGTGCGCGCGCGCGTGCGCGTGTGTGTGTGTGTGTGTGTGTGTGTGTGTGTGTGTGTGTGTGTGTGTGTGTGAAAGAGGAGCTCCTGGGGTGCAGCCCATGCTCTCAGCACCAGGAAATTGACAAAATAGAGGATTGAGAAGGAAAAGGAGACTTACAGGCGGTATTTAAAGTTGACAAGGGAAGATGTGTCAAAGAGGACAGAGCGACCATCCCTATTAGCTCAAGAAAGATGGTGACTAGGGGACTGGTCAATCACCATCTCATTAAGCGCACTGAGATCACTGGTATTTGTCCTTTGGTGTTGAAATTTATCTGCCAACATAAGGTACTAATGTGTGGTACTAATACAAGGCGCTTAGGTCACAATAGCTCTGCTTCATAGGCAGGCGACGCCGTTATTTGGGGAAAGGGTTAGTTATAGAGTGGGATGTCTATCTTCTCTGTGCGTGTGTGCCCTCTCTCCATAAGGTGGCCTGCCAGGTTCTGATGCATCATGATGCATGTACCTGAAGGTACTTTCCTGCCAAGTCATAATTTATAGAGAATGACATTCACCTTTGTTGGGTCTACAGTCCAGAAAATTTTGCCACGCCCACATGGTTTGGTAGACACCACTATAATTAAGATACAGAGAGTGTCTATCATTGCAGAAAGTTCTCATGCTCCCCTTTTTATTAATCTTCTTAATCTGTTCCTTTGTCCTTCATACATAATGTTTACTTCTATATCTATATGGTTAGTCTCTTACCTGGATTGATTGATTTCTGCTTCTTGTTTTTGCTTCTTTTTTTTTCCTTCAAATTGTTTAAGCAATTACAATTACTTTAATTTTTCTTTGTAAATTTAAGGATAATCTTGTCTATTTCTACTAACAATCATGTAGAAATTTTTGATAAGGATTACATAAAGCTAGTATGTCATCTTGGGATTAATTTGCCTCTTTACTGTGTTGAGTCAAATCCATGAGCATGGTATTTATTTATTCCTATTATTTTTATTTTTTTATAAATTTTCTAAAATTTCTAAATTTTCTAAATGTTCACATAGGTCTTGTGCATATTTTGTCGTTGATGTCGTCATTTGAGACAAGGTTTTGCTCTGTAGCTCAGGCTGTCCTAGAACTCACTCTATAGCCCAGGCTGGCCTCAAACCATGACAGTCTTCCTGCTAAGTGCCTCAAGTGCTAGGATTAGAGGTGGACACCACTATGCCTGTCTTGAATCATTTGCATGTTCAGTTTATTTTATGCCTAAGGATATTTGAGGGATTGTAAATGATATTGTATGTTAAATGTTTGTTTCCTTATGGTTATGACTTTCATGTAGAAATGCAATTAATTTTATATGTTTATCCTATATCACACAATCTTGATGAATTTATTTATTAGTTCTAAGAATGCTTTAATAGATACCTTGGGATTGTCCATGTACAGTATCATATGAAATTAGAAATAGTTTTATGTTTTCCTTTATGAGTTTTGTGCCATGCATTTCCTTTTCTTGACTTATCACTGACTGGGACAGCAGTGCTGTGCTTAGCAACAGTGTTGGAAGGCACACTTGCCTGTCCCCAATAACAGGACAGGATTCAGTTTTTCACCACCCAGTGTTGATCTTAGCTGTGGATTTTTGTAGATGTTTATTAAAAAAAAAAAACAAGTTGAGGAAGTTTCTTTCAGTGTCTATGAATTTTGTCAGGGGTTGATTCTGTATTGATTGATATGGGCACCTGATTTTTTTTCCTTTATCTGTTAATGTGGTGGACTGCACTAGTTCATTTAAAAATATTGACTTGCCTCACTCGAGTGAACCTCATTTGTCCTAGTAAAAAATTATTTTTGGTTCCACTGATTCCAGTTTGCTAGTATTTTATTATGGATTTTTGAACCTATTTTTGGGAAATATTATTTGGTCTGCATTCTTTGGCTTCTTTTGTTTTAGACACCTGGTTTTGGTCTCAAGGTTACACTAGCTTCATAGAATTGGCTGGAAAGTGACCTTTCTTTTCTACAATCTGAAGGAGATTGTTGAGGAGGTCGCTTGTTTGTTCCTGGTCACTCAGACCCCCGAAATAATCACATAGAAACCATATTATTTTCAATACTGTTTGGCCAATAGTTTAAGCGTATTTCTGGCTAACTCATATCTTAAATTAACCCATCTCCATTAATCTGTGTATTGCCACAAAGCTGTGGCTTACCAGGTAAAGTTCTGGCGTCTGTTTCTGGTGGAGCTACTTGGTTTCTCACTGACTCTGTCTTCTTTCTCCCAGCATTCAGTTTAGTTTTTCCTTCCTGGCTCTTCTCTGCTCTATCAGGCCAAGCCAGTTTCATTATTAACCAATGGTATTCACAGCATACAGAGGGGAATCCCACATCACCTCCCCATTTTTGTTTAAATAAAAAGAAAGGTTTTAACTTTAACATAGTAAAATTACATAAAACAGTTATCAAACAAGAATTATAGTTACAATATTTATATCTACTTTGCTTTTATCATAACTAAGGAAAACTATAATTTTAACTATCTATTCTTCAATTCCATCAAAGACTCCAGAAGGATGTATTACCTAAGTAAACAGGAAGTTCATTGTAAGCAACTTCCAAAATTCTAGAAATGCCAGAAACAGCTCGTTGCCTAGACAGTCACCCAAAGTTCTTCTGTATCTTTGGGGCACCTATCTTCAACCTACAGGCCCATAGTATCCAGTAGACTTTTCCATGAAGCAGGAAATTTGAAGATCTGTTCTGCATTGTGATGGCAAAGTTCATCAGTCACTTTCTTCTGTGTCCTGTAGAATGTCTAGCAGACTCTTTTTGTTCTTTCATGAACCAGGAACCCTGAAGGACGGTCTCACCTTTAGGCAAATTCAGCAGTCATTTCTCTGTGGGTCTTGCATGTTCAGTTCATACAGCATACCATTAAGCAATCTAGGCAAGAGCAGTTTTTTGCCTAAATGCCTTACAAACTTCATAAAGAACCTCTTCAATGCCCATCATCCTCTTGAAATAGATTGGTGCTGCCAGGAGCAGATGAGTCCCACTGTCATGAAAAATTCTCAGGTTTTAAAACATTTTAAATGCCATATTCTGAAGGTCTCTGAAAGAGTTGAAGAATACCTAACTGAAATACATCTTTATATATCTAGAAAACCAAACTAACATGAGTAGAAGTTTGACTGTTATAGATGATTAGCTGTTAAGGTATATTTCTTACATTTTTAATGAGATGCACAAACACAATACCTTAATCAAGAGCAGAAACATACATGTAACAAAATCGACCTTAAATTTGTATCAATAGCCAAAATTCATACCAATGCAAATCTCTATAGCATATCCTCCTTTAAATGTAAAGAAACACTTTCAAGCAATATTTGGGAATATGTGCGTAGTTCTCTCCAAACTGATTCCTTCTGTTTATTGGGTGAAATAATTTTTCAGCGGTGTTTAAGGCAACCTTTCAGGGGGTCTTGGTCTATCAAACCACATTGGTCTGGAAGGATTTTACAGGTTTCTATCCTTTGTGGAAACAAAACAAGAACCTCTTTTCCAAAGCAATACATCCTTAGACTTAAATTTTGAAGTCAAGATATCTTTAAAGTGTATATGCTGGTTTAGTTTAACAATTTGTACAATGAAATGTCTTTCTGTGTTTAGCTCATTCACAGTCAAAAAATTCAAAGAAAACATAATAGTATACATAATTCAGACTCTCTGTATTTTCTATCTTTATGTGGCTTATTTTTCTTACTATTACTTTTTCTACAAGTTTACTCTGTCTCTTTAAAGACTTTGCTTTATTTTTTTAAAAACAATTTACTTCTTTTTGTAACTCTCTATACTCTTTTTTTCTCCTTCTCAAGCCTGCGTACATTTATCCAACACTGTGACCCATTTAGAGGTCTTTTTCATCTGAATTAGTCTTTATTGGGCATCTGTAATCCTTTTATTACTAGAATCACTTCTCAAAATGTTAAATGGCTTGGCTAGGACTAGGGCTGCTTTGCTTTTTGGCTCTGCCCAGTCTGACATGGCAGAGACATGTTCACTGTCTTTGAGAGCCATGCACATTGCCCCAGTTCTAGGTATGCAGCGGGTCTATGTTGCACCATTAGGTAGATTGTAACCCACTACTTACAAACCTCATTCAGGTGCTTGGCTTTCTAAAAGAGCCAGAGTTAGTGCTGGCAACACAACCCAGGAAGCCACCATTTCAAAACCATTTGTGTGTGTGTGTGTGTGTGTCTGTCTGTCTGTCTGTCTGTCTGGAGTTCCTTTCCAAGTTTTCTCAGGTTTTATGTGGATATAGTCGACCACTTTGGAGCGCCAATTTGTTGCAGGAGGTCACTTTTTCATTCCTGGTTGATCAGACCCCTGAAATAATCACACAAAAACTATATTATTTTTAATTCAATGCTGTTTGGCCAATAGTTTAAGCATATTTCTGGCTAACTCATTCTTAAATTAACCCATCTCCATTAATCTGTGTATCACCACAGCTTGTGGCTTACCGGGTAAAGTTCCAGCATTTGTCTCTGGCAGGGCTACATGGCTTCTCACTGACTCTGCCTTCTTTCTCTCAGCATTCAGTTTTGTTTTCCCTGCCTTGCTCTGCGCTTCCCCATCAGGCCAAACCAGTCTCTTTATTAACCAATGGTATCCATAGCATACAGAGGGAAATCCCACATCAGGATTTGGCATAGGATTGAGTTAGCTCTTTTCACACAAGCACATCACTGGGTGAGCTATCTCCAGAGCATCTACATTCCCTAATTCTTAAAAGTAAATTGCATAGTATTGTTTGGGTAGAAGTCTCACCTCAGTCCCTGGCATCCATATATCCAAAGAGTATGGGATGTTTGGGTGGAAGCCTCACCCCAGCCCCTGGCATCCATATACCCAAAGAGTTTAGAATGTTTGGGTGGAAGCCTCACCCCAGCCCCTGGCATCCATATACCCAAAGAGTTTGGAATGTTTGGGTGGAAGCCTCACCCCAGCCCCTGGCATCCATATACCCAAAGAGTTTGGAATGTTTGTATTTAGGCTTCAACTAAGCCCCTGGCATCCATGGAGATAGTCTGTGTTGCTTTGGAGGCACTAGGTTTCCCCAACAAACAGCTCATAGGAAGGTGTCTTACACTGGGTTTTCATTTAATCACCTGTGGCTTATGGAAGCTACATTATCTACCTCTGAAGGATACTTCCCTCAAGTTCTTTTAGTTTTTCGAGACAGGGTTTCTCTGTAGCTTTGGAGCCTGTCTTGGAACTAGCTCTTATAGACCAGGCTGGTCTCGAATCAAGTTCTTTTAAAAATAATTATAGTTTTTAATTGACTTTTTAAAATGGTAGGTTTCCAAGAACTTTTCCATATGTCCTTCATTTTAGGTTAGCTTTTCCCCCATCTCCTTTTCTCCCCATCCCTGCTTAACTCTCTTCACCCCTTCTACTTAGCTATCATATATGTCCTATAATCTTTTCTCTCTTAAGGTTTTAAAGACAATATTCTACTTATTTATTGCTTTCTTTTTACCCGTGTGTGTATGTGTGAGAGACATGTGTGACTGTGTGTGCGTGTTTGAGTGTGTGAGTATAAGCAGGAACATGGAACATCCATGGCACACATAAGGTCAGAGGACATCCTCGGTTTGATCCTCACCTCCCACCTTGTTTGAGACAGGGTCTTGCCGCTCACTGCTCTGTACATTAGGCTAGCTGGCCTGTGACTTTCAAGAATTCTTCCATCTCTGCCTCCCATCTCTCTGTAAGAGTGCTGGAATGAGAGGAGTGTGCTACCAGCCCCAGATTTACATAGGTCCTGGGGATCTGGACTCAGTTTTTCATACGGGCATGGCAAGTGACTTTACCCAATGGGCTACCTTTACTGACCCAAAGACATTATTTAAACCAGAAGGTAAAAGGTGAACTCTTCAATACCCAGTGCTGGGAAAACAGTCTTGATAACATTAGATTGTTCTCTCATGTAAGTTCAAAGAAGGTTTCAGATGGATAAAAGATTAATCATAGAAAATGACAGGATCTAAATCCTAGCAAAAACATGGAACTGTTTAAAGATAGCTTTGAAATAAAGAAAGCCTGTGTATGACACAAAATAGTGACAAAATGAAAGATCATTGAGCTAGGAAAACATTTTTCACAGCGAAACAGTGCATGATATAGTGATTTTTTATCTCCCCTACAAAGTGGTAATTTTCATCGTAAGATTTCTTCAAACCTGTAAGAACAAATAGAACAATTTAAAGGAAATGAAGATGTCCACCCCATCTCATTGTAGGAAGAAACCCACAAAACAGATACCAATTTCTATGCGTCAGACAAAAGCTAACAATGTAGTTTTTTAGGAAAGGAGAATCAGGAACCCCTCCTTTCCCCTGCTGTGGGAGAGTGAAGTGTCATGTGATCCATGGAGAAGAATTTAGCCAAATTCTCTACTATTCAAAAGTCTGCATCCATGAATTGATCCTGAAGAGCAGGTGAGATGACTCAGTGGTCAAACTGTGCAAACTTAGTGATTGAGTTTGATCCTTGGGTCCCAAACTCACCAGAGGTGTCCTCCACACAGCTACCGTGGCACTTGTGTGCACACACTCACACACTTCATGCACACACAGAGACCCAATAATAGATAGAATAAAGACATTGTTTCAATGATTTGATCCTAAATGTAGTCTTGCGGAGGCAAGAATTCACATTTACCCAAAGACAAGTGTCAAAGCCACTTTCCATGTCAAATGATTAGAGAGGACAGGGTAAGCACCTGATACGCTCACATCTTGTAACACTCGGCTTCTGTTAATGTGGTAGGTAGTTTTATGTGAACTAATACAGAATGATACTCAGGATATTTATTTACTGGGGTTGGATAGCAAGGTAGGAAAACCATACTTAATATTTATTTTATTTAAAGAATTATTATTCTGATTTTATATATGAATTTTTGCCTGAATGTGTACATGCGTGCACACACGTGTGTGTGTATGTCTGTGTGTGCATGTGTACCTGATACCTGGAGATGCCAAAAGAAGGTCCTAGGTCACCTAGAACTCGAGTTAAGGACAATTGTAAGCTACCATGTGGGTGCTGGGAACTAAGGTCCTCTGCAATGCTCTTAAATGCTGAGCCATATCTCCAGTCCCAATATTGTTTTTTTTTTTTGAGACTAAGTCTCATTGTGTAGCCAGCCTAAGGTGGCCTCAAAATCACCATGTAGCTCAAGCTGACCTTCAGTCTGGCTTTCTTCCTCCACCTCCTGAGTGCTAGGATTGAAACTGTGTGATCGTGTAGCCGGCTGCTTTGCTTATCTCCATTTATGTGTGCACAGACTCACTCTTGAAGGATGCACACATCTGGTGACAGTGGTTGACCAGCAACAGCCGAGTGAGAAGGGCTTAGGAAGCTGGATGGAGGCAGGCTTGGCAAGGAAATTTGCTAATAAAACCTATTTTTACAATGTACTATTTTGTATTTGCGTATATAGGTTTAGCTACTCAAACAATAACTGAAATAAAATGTACAATATCCCTTTACACTGCATAAATATATGTTGCTGTGATTGGTTTAATAAAGAAGCTGGCTGGCTGATAGCTGGACAGGATCAGGTTAGGTGGGAGAACCAGACTAAGGGCACTGGGAAAAAGGGCGGGGTCAGAGGAGCTGCCAGCCAGACACAGAAGAAGCAGCATGGAAATTACATAGATGAGGTAAAACCAGCCTTGGGGTAGCACACAGATTAATAGAAATGGGTTAGTTTAAAATGTAGGAGTTAATTAGTATACACCTGAGCTATTAGCCAGGAATTTATAATTAAAAGACTCTGTGTGATTATTTGGGAACCAGCTGGGATTACAGAAAAAAAAACTTCATCTACAATAAAATCTTTAAGTGTCTCCAGAAGAGAAAGAAACAGATCTTTGTTCCCTGAGCACAGACTGTGTATCCAGAGGGAGGAAGTGCAAGAAGAATTTGGAGTTTGTCCTTCTAGGAAGCGTGCTCTTGTGGCACAGTGGAATCCCCAGGTGAGACAGTCTAGGCAGTCTTCTACACCAGCATTTCTTCTGTGGCAGAGGGAAATATCACAGAATAGTGAAAATTTGCCGAAGAGAGATGAGAAACCCCTGCAGATATTAAGACAAGAAGACAGGGAGAGCCTGTTTTAAAGTTGGCTCAACCCCAGACATGCCTTCCATCATCATCATCATCATCATCATCATCATCATCATCATCATCATCATCATCACCATCATCACCATCATCATCAGACGTGCCTGGTCCTGCTGCTGCTGCTGCGAGAATTCATCCTATTGTCCGTGCCTCCCCCAATCCAGATTTCATACAGAGCAGTAGGTGCTGCTGCCTGCCTGCCTGCCTCTTTAACCTTCTAGAATCTGGGATAATGCTTAGAGCTCACCACAGACTCATCACACTCTCCATCCTTTCGGGATCCACAGATGCTTCTCTTGTCATCCACATACCGCTGGGTGTCTGTTTGGTCCCTACCCCCTGGTGCGAGATGTCCTGCCTGGAAGGGTTACTATCTCTGGGTCAGATGGTGAGCCTGCTCCCTGAATTCAAAGTCTCACTTCTTAGTTAGCCCCCAAGTCTCATGGATGATGATAAAAGTGTTGGTGGGTGTAATCTTACTCCTCTCTAAGGAGCATCTGTCTGTCTGTCTTCAAATCACAGCTCTCACTTGATCTCACAATAGTCCCATGAGGAAGCCAACATTGCCTCCTGCCTTCAGACCTGCAAGGGAAAGGTATACAGTGGTCCTCTCTAAAGAGCCAACTGTGGCTGCAAACAAGAAGGTCTCAATCCTTAACCAATGGATTCTTTCATTTCATGTTTGTTGTTTTTATTGAGATGGGGTTTGACTGTGTTGCCAGGCTGGCCTGGAACTCTCCACTCTTCTGAGTCCTGGCATTACAGGCATGCACCACCATGCCTGGTTTTTAATGGATGTTCTACACCATTTCTTCGAGTGTAAAAAAAAAAAAAAAAAAAAAAAAGCATCAATAACCATAATAACCATGAATGGAAACCAGTTCAGATTTCTTGGGGGTAAAAGGGCAATTCTTTACTTCCTGAAGACACATCTGCCAAATAAAATATAGTCAAATTACAATGTTTTAATTTCTCTAGGTGTGACATCTTGTTTTCAGTTTTAGGGACTTGAGCTTCTGATGCGAACTAGTGACCCAGCCGTCTCACTGGTTCACACTATCATATCCTCTCCCTATTTTGCATATGAAAAGCTAGCAAACACATAGGCAAAGACCTACTCTTGTTGAGAGACCTGTCCTGTGCTAGAACTTAAAACCCCTGGCTCCCAACCATAAAGTCTGATCCCTTTACAACATGTTACGGATTTGTTTGTGATGAGCCCATTTGCTTTTCTGTAGGTAGGCAAGAAAAACACAGTGGTTCTCCTAAGGAAGTTAAGAAATTAATGCGGTATTTATGCATAAATTCTCCCTTGAGTGTAGGAAAAAGAGAGACATTTCTTCCATCTATAACTTAACTCCGCTAGGAGATTGGGGAATTAGCAATTGGATTGTGGTGTCAGAGCACAAAGAGGTAATTCATGGATGGTAGAGCCAATTGCCAATCCCAAGGCCGGCATGCTAAGCACCTTGTGCACTCTGTCCATTTCTTGCAGAGTGAACAAAGATGCCATTACATTCTTCGAAACTGCAAATGGATGTGGGCAGAGATGCCATTTCCTGAGTAAATTAACAAGTTCAAAACCCGCAGTCTTCCCACACACATACCTGGAGTAACCCTGGGCTTTTTTCTTTTCTTGTGTTTGCTTTGAGACAGGTTGATTGACTTATGTGCAATTTGGGAGCCTGGAGTTTCCTTGCCCTCTGCAGACTGGAGCAGAGCCCCTGCCGGTGTTACAAAAAGCAGGCCGAATGAGGCAGAGAAGGTACGCATGGGACTCTGGCCTGAGCATGAGTTGGAGGGTGGGGTGGGAGTGGACATTGTTGCCCCTATCCCAAGCTCTTTACCTGACCAGGAATCTTCAAGGACACAGCTCCTTCCTTCTTCCCAGGAGTCTGCTGCAGAGCCACAGCCCTGATGAGGCCTGCTCTCCACGGAGGCTATGCTGGGGCAACTCTGGCTCCTGCTCTAGGAGGGGCAGTTGGCTGGCATTAGTTGCTGTCATTGTCTCTCCCGTCCACTTTAGTTGAAAAATTGAAAAACAGCTTTGTTAATGACTCTTACCTCTTTGCCTGGGCCTCCACACCCTGGGTACTTCCTGAGTGACAGCCCTGGCATATGGGGGGCAGTCTGAGAGCCCCTCCTCTGGGTGGGGATCAGGGCTTTGGCAGATGGATGGCTGTCCAGGGTGCAAAGAGCAAGGAAGCTCACATCACTGTGGCCACGCCCTGTATCCAGGGTCTGCATTGTTCCCTTCTGGAGTAGAGTGTCTTCTGCATTAGCAGCACCTGCCTTTCCCACAGAGGGTAGAGGCTAACACGCAAGAAGTGAGGGCTTCCCTTTTATCAGTGCCACTGATGGAAGACGACAATCCACTACCAGGAGGCTGTGCGGGAGAGCGGCCCAGACACCTGCTCAGAGAAAGGTCTTTTCTTTTCGAGTTTGGTCCTCTCTGCCTCGTGTCTTTTTTACCCTAGCCTCACCGGAGTCTCTGTCTTACCAGAGGCTGAGGAGGCAAAGAAAGAGATGTAAAAGACAGAACGTGAAGGTGACATGGTGCAGGGATCCAAGTGGTGTCCATGAGGGCCCCCTTTGGGCTACAGAATTGCCGGCTTAGGGAAGCCCTGGAGAAACCCAGCTGACTCAGGGTCTTTTTCATCCACCAGTGTTAAGAACTTTTCCCTTTTCCCTTTTCCCCTCTACTACACGTGGAAGACTGACAGCAAAAGCCGTGCTGGTTTTTCAGAGTGGGTGCGGAACAGGGTATGGGGGCAGTTCTCCCAGATTCAGCAGCGTCGTAGAGTTAGTTCAGCTTTCAGCCTCCACGGTCCTCTTTGGGCACCTCTTCAATTGTCATTCCTACTCTCTAATCTACTCTCCTTAGAGTCCCTTCCTGGCCTTCTTGGGACACAAACACGCTGGAGCCTGGAGCCCACTGTATGTGAGATCCCTGATCAGAGCATGCTCAGTCCAGCTGTGTCGCAGATGTGTCTGCCTAGTTGGCAGTCCTCAGTCCTTAACATTCGTTAAGTGCGCCGTCCAGGGCTGGTTTTCTTACCATGACGTCACACTGCACAGCCAGATGTAATGAAGAGGCAACATCTTTCAAAGAGTGATGGACAGAAGCTGAAAGAGTGCAGAGACTATATGTGGACAGACGCATGACTGTTGTGAGACCAGGACCCGCTCAGGCGTTTGGCCAGTGGCAATGGTCATCTTTATCACGGTGTACGTCATAGTGCTTCTGCATGTGGGGCCCGTACTTTGCACACACATACAGCTTGCGTGTTCTCTCACAGCAGCCTTTCGAGACAAATCCTTAGTACTCAGCTTTCTCTGATGACGAAATCGAAGTCACAGAGGTTAAGGACCTGAGACAGTGCCACGCCCATATCTGGGTCCCCACAGTCCATCTCTGGCTTCTCAGTGGCTCACTTTAGGTTGGGGCTAAGGACGTTTCCAGCTTGGTTTGTCCAGGTTCATGAGAACACTACATGGTGAACCTTGAGTATCCTCCCGGTCCCAGATGTGATTCCGACTTGTTGTCTCCAGCTGGGGAGCTTTCTCAGGAAGGAGGCCTGCCCTTCAGGTCTTCTCTGTCTCTTCTCTCTTTGTTCTCAGCCCCCTGCCATCTGGAGCTGCCCCAGGCATCTGCTCCTGAGCTTTACCCTTTCCCTTCTCCTCCCCTCCCAGCAGGAGGAACCATTCCTGTGCCCAGTGCCCCAACTCATTGTCATCTGGGGTCACTCAGAGCAGACACCTGTCTTCTGACTCATGCAGGGAAACCACCCAGCTTCCCCAGGCCTTCGATTTCACAAATGGATCCATTTGTCTAATTGCACTCCTACCCCTAAGCCCCTTTGCCTGTCAGCCACAGTCGGCCTCCTCACCACAGGCTACACACACAGGACCCACAGCTGTGGGTACACAGGACCAGGGCTGTACACTTCATTGAGGACTATTTGACTTCCCAAAATTGATTCCGGGCTATCAACATTTAGCCACCTTTGCCCATGGGTACTGAGACAGGCAGGAGTATGTATCACGTATGGTTGGCAGCAGTGACAGCTGGGGCCTAGGAGCTCCTTCTCTTAGCAGGAGTGGTTCTGTCACATCTTGTCTCCTTTCAGCTCTTTATCATTTTCTCCTCTTTTTTCTTTTAAGCCGCTTTCACCTGTAGTCCGGGCTGGCTTCGACCTCACAGTCTTCTTGCCTCTTCCTTCCAAGTGCTAAGATAACAGGCTCACCTGGCTTCCCCTTGGCCCTTTCTGCTAACCCAAGCCCATCTCACTAACAGAGGCTCGAGACACTGTGTCCACCCTGAGTTCTGGTTTCTAATAAGATAGCCAGAGATTGTGACAAAGCTTCTCTCCCGATGTCTGGTGGCACACACAGACTTCACACAATCAGACTCCAGACCAAATGGCGCAACTTAACTTGGGAAAAATCTCCCCCTTTCTGTTGCCTCCCCCTTTTTGCAGCCCCCTCCCCACCTCCTGTTTTCACATTCTTCCTGTCTGTAGGAGCCTGCTTGCTTGCGGGATGGCAGTTGGATTCAGACTGCTGTCTGCCTGGGATGTAAATGCAGAAGGCAGAGGGAGGAAAGCGAGAGGGAGGAGGATGGGCAGTTGTAGCTCCCTCCTGCTGGCTTCATCCTTTCCTTCTGTGTCCCACTTGTCACAGCAGACAGGAATTTAAAAAATGCAATGGAATATCATTAGTAAACCCGCTATTGGCTCCAAATGGAGTTCTGTCAGAGCTGACTCCACTCTCTCTTGATGGCCAATGGACTGGGTCCTGGTGGAAGGAGCTGGTGGGAAGAGGAGCATGGGCTGCTTTGGAGACAGGCATGTCAGAGCAGGAAGGAGGAGAGCAAAGGTATAGTGGCTAATCTGGGATCCTTGAGGGGCCTCCTGTTCTTATTGAGTGGACTAGATACTATTTATGCCGATAGCCTGGTGCTGGTCCTGAGAGTGAATGGTGGCTCCTTGGGCATCAGGCCAGACAGTGTCGGCACAGGCACTGTCTCACTGACAGGTATATGAATAGATGTGAAAGCCCAGATTGCCCAAAACCAGGTAGTGAAGTAAGCCAGGTTCAGTTGTGACTTGGCGGGAAGGATAAAAATCTGGTGTTTCCTGAAGAGAAGGTGTGCTAGAATTAGAGGCTTGGCTTAGAAGCTCATGGATGGACTTAATAACTATCACAGAGACCCTGCAATAAATGAGTGTATAGCCCCTCTCCTGCAGACAGGGAGACCGTGGCTCTGAGAGGAAACAGCAAGCATCTACCCGGCTGGGCTGGGCCTGCAACTGTAAGCCCGGGCCCTTCATGTGCTGTAGAGATCACATATCACTTCTTAACGTTACATCTCCAAGTCGGGATCTGGCATAGCCCTCTTTTCTGTACGGCTCCTGGCTAGTTCAGTTCTGCACTGACACTTAACTCTGTCATGGGCTGGGGACATCGAAGACATCTCTCTTGCTCACAGAAAGCTCATAATCTGGTTACAGACGTGAAGGTCACCTCTCTTCCGCCACCCCACGTTCTTCTATAATTTTGTCTTTTTTTCTCTGCCAGAATCAGCGTGGTTTCCAACTGGCTTTAGAACAGTGCCTGCCACACTAGGCTTGGATCCTCCCACACGGGGTGTGTGTGTCATGAACAGAGGGGTCCTCAAGCGGACCATGGTCTGGACCTCAAGAGGACACCCACTGGGCAAGCCTGAGAACCTACTGTGCAGTGTTGGGTGTGGGCACCGAGGTTTGAAACAGAAAGGGCAAGGGGACTTGCTCGGCTGACTTCCTTTTGGAAAGGGAAAGGATTGGCTGTCTGAGAGTCTCCTTCCTTTTATCGCAAGATCTCATGCTCTCTTAACCTTTTATTTCCAATTTTATAATTTTCTCCTTAACAATCAGTTTTGATGCCATTAATACACAGTCGATTTAATTCCTTCCAACATTTGAAACTTGATTTCTAAATTTAATCATTTTCCTTTACAAAGTATCACTTTTTCTAAAACAGCCCTCTAAGTTCTCTTGTTAATGCTTTTAATAACTACTTTAGTGAAGTGTAATTCACATACTAGAAATGTATCCATATAACAATATAGCTCAATGCTGGTTCATGTATACAGTGTTTCGTTAGGGTCTAGGATTGGACAGCTCTCAACCAATGAATTTTTACAGTTGTATTCCCAGTACACTCCTCCCTCCAAAGCCGTACATTTCATTAGCAGTTGGACTCTGTCCCTACTCTGTCCCCAACCCTGAGCAGTCACTAGCCTGCTTTCCATGTCCTTGAATCCATGGTTCTGGAGATTTCATACATATGGAACCATGCACTAAGTGGTCCTTGTGTCTGGTTACTGAGACTTCTCCAAGCTGCCATGCATATGCCCTGCATTCCAGTCAGTGGCTGAGTGACAGTCCAGACCGTGCTTTGTTTGCATGATGACCACCTCTTGTGGGAACTCTGTACTTCTCTCTATGAGGAGCCCAAGTCTTCTAATATTAATTCCAGGGATCCCTTTCTTTGTGGTGTTCTACTCCCTGTCTCCACCACCTTCTATCCCATCTGGGTCCCTCCTTCTTACCAGATGCAACTGTTGAGCCCCGCTTACCCTTGGGGTCTGTCACACAGGATTATTATCACTGTCTCCCTAGCCCTCCTCCGAGCCACTCCCTTTAATGATGGCGTGCTGGGGAGACAGCTGGAACCCTGCCTGCTATCCTGATCCCGGTTGCCTTTTCTTCCTCATGAAGAAAGATCAGTAGTGTCCAGGACAGGGAGCCCATGGAGAGGAAAGCTGGCTGGAGTGCTGCTGAGGCAGGGTTCCTGCCCTTTTTGGCTTACATCCTTCCTCTGGAGCTGAGAATCTTTTCTCCCTCTTCCCTCAGACCCTTTCCTGTGTGGTTCTGGCAGGCAACCTTTGCAATGCTAACCACTCTGGATCTTCAAGTGCTCTTTCAGAGGTTTCTCCACCTTTCTTCTCCATATTTGCTGCTCCGTCTCCCTGGGATAGGCTTCCCGTAACCCCAGGTTATGGTCTGAGTGTGAAATGTTAACCCTGGGGCTTGTGCTGGTCTCCAGCTGTGATACTGGTCTATGAGTGTGTGGAACTTTGGGGACATAGGGTCTAGCTGGCTACCATCGGCTAATAGGTTGGACCCTGACTGCTACCATAATGTTTTCTAGTTCTGTCCTTCAAAGCAAATGCATTCCCAGAGAACTCTTGGCAGCTGGCTGGATCGTAGCATAGGTGAGGCCTAGTGACTCTTGGTTGGCTTGTTGGGCTAAGGGATGAGGCCACCTGTATCCATTGGGTTTCCTTGCAGTGCCAGACTGGAATGTGCTGGGCTTCAGATGGCCTTGGGTCAGAATGACAGCATGAGACAACCTTCCTCTTACTGGAACAGGGATAGAAATACAAAGGTGTCCATCCTGCTGCTGTTGTGTGTGGGAGGGGTCAGTCTAAAGAGCCCCGGTGACCAGGGAGTTAAGAGATACGTGCAAACTCAGAGATTGCAGTTACAGCACGGAACACAAGTTCTGTGTCCCTACCGTGAGGGGTCGGCCATCCCCACTCCACAGGGCTCTGGTTCTCCTGGTGGCCTTCGAGTAATCCAGTATCCTGGGATGGGAAAGCACCCCAGGAAGTATGGTCTGACACTAGATGTTCCCCCAGGTCCTCGTGGTTGTCACATAGAGGAAAAGGTCACTTCTCACTTCCTTCTTTCCACCCCCCTTCTTCTCAATGTAATAGCCAAGTGGTTCGAGTTTCGGTCTATAGATTTGTTCGGGTTGCCGCATAGGAAACAGCTGTTTTTCAGTCAAATCTCTAAGTGTTAAATGCAGGTGTCCGTCTCACACTCCGCCCCTAGGAGAGAATGAAGACTGCTGACATCCTTCCCCTGAGTCCAGAAACCTCAGGGGCCTTTGTGGAGGCTTGCTTGCAGGCAACAACCTTGCTTATATTTTTAATGGGAAGGAGCCCCTCACTCCTCCACATTCCCCATGACAGCGGGATGGAGCCAAGCATGAGGCACACCACAGCAGATGGGGACCACCTCTCCCAGCGCCAAGAAGGGAGTCAGCCTTGTACCGGGTTTCCTTGGCTGTGGGAAAAGCCTAGATGACTGTTGGCCCCCACGCAGGTCAGGAAGCTGGTGGCTGTCCCCACTGGGTACAGGGAAAGTGGTGTTCAAGAAGCAGGCGAATGAATGAGTGGCCCCCAACACCAAGCAGTGTCCTGGGTGTGGTGAGTCTTCCCATAGGGGGGTAATTATACAGGCAGACTGGCTTTCTCAGAAGATGCAAAGTGTAGGGACAGGTCATTGGACATGAGGGAGATTCAGTGACACAGAGCCAGGGACTGCCAGAGCAGGGAAGCCGTCCTCCACTGTTTCCTTGTCTAATGCCATCATCTTCCCAAACCTCTCTGCCTTTCTCCTCCTTGTTGGTGATTTGTCTCCCTGACACATGGTGGTGGCCATCTATAGCCGGCTCTTTGAGTTCCCGAGAATCCAGATGATGGCCTTTGATGCCCATGAGCCAGACAGAATTTCTTGTATTTCTTGTACTTTTTTCTTTGGTGTGAGAGGAACAGAGGTGGGAGTGTGTGTCCCTGGATTCACAGAGTGGGACCTCAGGTGTCCCAGGCTGACCCCCTTATTTCAGGGCATCTTCAGAACCTCGTGCTGATGTCCTAGAGTGAATGGTGGGTGACTGGACAGCTGCATTCTGAGAGCCTGTGAAGATGGTCTGAGGGTGGTCTTATCTGAGTTCAGACAGACGCTGAGAAAGAAGTAGGGGAGCATTCTGGGAAACAAATACATCTGGAGTGTCTGCTAGGCAGGAACAGACTCTGCTTCTGAGGCTGCCAAGTCAACACTGCCCAGTGATTGCTGGTGCCTTACTGCTCCACATAACCACTAATAGTAGATTCATCAGGCCCTTTATTAATTGGGGATTTATTAGGCAGACTTATTGATGAGCCAAATACCTCCTGGTAATAGGAAGCATCAGAAACAATGGCTGCTCAACCAGCTTGGGAGAAGTTACCACTTCTCACTGCAGAGGGAGATGCAGGCCGACCAGGACTCGGAGTCTTCAGGACACTGATGCAGGAATAGCTCTTCCTACAGTGCAGGAGGCCGTGACCACCACAGGGATGTGCATAGGGTTCCCTGTGGAGCAGGGGAAATGGCAGAGACACAGAGGAGTCAGTGAGGACCTTGAGCACTGGAGTAAGTCAGCACAGTGAGCACAGGCATGGATTTGGGGCTTGGAAAGGATAGGTGTGAGTCTGGGCTGGACGGGGGACACAGAGTGCTCTGAGTGTGGGTTGACTGTGAATGAGAACGTGGGCTTAGCCCTTCAGCTTTTTTCTCGCAGACCCAGCACATATGGTTCTTTGTCCTTCAAGGAGGGGACGGGAACAAAAAGGTTGGGTGAGAATGTGATTCTGGTGATAGCCTGAGCCACTGGGGTTTGTTTTTCACGTGGAAACCATTTGAGAATGCCATGGGTTCGTGTTAGGAGTGGTTTACCTGTGTCCTCTCTTCCAGCAGGGGAGGCCTTGCTTATCCACACAGGATTCTCCAGCCTCGTGGGATGAATCTGAGCCCTGACAAATCTCCTCCTCCACGCTCAGATGTGCCTCTGATCCCCCAATCCAGCTCCTTTCCGATTCCTAAGCAGGTTGTTTCCAGGCAGCTGTCGTGATCAGCCTTGCTGCCTGTCTTTTTAATGGGAGTAGCTGGGGTTTGTGTTGGCACTGGGGGCTCTTATTATCTCTCTGCACCCCCACAATTTCCCATGGCAGTGATGTGTGAATGTGTTCCTTAGTTGGTTCTTGTAGTACTATTCTAGTCCCTTGATTAGCTTATTCCAAGAGTTAATTGCTGGCATGTGGCCTCAGCTCTCTCTGTTGGTATATCCCTAGGCATCAATTCACACAGCCTGGGAGAGCCTACAAGACTGTTATTCATGGCTCTGAGGCATTTCAAATGGAACTTACCCCCTGCGCCAAGCCCAGTCTCTCTGCATCCCCCGACCATGAGCCTGCTTGCTCCTCCTTCTGTGTTCTCGTGCCAGTTCGCAGCAGCAGCAGCAGCAGCAGGAGCTGGGACTCTCATGCCAGCTTCTGTCCCCCGCCAGTCAGTCATCAGGCCTTAGAGATGGGACAGATATCCTCGAATGTGTCACACACCCCTCCCACCCTTCCCGGGTCCCCTGTGGATCTGGAGCTGACAGGAAGTGGTAGCACAAGGAGAGGAGACCTCTGAGCAGCATCCCTCCTGGGCTACACCCACAGAGTAGGGGGATACATTAGGACAAGCAGTCTGCCACTAAGCCCCATCCAGCCATCTGCCTGCAGTCTACATATACCCTCGTGAACCCCCCGAAAGGTCTCCCCCAAGAGAAAGGGAACGTGTCTTCTCCAGCTGTCTCGGTGAAAGTTGCCAATACCAGCAGGTGTCTGTTCCTAAATAGTTGTGGTGCGTTGGGCAGTGCCGATTATGTTGAATCTTGGGCCTCGCCCTGGAACTGGGGTGGAGTAAGCCCCTCTTAGGAAGGGTGAGAAATTCTCCCAGGAAGGGAGCAGTGCTGTGGATGAGCAGAGAGCCTGGATGTGAGTGAGCACCTCAATGTGCTTGCAGACATCCAGCTGGTTGGATAAGATGCTGCCTCCAACCACAAGAAACTCGGGGTACAGCTGGGGAGACAGGCAGCTCGCTGGCACCAAGAAGTCGCATTTATTATAGTGAGAATACCCCAGAATGCTTTGAGAGCATAGAAGGTGAGGACCTCCTGCAGACTTGGTGGGAGGGAGTGGCGAGAAAAGTCTGACGGAGCCTTCTGGGTAGAGATATTGCCCTGCGCCTAAGCCTGGGTGGTCAGTGATGAGTCAGGTGATCCAGGAAAGCTGGTCCAGGCGAACTTGGAAGACAGAAATTTGTGTGAAAAGAGTGTGGAGCCAACAGTGGCCACTCAGAAAGGAGGGCAAACAGGAGAACCTACGGATTGCGAGCTGGATCGGGAGCCAGCCTCCATCCCTTGCATGTGGCAGGGCCCAGGCAAGACTGGGAGTGGGCAGGCTTCAGCGTAGAGAAAAGAAGACTCCGGGTGGGTGGAAAAGCTGGAGGACATCCCTGCAGCAGGGCGTCTTGGGGGACTGAGGAATATACACAGCTTCCTTGCTTGGTCCTAAAATGGGAACAGAGGTCTGAAGAGGAAAACTGAACTCACTGGCGAAGTTAATCATTTTTTCCATTGTGACAAATGCCAAGAAACTTGACTTGAAGGAAGAAAGATTTATTTCAGCTCCCAGTTTCTAATCACTGGTCACTTGGCTCCAGTGCTTCTGAGACTGAGAAGTTGACCAGTGTGGGGGATGGGATGGAGCAGAGCTGCTCATCTCTTAGTGAACTAGGCTTTGGGGACAGAATCCAGTCATTAAGTGCCCATCACAGTGACATTCTGCCTGAGGAGTAGCTGGGGAAACAGGACACCCAGCTTCCTCCTGTACCTCCCTCAGAACAGGCTCCTGAAGCTCTTCCAAAGAATGCTCTACTCGCCTGATGTGAGACTTGGGGCTAAGGCTCTTGAGAAAATGTCAGCTCCATCCTCACCCCGAACGCTTGGTGCAAAGTCCCTCAAGGCTGGGAAGTGGGCTGCACCAGGTTTGGGTGATATGAGGGTAGGAACTAAAGACTGGCCCCACTCAGAGACTGCGGAGCCAAAGTGGCTCTGTGCTTCCATCTGGTCCCTCCACACTACAACCAGAGTGGCCTTTGCACACAGATCTCACCAGGGCGTCATTCCTGCTGAAAACCTGGGATGCCTGGAATATAGTTTCAGTTCCTGATGCTGGCCATCAGAGGCCTCTGTGAGTAGACATTTGTCTTCCTGACAGTGTCGTGTCCCCATCCATGTGCACGCTTTCATCAGCCACATTGTCTTCTTTCCGTTCCTTGCATGTCCTAATCCCCTGGCTGCCGCAGGGCCTTGACACAAGTAGTTCTCTCTCCATAGGATGCTTCTTCTGACCCACCTTTACAAGATTGGCTTCTTCTTGACACTCAGGATGCCACATCGGGACTTGGCCAGATGTCACCTTCTTCCAAAGGCCTTCCTCAACCCAGGCTCTCCCAACATCCTATTGTGATATCATTATCATCATCATCATCATCATTCTTCTTCTTCTTCTTCTTCTTCTTCTTCTCCTCCTCCTCCTCCTCCTCATCCTCCTCCTCCTCTTCTTCTTCTTCTCTTCTCTTCTCCTCCTCTTCCTCTTCCTCATCCTCCTTCCCCTTCTCCTCCTTCTTCTTAAGTAAACTTAATTTTTAAAGAGCAGTTTTAGTTCCTGGCAGAACTGAGTTGGTACAGATAACTCGTACACACTCGCTGACCCCACGGCAGAGGCTTTCCATCAGTGCTGTCCTTTGCTGGATCCCACTGATAGTCCTGGAGCCATATACCATTATCACCAGAGCCCCCAGTAGAGCAGGAACCACACTTGCTATTGTGTATTTCTTGGGTCTGAAATTTTTGTAACAATGCAAGTCCACAGTCCACAAGTATGGTATGATCCAGATTTATGTCTCTCACCTCCTGGCACCCTCTGATCTTACTTGTCCTTTTCAGAATGATGTACTATCCATCCAAGCATCTTCTCCATCTTTTCATGTCTTGGTAGCTCATTTCCGTTCAGCTTTGAACAATGTTCCACTATCCTTCTGTGTCACAGTTAATGGATTTCCTTTGCCTACCCTCACGCTTCTGCGCCTGCTCGATAGAGCTGCTACAGCGTGTGTGGGTGGATGGTGTTTTCATCCTTGAGCTTAAGCCTCCTGGTCACTTCATTTTGGCCATTTCCAGTTCATTTTCTGTGATCCCCTTGGAAGTGTGGGGTATGTGAGAGTGGACAAACCTTGTTTCCACCCACGTGTGAGTTCCCTAGCTCAGTGCCTGCACCAGGTGGGGCTGCAGCGTGGATGAATGTCTGCTGCCCGAAAGCCTGTGGCAGCCACTGCTCCAGGGACCATAGCCACCAGCTGAGCCATATCTCCAGGCTGCCTGTCTTTCTCTGTCACTTCAGACATATTGTACCTCTGTCACAGCCTGCCTGAGACAGGGCGATGGGGATGTCGCTCCTGAAGGCAACAGCTTGAAGGAGGGAGCTGTGGGCACCTATTCCATCTGCCAGAGACAGCTTGTAGGATCAACACCAGGGGCCTTCAATCTGGGGGCGGGGTGAGCCACCAGGACCCAGGAAAACAAAAGGGAGGAATAGGAAAGCAAGCTGTGACAATGAGTGGATAATTCATGTAGCTACTCAGCCCTTGTGGATAGTCACACAGGCTGCCAGTGGGTGCACACCCTTCATCCCTGGGAGGAGAAGTCCTGATCCGTCCATGGCAGCAGCAGGCATTATGTGATGCTTTTGCTGTGCCCCGTGAATGCTGCATGATTCCCTGAGGACGTGCTTCTGGGGTAGGGGCTGGGTTTATCTCCACGTATCAGTAGAGAAGCACAAAGCTCTGAGGCCTGGGGCCTCTGCCTTGTGAGTGGGGATATGACATTAAAGTAGGCAGTCCGAGTGCATGGCTAGTGCCCTTGAACTAGACCCAGAGCCACCATGCCAGCATCCTCCCTGGTGGCCCATCAGGACCAAATTCACATTTCAAATCTAAGTTGCTCAGGAGGCTCACAGATGCTCAGGCAGGTCACTCAAGGGTGTGGACTGTTTCTGAACAAGGTCACAGAAGTTCTTCAGCATGCATGTTCACAAGGTGAAAAAAATCTGGAACGATTTGGCCCCTCCCAAAACTCAAGAAGTTTAAGAGTTCAGAAGTTTGCACTTTTGAGTGGCACCTGCTGTTCTGCTCAGATGGGTTATTTTTTGTGGATGGTGTGTGGTGGCTATGGCTGATGGGTGGCTTCTCCTTGCAACCTCCTCTCTGACACTTTCCCCTTCCTGGTCCTGGTTGTACCCCTGTGATGCTAAATAAAAACATTTTGTCCTCCATTCTAGCATTCAAAGACTCCAGTGCCCAGTGGGCAGTCTTCAACCTCCACCTTCCTTTGCTTTCAATTTCCCTATGGGGAACCAGGAATGAGACTTCCTCATCCCAAGAGGCTCTTATCAGAACCCACACACCCACCATCTCCCTATTACATTAATCCTTGTGATGGTTAATTTCTGTTGTCAACTGGATACAATCCAGAATAGCCTGGGAAGAGAGTCGGGAGTGATGTGTCAGTCTAGATTAGGTTGGCCTGTGGGCATGTCTGTCAGGGATAACGTCAATGTAGGTGGGAAGACCCGCCCACTGTGACGCCTCCTCTGGGCAGGGGGTCCTGAATTGCTCTTGACTGTGGATATGACTAGTTCCTTCAAGCTCCTGTTGCTGTGACTTCCTCTAGAGAGAAACTATAATCTGGAGCTGTGAGATGAAACAAACTCTTTTGTGTGTGTGTGGGGGGGTACTTATTACAGCAACAGGAAGCAAAGAGAGTACACCCCGTATGTTACTGGGAAGGCCTGGAAAAAGACCTAGGGATGACATGCCTCGGCCCATGGACTGATGGCTGCGCCATTGTGGTTGACAGTAAATCAGGCAGTCTTTAGAGATGTGGATGTCATTGCTCTAGGCCAGGAACCCATCCCCTTGCCTCCTTTTCCCTGGTTATCAGGCTGAGGGAACTGTGGGCCTTGCTGGTGTGAGGACTGTGGCAGACCTCTCTGCCTCACTGTGCCCTGGTCTTCTAGTCTCAGATTAGAACTCTAAGCCCCCATCCCCTTGGAAATGTGGGAAGGGTCGTGCATGTGCACCTGTCTTCTGCGTGTGGGAGCTGCTGTGTCTCTACTTTCAGTCACCCACCTTCCTCTGCCTTTTTCTATCTCTGTGAGAATGTTACAGAGACCAGTGTTATACCTTTTTATTGATATGAAATTTATCTAAAAATAAACCATTTTAAGTACACAAGTTACTGACAGTCAGTACATTCACAAGGTATGCCTCTAGTCTAGTTTCAAACCACCTTTATCTTCTCAGAGGAAACCCATGCCACTAGCAGTCACTCCCTGTGGCACCCCCCAGGGTCTGGCTGGCACCAGTGGTGTTCTGTCTCTGCAATTACTGATTCTGGGTATTTATAGGAAATCTATACATGGGGTCATTTGTATGTGACAGTGTGGGCTCTTACACTAAACACGTTTTGGGAACTGTTTCACAGTGTAGATTATGTCAATATTTCATTCTTTTCTGTGGAGGGATAATTGTCCAAAAATCCACCGACCTACTTCTCCATCCACCTCGGATGGATGTTTGAGCTATTTCCACTGTTTGGCCATTGTAGGTGATGCTTTGGTGAATAGCTGTCCACATGTACTTGCTTAAGAACCTGTTTTAAATCCTTGGCACATATAAAATTGAAGGGTCACGGATAGTTTTCTGTTTAAGTTTCGAAAAAACTGACAAATTAGACTTTTAAAATAACATCTTTATTTTGGGACTTTGCTGTGTATCAAAGACAAGGAAACTGGATAGAAAAGTCCTGGTCTAGACCGCAGGATGCCTAACCAGCTGGGTGATCCTAAGCAAGTCTCTTGCCCTCCTTTGCTACTAATTCTTCATCTAAAAAGTGAGGGAGTTGTTTAAAATTAAGTTGCTTGTATAAAATTAAATAACCTTTGAGCTTTTTTTTCTTTCAACTTTTGGTTGTGTGTGGGATGGGTTCCTGAGAACAAAGAAGGGGTTTATCAGGATCAGAATGTGGTTATCTTGATGTCATTTATCTACTCTGCTGTTAAAATGTGAATTTCAAACATCCCCAACAGCTGGGCTTTTCCCTGCCAGTGTGTTTCTGATTAATGAATAATTTCTGGCTTCCTAGTTCCATCAAGATTCCCAGAATGAATACCCGTTCCTTTCCCATCACTTCTGCCACTTGACAGGTCAGTGAGCCCAAACTATGCTCTTCTACTCCTTCCTGGAAGGGGTAGAAAGAGCCAGTTTTCTTTAATGATGCATCCCTCAGTAAGGTCAGGGCAGTTCCACTCCCAGAAGTAACTGGACAGCACAAACTGGACTGGGTAGGATTAATAAAAGAAGATGAAAACTCTGCCTTGTGTAAGTAAGGAATGGAGATGAGATATGGGAGTAGGTGAGGGAGGGGATGAAGATGTTCAAAATACATTTTATAGAAGTCTCAAATAATAAAATATATATAAAAATACCATCTAAGCAACTTCTTTCATTTATACATTTGTTCATTTTTCTTACCCATCCTTATGTCCGTCTGTCACAGATTTTGAGGGGCTATTTGGTCCTGTGGTAAATTCCTATGATTGGATAATAAGGAAACAAAAATAAACTTTCCCATTTATTGAACCTTCCAGTAACTTTTTGGAATGAATACAAAGCCAAGGATGCCATCGTGGGAGTCGAAGTAGATATTCAGAGAACTCATAAGTAACACTTAGCAAATCCTAATGACAGAGACCAAGAGCACAGACAGGCCTGCACACAGGTTGCTCTTTCCCAGGGGTCAGGACAGCATACATGGAGGACCAGCATGCCAGGGGAGAGTGGGAGAGGCCAGGGGGGCACATGGTTTGGGGTGTCAAGCCAGTAAAGGAAGTTAGCGTTAACTTGGGGACGAGAGTGAGAGGTGACAAGGAGTGGCATGTTTGTACTTCTGCTTTAGAAATAACAGTTCTGGTCATGGACAGAGGAGGAATGAAGGAAGAGGTAGGAGCAGCAGGGATACTTAGGGAGCCATTGCAGTCACTCTACCCTGGAACCCTGGTGGTCCAAACCAAAGAAGTGGCCGTAGGAAGGGAGGCAGGTAGATGGAGGCCAAACACACACACACACACACACACACACACACGGGGTGGGGGAGGCTAGTTTTGGGCTCAGCTGCTGAAATGTGAGCCAGAATCCCTCTTTCTGGCATAGGGAGGTAGTGACTGGTGATGCTTTCTACTACCGGACTCCAGAACGATGGCCTCGCCTCTGAGGAGCTCTTGCCTGGGCTCTGTCCTCAACCTACGTAGGTGGGTGGGTGGGTGTAGTTGACTGTGGCTCCAGCCAAATAAAGCAGGAGTAGAGCTGTGTGTTCAGCTGATAAATATGTTTGCTGAGGCAAGCTGAAGGGATTCTGGTGCCTCCACCTGTGGCCTTCCCCCTTGATGTGGCCCCATAATGCTGGCAGGCTGGAGTAGTTTGGAGCTCCAGGCAGTCTCAGAGTGCTGAACTTGAGTCCCAGCCCATCCCTTCTCCTTGGACAGTGCTCCTGCCTCCCCTTAGGGTTGAAGAACATGAGTGAGATCTTATTCCTGTGTCCTTATCCATTCTGCTCCAGGCACACTCAGCACACTCCCACTCTGTGGCTGATAGGTCCCTTGAGGTTTTTGGGACTCATGGGGAGAGTAGAGCCAAGTCCAGGAAAACTTTGAGCTGGTACAGCTATCTATTCGGAACCTCTAGGCCAGTGTGTGTTTTAACGATTCCTCTATGCAGTTACCTTTATTCCATACTGGGTTTTAATCACTGGTGGGTCTGTCCTCTGGAGATGCCACCTGCAGCATTCAAGACATCTGGGACAAGCAGCAATGTCCAGAAATGTTTTGGATTGACAACAGGGCTGGTTGGGCTCTACTGACATTGGGTAGGTAGAGACCAGGGGCACTTCCGAACCCTACAGTATATAGGACAGCCATGGATTGTTTCATTCCAAGGTTAGAAACTGTGGTCTAGGAGACTCTCAAACTCTGTGGCCAAGAGACTCAAGTCTTTTGAGACTCTAGCGGGGGTGGTGTTGGGGGGAATAGAGCAAAACACGAGTTCAAGAGAAACTCACTTGCTGTTTTCTCTTTCTAGCTGAGCACTGTCTGAAAAGCCCCCGTAGAGTGGCACAAGGCGTCAAGAGCCCGTGGGCTGGGCAGCTGGGAGCAAGGCCTGGTGCTGAGGATGGACAGGCAGCAGGCACTACCCTGGGTCCACATAGCCCTCATCCTCTTCCTCCTCAGCCTCGGAGGGGCCATTGAGATTCCAATGGATCGTGAGTTCTGTGCCCACTCTTTTCATCTTACTCCTGATATTGGAGGAATCAGCGTTGGGGAGGGAGGTCAGAGAGACGAGAGGAAGAGGGGATAACAGTGGATTCCAGGCTTCAGAACCAGGTTTTTCTCTAAAGACCTGATGTGGGCTTTCACTGGGAAGCTGGAAACTAAGATGCAGGCCTCTTCTTAGGGCTGTGGATAAGCTGGGTTCATGTTGCCTAGAACCTGCTAAGTGGAACCAAGGGTGACATAGTTTAGAATTCAGAGAGCCACCTTGAGTTCTCCTCTCTCCTCGTACTTACCCACTTAGCCTTAGCCTTGACTTACCCCTTCTAAAAGCAGTTTCCAGGATCAAGTGTGGTAGGGTGTCCTTACTAGTCTCTCTAACTTGATCCACCCAGAGCCAGTGCTTAGTCTTGGCTGGAGTAATAAGGATGATGGTGGATAGCCTGGGAGAGGATTGGCAAGGTAAAAGACACAGCCAAATAAGACATGAAGCCATAACGTGTTACCATGGGAAAGCCAGGCACAGGTTCTTTCTGTCCTAGGATTCCCTCGGAACTATCAAAATATGGGGCTCATTTCTGCTCATAGTGGCAGCACCTGTCTGAACCTGACCTGCAGCGCTGATGTCTGGTTCTCTCTCCACCCTCTCTGGTACTGTGTTCCCTGGTGGCTGTTGATTGGCTCCTTGTTTCCTGGCCCTGTGTGTAAGTCAACACAGTTTTGACACATGTGCCGGATATCTTCGCATCCTAGCATTAACGTATAGACATAGCCCCTCTGCCCCCTATTCTCAGGCTCAAGGAATTCATGGAGTCCATGTGATGCCAAGATAGACTTGGACTCTCTCCAGCTAACAGATGGATGAAGGAGATGGGAGGTGAAGATGGCCTCCAAGAAGGCCCCACAGAGCTCTAAAGCCAGACCTCCTCCAGTAACAGCTACCCCAGAGGAGTCTGCACTTCTGGATGACAGAGACCAGTGATAACTATGAATTGATCCCAGAAGCAAGTTGGCCAAGACCACTACTGCCCGAGTATCTATACATGGAAGGAGGAAGAAAGGAGAGCTGTGAGACCAGCATTCCCATGGTGACGGTCTGTGGCCGGCTCAGGGAGATTCTCATTAACAGCCAGGCAGACAGTCTTAATAGGCTTGATAAGGGCGTGTCCCTGGAGAGGAGGGTGCAGAGGAAATCAGGTTATCGAGAACATGGTGAAGGCTCATTTCCCTTCTGCCACTTCTCACTCAGCTGCCGTAGATACAAGGGTCTGGTGGGGGAGGGACTCCTGCAGCATGAACCTAGAAATAGATGGTTTGGGCTTCTATACTGAAAATACGGATTTCTAAGCTCTACTGGAGATAGGAATACAACAGGAAACCCATATACTTGCCTGAGGCAGAAGGCTGAAAGCCCTAACTTCCTCACCACTGATTCTCCATCCCAGCATCCTGGAGGAGATTGGGGAGGACCCATCCTTTCACGTTGTGTATGCAGCCATTCCTTGCTTAGGGTCACACCTGTCATGGTGATAAAGGCAGAATGGAATCTGGGTGTCTTGCCTGTGCTATGGAACGTGGATCCTGCTTTCTTTTAGTCCGTGGTTGCAGCTGCCCTAGTCCAGACAGAGACCTGAGAGCGGTGATGATCTCAGTATGTGCGGTTCTCACAGGAAGTCTGGATGTCAATTCCACCCTTAGCTGACAGGTTAAGGAGCAGGGAAGAGGCAGCGCCGGCTCCTGACAGCTGCACCTCTCTGAGAGGCGTCTCTACCACATGGCTGTAGTTGGTTCTGCCTGTGTCAGGATGAACACCCCACAAAGCACCATGCCTCCTGGTTGCTGTGGACCCATTTCAATGGCTCTTCTACAGAAGCTGACCTCAGAACAATGACATAGCAAGGACACGGATTTCCTCAGCAGGTTCCTCCCCTGACTTAACCACAGCCCTTCCCACATTCTCAGAGCTTATCTGCCATCTGGGCTTCGGACCAGTCAGGTGTTCCTAACTTACTCCTTTGCTGGGAGGGTGGACCTGAGGATATTGGAAGAGAAACTGTCCTGTTGGGTGGCTTAGTCACTTGTCCCTTAGGGCATTCTCTGTGCCTCTAAGGCAGGGACATTGCTCCCACTCTGACGCTTGGTACAGCAGCTTTCTGGAGCAGCACCCTGGATGGCTGTACAATCCCTTATTGACGCGCCCAGCCTCTGGCTCCAATTGCCTTGCCAGTGAAGTCACACGCCACCTCCCTCCCTCCCATTAGCCCAGTGGAGAACAGAATGACCTTAAAAGAAAAAAAAAAGTAATGGGTCACCTCATCAGTCAGAATGGCCTTGCCAAAAAGTGAGTCTCCTGGAAGCTTGCTTGAGTTTTCTTCCATCCTCCTTCCACTCAAGAAGAGTCAGCATGCCCCGCTAGGAGCCCACAGAAGAGGACAGCAGAATGGAGAGATGCTCCTTCCCACCCCCCATATGAGATGGCCTCAGTAACACATCCACCTACATCCTCCATCCTCCCAGGATGGAGCCCAGAGATCAACAACTACCAGATCCCAGGAAGAAAAGAGAGGCATGAAGGTAGAGCCCTGGAGCAAGGACAGGCACCCACTTAACCCACAGAGATGGATTAGGGGCCCATTTTCTCCTCCTTGGAAACCAAAAGCATAAATTCATCCTCTACCCGACATCTTCAGACAGCAAGTTCTGTGAAAGGAAAGAGGAGCACATGGTGGGATGACAAAGAAGAGCAGTGTTGTCCTTGTCCTCAGACAGGTTGTCCCCACTACCTCTCCATCGTGGTTTGTCTTCTAGCTTGATTCTGTCCCTGCAATAAATCCCTTGGGTGCAGAGTGGTGACTGAGATGTCATTGTCCCACTAGGCAAGTAGATGCTCAAAAGGCCCTTAGCCAGGCAGGCAGCCTGGGCTAGTGTCAGCAGCCAGGCCGTTCTAAGGTGACTTGGGAATCTCCACTCACTGAAGGATCCCCGTTGTCCACAATGTCAAGGATGTCACGAGACCTGCCTCCAGCTCGCTCACTAAGGATGGATTTTGAAAGCTCTACAACAACCTCTGGGGAAGCTAGTGCATATTCTGTCTCTGAAGCCAGCTTCCACGTGACTGTAGCCGTGAGATCACCCATCCTGAAATTCAAGATGCCGTGGAAGGGAGTCAGAGCCTGGAAGCTGGGTGCATTAGGACCAAGAGGCATCAGTGTATCCTGAAATGAAGCCGGAGCCCAGCTGGTGGTCAAAAGGAGAGTCTCAAGAGCCAGTCCTACCTGTCTGGAGACTGGCCCCTCCCTCCTTGGACTCGTGTGCCAGCCCCACTGGCTTTCAGTCTTTTTAGAGTTACTGGTCTTGGCAGGAAGATCACATACAGAGGAAAGTGCTGTGGTGGGGAGCTCCACAGAGCCCACATTCAGAGCCTCCTGCTTTTGCACTTGGGCTTTTTGTTGCTTTGTTTCAGCCCAGGCAGACCTGGACAAGTAAAAAGCAGAATATCTCTTGATTGCTCTGAAGGCCACTCCACCTTGCTCATGGAGCCTTTTAAAAAGCCATTCAGTGGAGACTCTTTTGCTAACAGCCTGCATGGCCTGCTCATTCCTGCCACGTTCCATCCCTACTTCATGTCCTTTTCTTTGCTTGCCTGACTCTCTTGAGCCTATGTGAGCCCTGGCTCCCTGAAGGCTGCCCTTTCTGAGCCTGCACCTCCTCCAAGTCTCTTCACTCTGGTGGGAAGACATCAAGTCTCCGTGACTCTGCTCCAAAGCCCCTACTGCTCTCCCCAACAGCGCTCACTCTGAAAAGGCAGCCCACAGTGCCCGTGCACACCTGATCTCTGCACCAGCGTGATGTGATGATGTCATGTCACTTCCTCATGCTATCCTAAGAGAAGACAGCCAAGAGTCCTAGAGACGTATCTCCACATCTGTTTGAACCGAGTCTTGCTTTCCACGTCTGAAACCTTACTACCCAAGGCACAGTTCGTAGGCCTCAGCCCACAGTTCGTAGGCCTCAGCCCCACGGAGGCATTTGTTGGAAATGTAGGACTTCAAAAGTGTAGGAGTCCACTCCCAGCATTGAAAGAAAGTAACAGAGTAGAATCCAGGCTCTCAGCAGGCCCTGGGAGCCACAGCCTGCATCTTCTCTAGCTGCAGTGAGCAACCTGCTGGTTAGACTGTGAGAAGCAGGAGCACACCTGTACATGGCCCGCGTGTGCAGAGTCTGTGCAGACGGGGCTGGTGAGGATATGTGCTGCCTACCTCATTGTCCCCCTTGTGGAAGACATGAGGAGTGGTGGACTTGGCCACGTGCTGGGATACTGTTACCCCAGAAACAGGACTTTCATAGAACATGCTTTTGTGTAGGGGAGAAACAGTGTATGAGGGACCGGAGTGCTGGGCCCTCAGTGCTTCTACACGTTAGGCTTTTGTCCCGTAGAAGTGGTTAAAGTCTACTCTCCTGCTCGCTCCCCAGCACCTCCATGCTGACCCTATGCACCAAGACGCCCTCCTCTCTTAATGGTGTCAGATGCCAGGCAGCATCTGAAGGGTCCCTTTCAGGCAGCCTTGTCATTTGGGGACATTTGGATTTCCCTGGTGACATCTCTGGTGGTTACTGGTCCTGCCCTACTGTGGAGTCTCCGTCTTCCCAGCAATACACCTTTTCCATGAAGTATTTATATGTCTGTTCTCCAACCTTGCCTGGCTCTGCTGTCAAACTCCGCATCTGGGAGAAATCCTTATGCTTGGTGCTGCTCCCCGTCTCCTCACCCCAACCCTGTGTGCTAGGACAGGAGGATGGCCGACAGTTAGCTGGTCAATTGTGTGCAATAACAGTGTTCTCCTTCTCTCCCCCTCCCAATGCTAACCCACTGGAACTAACAGCAAGCATTCAGAATGAGCGTAAGTGACTTGTGTGCTTCATGCCCTTGAGCCTCTGGGAGGTTGGAGGGAGGGAGGAGGGGCTTCATTGCCTGTGGGTGCTGCTCAAGCCTAGAGCCCTAAAGTGAGTCCTCTGCCAATGGGAGATAATGTCCCCAGAGCAGGGGGGTGGGTAAGTGGGCAGAAGATGGTCTACAGATGGCAGCTGGGATGTCCCATAGCTACTGTGGTGACTGGCACTGCACCCCTGGGCAGAACACCAGCCTGCTGGTCCACAGGGAAGCCCTTGTGAAGCTCCAAGGGACTGAAGCTTCTTTTGGCTCTTGCCTCAGCAGTCTGGCCATCTGTTGAGACTCGTGGCTCAGAACCATCACAGTCCTAAGTTCTGCAGTCATAGCTGGTTTCGTTCCTGTATTCACTCAGCACACATTCAGTGGGGACTGTTGTACCCTGTGCAATGTACTGGGCACCAGGATGTGATCTGAGTGAAACAGCCTGGCTTTCAGTTGCTCAGAGGGAGCCTGGATATTCTTAAAGGTTTCCTGTGCTCCACCTGTGACATCTACCCCTATCCTGCAACCCTGTTTAAGATGCTGCATCTTTAGAATAGGGTACTATTCATACCTGCTTGCCCAGGTGGCTCCTGGTGCTCTTGACTTTAGCCACACCCTAAACTAAGTCCAGGGTAGGTCCCTGCAGTTCTGACTCTTGCCACATGTGTCCTGTTGCAGTGACCCAGCCCCCGACTATCACCAAGCAGTCGGTGAAGGACCACATCGTGGACCCCCGTGATAACATCCTGATTGAATGTGAAGCTAAAGGGAACCCCGCCCCTAGGTGAGTGGAGGGGGAGGGGTCTGGAAGTCACCGTTGAATGACCCACTTCTTGGTCCCACGTAAGACAAGCAAACTGAGAAGTTTGACCCAGGGCTTGAGAGATGGCTCGATGGTTATGAGTGAGTACTGCCCTTGCAGAGCACCTGAGCTCAGTTCCAAGCATCCTTGTCAAGATGCCCACAATCACCTGCCACTCCAGTTCCAGGAGCATGCGCTGTACCTGACCTCTCAGGCACTCATGTGCACACACACCCACGCATAACCCTCCTACACACACATACCCTGCACATACTCATCACACCCATATATACCCCCCACACCCACACATACCCTCCCACCCCCTACACATATACCCCCCACATACCCCCATACATACACACACACACCTACATACCCACACATAACCCCCACACACACACATACCCTGCACATACTCACAATCTTAAAAGTAAAACAAATCTTTTCTAAAATGTCTGGTTCATCCACCCAGAAACTGTCCTCTGACATTCACCAGGTGCCACACAGGTGGGCCAGCTTGTGAGTAGCAGATGTGAAGTGGCCGCATGGCTCAAAACAGCTGCACACAGAGGCTCATGGGAAAGTTGCTTCATAGCTCTGAGCCTCCATTGCCACCTCTGGGATAACAGAACTGCCCTTGTATTATGGGGCTTTTAACAGATCCAGCAAAGCAGGGAATTTACCTCATTAGGAAAGCAGGATGAAGATGTTAAAGGCTGGGGTACACACTGAGACTTGAAGTCTCAGTGTGTACCCCAGGCTGGCCTCAAACTCATCACTCTCTGCCTCAGTCTCCCCTCTTAAGTACTAGGGTTACAGGTGTGTGCCACTAAACTCAACTCGATGTTATTTTCAGACTTTTGTTGTAACGTGCTTTGCTGTCCTGTGTGGCCATCAGCCAGCCGCGTTCAGTTTATGGGAAGTCCCTCTTCCTAGCTAACTCAAGGCTTTCATCCTGAGCTTGTGTCTGTCTCAAGTGTGAAATCAGTAGAAGGAAAAACCTGTTCTACCCGGACTGTGACGTGCTGTTACATGGTCTTATTCATCCGCCCTCTTCCTCTGTGGCAGGGCCAGTGTCTTCCCAAGGAGAGGTGGTGATTTTAAATGCCTTTCCTACCGGTCTCCAGCTTGAGCCAGGGTTTAGATCTATGCCAAGGCCAGATCTGTTTCTACTGAGCAGCATACCCTGGCCAAGTGAAGATGTTAAATAATATGTTCCATTTTCAAAGTGGCAGAGTGTGTCCAGCATCGGGGGACCATGCAGGGCGGAGGTTTGCTCTGCCTCTGGGCTTGTGTGAGACAGCAGACCAAGATTGATGAGCCCAGAACCAGCAGGAGTTCCCTCATCCCAAGTGGGAGTCACCCTGTAAGGCCAGTCAGGGCGCTAGTGCGCGTGCCTCTAAGATTGGTCTTTTCCACATGGGACCTCTGTGGGGACAACAACTCTAAGCAGCCATTGCTGTGTTTGTACCACATCAGCACAGGGAGCCAAGAATGTGTGTGGCTGCCTGCAACATCCTCCCAGGACAAGCTGAGGGACATGGTGGTGGTGGTGCCGCCTTTGCCATGCCAGGCAAGTGCTCTGCTCCTGAGCTCCCCACCCCCAGGCCCGGCAGGGGCACATTTTAGGCTCTTTGCAGCTCTATTCCGTTAGCCTGCCAGTCCCTCCAAAGCTGCCCTGCCCTGGTCCCCATGCTGCTGTTCTGTGGTCTTCATGAAGCGCTTGTCAACCAAGGAGCAGGCAGCTTCTCCCACCCATGCCTTCAGAGCAGATTATACTACTAAAGCGTGGCAGAGCAGAGGTGGCCCCGTGGCACATGTGGGTTGGTGAACTAAGGATCTGCATTCATAGGAGGAGACTAGGAATGTCACAAGGTCAAGAAAGTGGCTGACTCTTTTTTTGTTTTGTCTTGTTTTTTTTGTTTTGTTTTGTTTTGGTTTGGTTTTGGTTTTTCGAGATAGGGTTTCTCTGTAGCTTTGGAGCCTGTCCTGGAACTAGCTCTTATAGACCAGGCTGGTCTCGAACTCACAGAGATCTGCCTGCCTCTGCCTCCCGAGTGCTGGGATTAAAGGTGTGCACCGCCACCGCCTGATTTTGTCTTGTTTTTTGAAGAAACCATTGTTTACCCCTGAGTTATGTTCTCACAGAACAGAACCTGCTGGGGAAGCTGGATACCTGATACCCGTCACCAGCCTTAGCTAGTGGCAGCACTCACAGATGTGCAGTAGCAGTAGACATGACCTGGGCCTTTGCATTCTCCCAAGCTTATCAGGTGGCTCTGCCCAGCCAGGACTGGGTCCATTGGCACAGAGGTAGGAACTGACCCATTCCAGCCCCATGCATATGGGTGGCCTGGCCCTGTCATCCGCAGCTTTCACTGGACTCGAAACAGCAGATTCTTCAACATAGCCAAGGACCCCCGGGTGTCCATGAGGAGGCGATCTGGGACCTTGGTGATTGACTTCCGCAGTGGGGGCCGACCTGAGGAGTACGAAGGGGAGTACCAGTGCTTCGCCAGAAACAAATTCGGCACCGCGCTTAGCAACCGGATTCGCCTGCAGGTGTCCAGTGAGTGCCAGGGACAGGGCTGCTGTTGGCTCCCTGGTGGGCGGGGGGCATGCAGGAGGCCCTGCCCTCCATGAGTCTCTCCCACTTCAGAAGTATTCCTGGAAAGAAACCTTTCAGACTAGCCTGTAGAACCTCACCAGCTCCTCTGTGCACTGGAGAAGGGGAGAGGGGAGGCCAGCTGGAGATGAGCCTCCACTGCCACAAAAACCGCCTCCCTCCTTTCAGGAGCCGCCTTCCACGTCCTCTCTCCTGCCTCCCCTATTCTCCCACTTCCCCTTCTCTTGAGCCTGCCCAGTTCTGGCCATCAGCTTCACTTCCCCCTCCTGTTTCTCTTTAGAATCTCCTCTATGGCCCAAGGAAAACTTAGACCCCGTCGTGGTTCAAGAGGGTGCCCCCTTGACGCTGCAGTGCAACCCCCCACCCGGCCTCCCGTCCCCAGTCATCTTCTGGATGAGCAGCTGTGAGTAGGGAAGCCTGGCCTCACCGAGAGCCCAGTGCCAGGGGGTGCGGTGGGTGGGTTGAGTGGAAGGTGTGATGGTCACTATTAATTGTGAACTTGTAAGGCTCTAGAATCTTTGTGGAGACAAATCCCTGTCTGTAAGGGGTTTCTAGGTAGGTTAATTAAAACAAACAAACAAGGCCACCCTAAATATGGGTGGTTACCATTTCATGGGCTGGGATCCTGGATTAAATAAAAAGGAGATATCAAGTGAAGCAGTAGCCTGCATCTCTGCTCCCTAGCTGTGGATGCTGTGTGATCAACTGCTTCATCCTTCTGCCACCATGTCCTCCCCACCATGGCAGACCACCCCTGAATCTTTAAGCCAAAACAAAAACACAATAAAAGCAACAACAAAACCCTGCTTTAAGTTGCCTTGGTTAAGAGAGATGCTGCAGAAGTATGGAAACTAACACGAGAAGCAGATGTGAAGTGGCTACGTGGTGCAGAACAGCCGTGCACAGAGGCTGCTATTGCTGTGTGGTCACGAGCAAGTTGCTTCAGAGCTCTGAGCTTCCCACTGGGTGAAGGTAGCACACACCTTTGATCCCAGCACTCGGAAGGCAGAGGCAGGCAGATCTCTGTGAGTTTGAGGCCAGTCTGGTCTACAGAGTGAGTTCCAGGATAGACAAGGCTATCAAAAATTAAAACAAACCAAAAAAAGTAAAAAATTAAAAAAAAGAAACTCTGAGCCTCTGTTCCCTCTTCTGAAACTGGAAGACAAACCCTTAAAACAGCCTTAAAAACAGCACCAGGTAACCTCGAGTGCGTGCTTTCACTGGCTCCTGTCTTGCTTCAGGACAAGCCCAGACTCCTTTACTTGAGGAGGTCTCCTTCACGACTTGATCCTTCCCCAGCCCTTCCCCCTCATCCCTACACACCTCAGCTCCGGTCGAAGCCATGACATTTCAGCCTCAGATACACTCATCTAGCTTCTCAGGACCTTGCAGCATCTCTGTCTTCTGTGCCTGACACAGACATGCAGAACCTCAGGCTTCTGCTCAGGACTCCCAGGAGGACTAGGTCCCTTCTGCCGCCCTGCCTCACCCTCCCTCCCCAGTGCCCTGCCCTCTCCACACCTCCTCTTCCTCCTCTCCTGCTATACCGAGGGTTTGTATTTCTTTCACCAACCCCCAGAACATGTGACCTGGCACACAGTAGGCCTTCAGCAGATCTTTGAGGAGTGATTCGAAGGACCAAGCACCTGTTGTGGGACAGTTGGCGTCACAGACATGAAGAGGCAGTTGTGGGAACAGGAAGTAGACTAGCCTGTAGTGTAGGTCACTCCTGACGGCTTGGAGAGCCAACCCTGTATATCAACACTAGTTCCTGAAAAATATAGTGATGTCACATCCTCGGCCACCCGTGATACCGTTCATTCTCAATCCTGGACTTCACTATCTCTAAAGCCAGAAGACCTCTTAAATTTGTCAGTGCCCATCATCAGTCGGCATACATCTGACAACTATAATAGAGAATCGCTATCTTTGTCAACAAAATAAAAGTCCATATAACTATAATTGATGATTATGAATTTTTATTAAATGCAACAAGGCTAAGATCAGATATACATTGGGAGTTCTTGTGTGCCCTGGCCCCAGCGGAATACTAAATATGAGGATGAAGGAGCACTGCCTGTTGCCCACACTGTGTTCCCTGTGTGTGCACTTGGCTTCTGACTGGAGGAGCAAGCACAGGCTTGTGTTCTCTCCCTCTGGCCTTGAGGCTGTGGCATAAACTGAGATTAGAAAAATGTGGCCACAGAACCTGGGCAAAGGGAACATGGCCATCTGGGTTTAAATGTACCCCTTGGATGCATTCAGCCCTTCCCTTTGCTATAAGGAGTGGGCACACCCTGCTGCAAGATTGGGAGGAGTTGACTAAATAGTAGTAAGCTCCAGTCTGCATCTGGTCTCTTAAACAGAAGAGCTGATTATCACTGAGTCAGTCTGCCAACCTCCGGTCATCCCTCTGCTTCCCCACAGCCATGGAGCCCATCACTCAGGACAAGCGTGTCTCCCAGGGCCACAATGGGGACCTCTACTTCTCCAACGTCATGCTGCAGGACATGCAGACCGACTACAGCTGCAATGCACGTTTCCACTTCACCCACACCATCCAGCAGAAGAATCCTTTCACCCTCAAGGTCCTTACCAGTAAGTGTGGGCCCTGCTCAGGGCTGGGGGCCACGGGAAGCAGGCCCTAAGCCCACACATCGTGCATACCTGTGGCTCACCCAGAATTCCTCTCTGGCTCACTGTGACTGAGCCACTGCCACTGCCTTATTATGCAGCATCTCTGGATGCAGAAGTCTTGAGTCAGACTTGGTCCTGTGCTAAACCAGGGCTTGCACTTCCCACTGCCCCTGCCTTATGCAGCATCTCTGGATGCAGAAGTCTTGAGTCAGACTTGGTCCTATGCTAAACCAGGGTTTGCACTTCGGTTGGAATCAGAGTCACATACCAAAGTCCAGCCCTTGGAGATAAGGTCTTATCTCGGCAGGCTTGGGCTGTCTGGGGCCCTCAGTTCTCATTCAAATGCTCCTGGAGTTTGAGATGACTAAGTGACCATCAAATCAGAACCCCTATGGTACAGTCAGCTTATTCCTTTTATTTCTAGTCATTGGTTGTTTGTTTCTAGAAAGCCAGTGGGTAAGATACCGGGACCAGCAGACACACCAGAACAAATTGTGTTTCGTTCTGTAATGTAATGGGTGTGTTGTATCACAAACTGCAGGTTTATGTTTTGCTTTGTAGGGGTTTTTAATCCCCTGATTGTTGTGGGCTAGAACTGAAGCAAGTTAGCATTCCCTGACCCACTACAGTGGTGATGGCTCTCTCCCGAGGCATGCAAGCACAAGTCAGGCAGAGCTTTCAACTACAGTCCTCAGCTTGTTCAAGAAGAGGATCTTCTAAAGAGTCTAATCTGTCTGATTCATGTTGTGGATGTCCTTGTCAGTGCTGTGCTGTGGATGGTGAGGAAAGGGAGGATGTCATGCCGGAGGACCACAGGTCACGATGAGCCTGAGCCTTGGCGTCCCAAGGCCTACCTCCATGGACTGATGCTGCCCTGCACAGTCCCCTGGGGAAAGCCTAGGTAGGCTTGTTATGCACCGACAGAGACCTCTTTGGTCTATCCCCTTCCTCAGGGATAGAATGCCTGCCCGTACAAAGAAGCTTCCTCTTGTTTGCTTCCCATGGTTTCTCCCTCTTTTTTTTTTTTTCCATTTTCTTCTTTTCATTTCCTTTCTCTGTTATTTCTCCCTCTTCCTAGCTTTCTTTTCTTCCTAGTCTTTCCCTCTGAACATTCCTCTGGTCACCTGCCTCCTGGTCTGTGATATGCCTTTGCCTGTGGGTTTTGTTGTCCATGACAGGAAGACAGCCCAAGGGATTGCTCAAACCCCAGCAAGGAGCCCTGCAGAGGCGCTGGCTTTCTGGCTCCTGAACCAACCCCAGGAGACCCCTGGGACAGGAAGTTGATTTGCCTGCTGGGCCTCCCCAGGTGACTTCAGGTGGCTATCTACTAGCTGGCTAAATGAAGGAGGACAGGGTGGTCTGCCCAGGTCCTCTGAGTACCCTCAGCCAGGACAGGGATTGCAATGAGGAAGAACAGTGCTGTCCAGAGGATGACCCTGAACAGCCTTCACGTCCACCTAGAAGGGGTATCCTGGAGTCAGCCTGCCGCTCCAGGGTCTGAGCCAGGCTTCATGCTGTTCTGGGCAGAGTCTGGGAGCAGGTTCAGGTTAAATGACACTTAGCAGTGGAACTTTCCAGAAGCAATCTTTTCTCTAGAGGACGGAAGGGATGCTTGTTTCTGCCTCACCCTGAGTTGCCTGTCCCGTTGGAAACTCTCTCCTCCCAATGACAAGAACCCCTCTTGGTGACCCGAACAGAGCCCTGCCAGCTTCCTGGAGTCCTCCCAAGAGCAACTTTGGCTGGAAGCAAGTCCTGGGCATTTGAGCCAGCCTAGCATTGGGCACAGTTTCTTAAAATAGCACAGTTGGGCTCTGTTGACTTTCCTGTCTAGAAAGGGCACAGGCTTTCTCTGCCGTCTTCAGAACCAGGTCTGGATGGGAAGCCAAGCAGTCTGCCTGTATTCTGCCTTTGGGGACAAAATCAGTCTCCTTACACTGTTTTGATTAGTTGTATCCAAGGAAGGGGAGAAATACACACACACACACACACACACACACACACACACACACACACACACACACACACACACATATATATATCAAGCAACCTAAAAATCATTTTTAACTTGTTTTAGGATGAAGTAAAAGATAAGCAGAAGAGTCAAGCCAATAAAGACACATCTGTGACATCTTTGTCCATGGTGCGATAGGGTCTCCATTGCTACTGTAAGAGGCACCCTGGTTAGAGAGGAGGGGATCTGCCAAGGAGGACAATGGAGTGCACTCTACATTTTCTGTTAGTGTTCAGTGTTTCAAGGACATAATCTCCCTGGATTTCTTCTGCATGTTACCAAAGCTACAGTCAGGACGGATATGCACATTGGTCTTTCCCTAGAGGAGAGAAAGCCCCTGTTCCACCTGGTACCATGGGAGTGAAAGAGAAAGGCCCCCTTTGGCTGAGCCTGCCACTTTGCTCCACCAGGGACAGACATCCTTTCCCAAGCACTGCCTCAGCACCCCTCCCTGTACCACCTATCTCCTTCATCCCACTGTGGACCAGTTCCCACCTTCCAGCCAGGTCCAACCAAACTAACTTCCAAAGCAGCTAGGTCTGTCTCAAGCAGCCCCACAGTGAGAAACAGTTCTGAGAGTCAAAATCTCTCCACTGCTGCCTATAAAACAGTTTGGGGTGCAGTTCAGTGCCAGGTCCAGAAAAGAATTCGCATAACCTCTTACTTGTACTGGGATTTGATCTGCCTTTAAGTATGCAAGTGTTCTAACACAACCGCTGGCTTCCCCTGGACGTTGGACTGAGGTTGTCCGTTTGGCTTCTCTCCCCCTGTGGGCACTGTCAGAATTTGAACCCTCAAGGGTCTGGGTAGAGAGTAAAAAGCAACTTAAGAAGAGTGGTGTGTTTATGTGTCCTGTCCTAAAATGTCTCCACTGAAGACTAGAGGACCAAGGGCTTCAGCCACCTTACACTGGGATGGCAGCCTGTGAACTTGCTTTTTAAAGAAAGTCTCTGTACCCATGCTGTCCAGCGAGCTCCAGGTCTCAGGTGTAGGATTCATCCCCTCATCTTGCTGCCCTGACCCAAACTCCCCTTCAGGAACCTCCACCAGGGTCTCCCAGAAGATGTCTGGCAGGGTCTACAGTGATGCCCACCTGGTCAGATTAGAATGCTCTTGTTGCTGGGCACTGCAAAGGGCCCCCCTGTGTATACACACGCATGCGCGCACACATATGCACCCACGCACAAACGCACCCCTACCCCTGCAGCCTAGCTACTGCCAGGCAGGGCTTCGCTGTCCTCCACAGGACTCACTAACACTCCTTTTTCTCTAGCTGGTCTGACGTGGAGTCCTGGGGCCCGGGGAGAAGCTGGTTCAGAACCAGCCACAAGATGCTACAAGACACTAATCCTTCCTTACCTCATTTGTTCAAAATATAGATGGACCAAGCAGAGCTCAAGCCTAATTTCTTTATTTTCAAAATAACCTCATTTTATTGTTGCCTTCTTTCGCAGGATTTAACCGTTTTGTTCCCTATTAAGCTGTTTTGTGTTGTTCTCCCCAGCGCGTTCCTTTTCTACGTGCACCGTTTTCTTTCACAAAACCCCACTGGCGCTCTCCTCAGTTGGGATGTGGCTTTGCATTTCTGTTCTCTTCCTCGTGTTTGCACCCACAGCTGCTCTGGGCCTCTGTTTGCTCACCCTCTTTTGTTTATTGCAGACAACCCTTATAATGACTCGTCCTTAAGAAACCACCCTGACATGTATAGTGGTGAGTCTGGGGAGTAACATCTCCTATCCTAATCCACTTTGGCTAACTTGACTAATACCGTGACATTAACTCCTGCGGGGTGGCAGAGTGGACAGCTGGTCAGGCAAGGTGCCAAAGGGACACCTCAGGACACTGCCCACATGGAGCAAGGTGACCAGTGCAGGACTTTGGGATGGCTCATATTGGAAGTGTCTCCATTTGCTTAAACTCTTAGAAGGTAGTTTTCAGCAGGGTAGAGCTCCACAGAGGACTCAGCAGAGACTCAAAGATCAGTGGCAGATGGATGGAAAATAGACTTTGGCATCACTCTGTCCAAATTATCTGAGAAACGACTTGAGAGATCAGAGATTTATGTCGGCTTACAGTTTCAGAGCGTTTTTGGTCCTTCACGGTAGGGACACAGGTGTGGTAAATTCGTTCAAGATTGGCAGGAGTGTATACAGAGGCTGTTCACATCACAGCAGAGTAGGAAGCAGAGAGCAAGGCACTAACCAAGGGTCAGATGTCCTTCAAAGGCCCACCTCTAGCTACCTGCTTTTATCAGCTGGACCTCACCTGCCCTTAAAGCAGCATCGTAGCCGGGCAGTGGTGGCGCACGCCTTTAATCCCAGCACTCGGGAGGCAGAGGCAGGCGGATCAGTATGAGTTCGAGACCAGCCTGGTCTACAAGAGCTAGTTCCAGGACAGGCTCCAAAGCTACAGAAAAACCCTGTCTCGAAAAACCAAAAAATAAAATAAAATAAAATAAAGCAGCATCGTGAGCTGAGAAATAGGCATGAACCCGGGCAGGGGTCCCTTTCAGATTCAACCATAACAAAGGATATTTGATAATAGGTAAGAGTCCCCAGTAAGGAGGAAACAGAAAATACCAGTTCCTATTGGTAGTATAAAGAGCACAGACAGCTTAATCGAGTTAACTCTTCAGTGTCTGGATATGAATTGCCTGCTCTGTTAGTTTACTTCCTGAGAGTATTGCCAATGCCCGGTCCCATCTCTCTTTAAAGTTTTCCTAGCGGACTGGAGAGAGGCTCAGCAGTTAAGAGCTCTGACCGCTCTTGCAGAGGATCCAGGTTTAATTCCCAGCACCTACATGGTGACTTGGAACCATCTGTAACCCCAGTTTCAGGAAATCTGACACCCTCTTCTGGTCTCCACAGGGACCAGGCCAGCACACGGTGCACTTACATACATGCAGGTAAAATATGCATATACATAAAACAAAAATAAGTAAATCTTCTTTTTAAAAAAGATGTACGGTTTCCCCAGAAAATGGCATTAAGAATCCAGGCCAGAATCTCTTCCCAGGCTGTGAATGAAATTGTCCCTCCCTGTCCCTGATGCCTGTGCCTTTCCGCCTTTCTGGCTGCTCGTGCAAATCCAGTGGCCACCGGCCACATCTGCAGGTCATGGAATGATCACAATGAGAGTCGCATTCTAACAAAGCACAGCTGGCTGCTAGGTCTGGTTAACAGGGAAACTGGCTATCCCCACACCTGAGGCTCCCCTCACTGTGGCTTCAGAATGCCTGGTGTTCCTTCAGCAGCCATAGGATTCAGCATTTGCTGGCTGGCTTTGGCAAGACAGCTGGTCCCATCATCAGCTATGCTTCTGAGCTGAGTTCAGGTCCCCAAGGGGATCATTGGGAGCTCAAATAGGTAGGAATGTCTTTGCTGAGATTGCTAATATGAGCAACGATCAGTGTCTGGAGTGGAGGATGGGACAAGAAATGAGAGCCAAGGGAAAACAAAGGTTCCAACTTGGCACCAGCAGCGAAAACCATGCTGAGAATCTGCCAAAGAGATTTACTGCCCAAGGAAGCTGGGGCCTTTGTTAAGTTCTGGGGATTATTTGTTTTCAAAATAATGGGGCTAGCCACTGTTCTGTCAAAAGTCCCACCACACGGCTGTGGAATGTGTCTTTTTCTAAACCAAACCCCAGATATCTATGGTAGGAAGTGTTCTGAAATCCAGAACATGTCTGAGCCATTATAGGTCACCTGGCTCAATTTCTTGGCTTTATGTAAAGCAGGGAAATGAAGTTGTTTGATCCATGGAAGATGACTGGGTGACTTCAGCCATCTATAACCCAGCTTATCTCCAGAGGTCAGTATTTTTTTTTAAGAAGAAAATAAGTGAGATTTGTGAGAATCGCTCAGGACTTTGAAAGCAACAGAGCTCACATTGAGACTGAACTCTGAACCCTCAATCCACAGCAGGACGTGGCTGGCATAGCCGGAAGCTGCTGGAAGGACATAACATTAAAACAAGGCACATGTCAAACAAAGAATATTCAAGCTGTTGGTTTTAGAAAGAAGGAAAAAATAAGAAAGCAAGGAAGTTTTCCCTGGGTGCACAGAGCTCCCAGCCAAGAAACACTGTCAGTAACAAATGTCCGGTATACACCTCTGTTTGGCTCTGAAATATGACATCTCTTTTGTAGCAGCAGGGCCAACCAGTCCTTTTGTTTTGTTGTGATGATCTGCACAGAGTAGGCATCCACTGGAGATGGGCCAGAAGCCACCTCCCCCTCTGATTGGCAGAGAAAGCCACTTTGGTTTCATCCAGGCCAGAAAGCCGGGGGTTTATAGTGTGTACTTGGAGATGCACTGCCTCAAGTCAAATCCAGTCTCTAGGACACACCACCAAGTAACACTGAGCCAGTCATTTAATGCCTTAGAACTTTGATTTCCCCTTCCACAAACAGGCAGATGACTCACCTCAAAGACGGTTTGAAAGTTAAAGAGGATCGTGTGCCCATAGCTTGCTAAGCTGCTGTAACATTGGCAGTGTTAATATATAACCCATTGTTGGATTTAAAGGGGAAGGTTTATGTGGACTAGATTGTATATAGGCCATCTGTTTCTAAATTAAGGGAGATGCAGAGAATTGGAAGCGAAGCCTGAGAGAAAGGCAGGCACAGTTACAGGAGGAGAAGTACTACACACACACACACACACACACACACACACACAGAGAGAGAGAGAGAGAGAGAGAGAGAGAGAGAGATTAGAGTACACTAGAAGAGTGAAAGCTGCCCAGATTGCTAGCTCTGCTAAGAACTGGGTAAAAAGAAAAGCCACAACTATTGCAGGAAGGATTTCAGTTAAATTTATAGAAGAATTTTCCTAACAGCAAGACACAACAGATGTTTCTAGAGCAAAAGACTCCCCACCTACCCACCCACCCAATACCTTTTGCTCAGTCATTCCTAGGGCCAGAAAGATAAATAAGGTGCCAGGAAACCTGCCTCTCAGGTTTCTGGTTCTCAGTTCTGAGAACTGAAGACAGCAGGGAGGACGGGCTGTAGGGTTCAGCTGCCGTAGAGAGCTGCATTTGGCAAAGGTTCCCAGATGCATCTGATGTATTGAACCATTGTTCTGCTGGCAGGTGGTGCTGAGTGAAGGGAACAGCTAAGTTTGTCAGCACTTTTGACCTTTTCTCAATAGAAGACAGCCAGAAACTGTTTCTCATTTGACCCTCAAAGCCAATTTGGTTAAAGTGGGGTCATGCCCTGAGGTCCCCTGACCGACCATCTGGCTCTGGAGGTCCGTGACTCCTCTCTGAGCTACAGCTTGCAAGAGCCACCCTTAGACAGCTCTTCTTGAATCTATGCAGGTTTGAGCCTGGCTTCTGGATCCTGGAGTTCCTCAGTATCGGGATAGACCCCAACTTGAAGACTGGAAATGGACAGAAATAACCTTGCCTCCAAGAGAAAAGAGCTGTCCTATCTAAAGGGATGTCTTTCACCACATAGAGTGTCCTGCAATAGTTGCCTTCATCTTTGTAGTTACTGGTTTCTGTGTCTCCTTCAGGGAAAGAAACTAGGCACCTTTCCTCAGGAACGGGGACTCCCAAAGTCACCAGCCAGGCCCTCTTCCTTAAGTGTTCATGCAATCCCTCCTGGCATTTCTTCATAACCTCCTTTCAGCGCCAGCCTTCTCGTTGCTCTGTAAAGCCACTAGTTACCATGTTCCTCCTGCAGGAGTCACATAGCCTAAGAATCCAGTTGAGAGGCCTGGAGCCTCTTCATCCCCTCCCCAGCTTCTTCCCCAGCTCTACCGGATGCCACCAAGGAGAGCTGGGATCTCAGATGGTGAGAAGCATAGAAAGGACCAGAGCAGCTCACAAGTACAAATGCCTTTCTCCTTCACCTCCTGGCCTTTGGATTTTGAGTTTCTCTGACTGGGGTTATTAGAAATCTATTCTGAAATTGCCTGTCACAAATGGGGACAAATGGCATCTTCAGCTTCAGACAGAGTCAACTGAGAGAAACCTCACAGCACAGCTCAGAATCTAAAACAGAGTGAACCTGTGAGCTTGGGCAAGCCTGCTAACGTCATAGAAACTCAGTTTTCTCCACTGAAAGCACAGAAGTGGTCCTGCCAGAATGTGTTGTGAGGCTTCAACACGCTGGTGCTGCAGGCCAACCAATCACAGTGCTTGGCCCCGATTAGATCCGTACTGAGAGGTGATGGCGCCCTCTAACTGGCAGGGTGATCTTTCCTTTCCTTTGAAAGTGCCTCCTTTCCAGCTGCTGCTTCCTCCTTTAGATACCTCTGTGGGTTGGTAGCCCACATCCTACACGTGTGGTGCTGTGTAGCTTTTCTCTGGTCATGTTCCAGTGTGCCCTGATGCCCCGAGCAGGACTCTGGGTTAATCTTCCTGCTGCACATCCTTACGGCTTCCCTCGCCCTGGGTTTTGTGCTGCGTGCTATGGAGTGACATAAGTGTCCAGACGGTCACAGGCTGGCTCCTGCAGGCTTATTTTCTTGTGTGGAATGAGTATGATGACTGAGAGGGGATCTTTTCCACCTCGTTTGTGGGATTTGCCACTCTGGACAGGCTCACCCACTTGATGTGAGCCTCCTGCTCTGGAAGCTCCCTAACCTTTGGTGCCCATGACTGTGATGAGGGTGGGAAGAAGCTGCTGCTTCCTGGATACTGAGAGCTGGGTGCTGCTAGGTCCACATGGATAGACAGTAACCAACTAATCACTTAATGAATTAACCCTGCAGTTGCCACTGCTCTTTGTGTGTATGCTGGTGTGATGTGAGGATAACCACAGTGTTTGGGGGTAAACCGTTGCTTCCTTTTTTGTTTCTTCTCCTTCTTTAGCTTGTTTACCCCACAAATATTTACTGAACGCATGCCATATGTCACGTATTGTAATGTGCCAGGAGCCAGTATATGTTTTAACCTTTCTTCCCCTGACGAAAAGATAACAAACAGGTCAACTCTGTGAGATGTTTCCCAATGGCTAATGAAGAGAGACTGAGCCTCCTCAGGACAGGAGCCTCCTTTTTCCAGCCAAACAACTGCAGATGCAGCCAGCTCCCGTAGGAAGCCGAGTTACACAGTTTGGATCCCCACCAGCACCAGTTAAACCCAGAAGAATGCCTTCCTTCCCACTCCTGGCATCTACAAGGGCTCTTAGGTCCTGGCAGCTCTGCCTTCCCTCTACTTCCCACCTGTCTGACTGAGCCTAAGACCCGCGGCAGCCTCAGCTTCTTGCCGTCTTTCTGTCTTCATGTTTCTGTCAGCAGTAGTGCCTCCTCCAGTTTCCCTTTTGACCTGGGTTTCTGGTAGACCATCTTTGATTTTTTTCTTTACCCATGTCTGTAGAGTTATGCAAAGAGTATAGGAAAGAAGTAAGACTTGGGCAAGGTTAGGGACACTCTCCACGGGTGCACCCTGATTGGCATGGCGCCTTCCATTGGGAACAGCCTGATGTTAGCATCAGTGCGTGGACCACCTAGCCTCTCAAACCTCTATGGGAGATTTCTGCCTCTCTCATGGCTGTTCCAGCCAAGCTGACTGTTGATCACCTCCCTCCACCTCGGCTGCCATCCCTCCCTCCTACACCCACCCCCATCTCTCATGTAGTTAGTCAAGAGTTAGGAGGCAAAGTGGCCTTGGCCCCAGAGAGCTCTCCAGTCATTTCTCATTCATTCTCTTCGTGTCTTTGCTACGCCATTAATAATTCTTCCCACATGTCCACTGTTTGTCTGGGAATTTATTGCTTCATCCCAGCTCCTTATCAAGTCGCTAAGAGCAGGTTGCTTGTCCTGTGTCCCCAGTCTATACCTTTTCTTCCTTCCATGTCCCTATCTAGGGGGATAGACTGATGCGGAGATGGCCTGCCCTGGGGGCTACCTCAGTGGGCCCTCAATCCCAATAAAGATGACAGAGAATGGACCTCTCACTGCTTGATAACCCCTCCCTGTCCCAGACAGGATTTCTGGGCTCTTCTCAACAGAACCTGGAGCTGGTTGCATACATGTGCTGGTGGGGCAGAGACGCCATCTTTCAAATACATCTCTTAAAGATGTCCAGATCATGGGGGTGACTTGCGCTCAAAGGACTCAGGAGTGGGGGGCATGATGTCATTTCTCTCTAACCCAACAGTTCTGGCACATCTGAGCAAGAGGTTCATAGAAGTTTGTTCTGTCCTGTTTCAGCCCGAGGGGTGGCCGAAAGAACGCCTAGCTTCATGTATCCGCAGGGCACCTCGAGCAGCAAGATGGTGCTTCGTGGCATGGACCTGCTGCTGGACTGCATTGCCTCTGGGGTGTACGTACAGTCTGCACCATCTTCTAGCCCAGCTGCTGGAGGAGGGGTGGGCATCAGTCCGCACATTTGCAGGCACACCAGTGCACGGGGAGAGGGAAGCAAGCAGCCCCGTGAGCAGAACACTGCATGTCTGTCATCTGCATCCCACTGTGGCCGTCCCTGCTTTGGGGAAAGAAAAAAGGCAAAGGCTAGGCAATCTTAGCTCTGTCTTTCTGTGGAGAGCCCATAGCCAAACAGCTTCCTCTGTTTAGGAAAGCCCAGCTCCTCCCTCGTGGGAGGAACTATGCACCTCCCTCGTGGGCTCAAGTTCACTTTTAAGGTATCTGGGTATCGGGCTCTTTCGAAGACAAGGGCTACATTTAGTAACAAACCCTTTGTTTCCTCCTTGGTCCCTTGACTAGCCCAACACCAGACATTGCATGGTACAAGAAAGGTGGGGACCTCCCGTCTGACAAGACCAAGTTTGAGAACTTTAACAAGGCCCTGCGCATCACCAATGTCTCTGAAGAAGACTCCGGGGAATACTTCTGCCTGGCCTCCAACAAGATGGGCAGCATCCGGCACACGATCTCGGTGAGAGTAAAGGGTACGTTGTGTGTATTTCTCATTATGATTATGTTGCTGGCCCTGAACACAAATAAGACAACCTTCCCTGTGTGGCGAGGAGGCAGAGGGAGTGGGGAACGTCCTGTGTGACACAGTGGTGTCGCCCTTGAACGTGTGACTGTATGCACTCATGGGCGTGTATGCTGAGGAAAGGACGCTCACATTAACGTTTGCTCAGCTCCGGGCTCTCTCGCAAGTGACATTCCTCCCAGAGCCTTCTCTTTCATTTTGCATTCCCATCTGTGATGTGTCGTCTTAGCCTGTGCTGTCTGTGTTGTATGCGTGGTGCTGCTTCTCCTAAAGGACGGAAATCATCATGGACCAAGTTGTTTCTAAGCCACTTCCATCCCCTCAAAGCAGACACGGCCCATCTGAGCCATTGCAACACTAGAGTTCCTGTCACTGTGGGTCCTGGCTATGGGATGGGCTGTGTGAATCACTTCTCAGCTCAGGGCTCCTTGCAGACTGGGAGGCTGAGGGCTGAAGGCTGAGATCAAGAACTTTCTAAGCATACAGTTGACTGATCGGATGCCGTTGCCTTCAGCACAATACACACACGAGTGGGTTCTGATCCTTTTTGGTGAATAACGAGATTTTTGAGACTTTGATCCAGAAATTTCTTTTCTCAGAAAAATCCATGTATTTGCAAAACTGTTTAAATAATAGAAAGGGGGTGAGTGGCCAAGAACTGCTCTTACCTAAAGTTCAGTGCCTAAAAGAAACAGTTCAGATTTTTCCTAGAACCTCTGTCCTTAAAACAATGGAATGCTAACGGCTCCGGCAATGCCTGTGACCTCTCCGAGCTTCAGCCACTTGGTCCCTTGGCAGCTCGGATGCAGTAGGTGTAGATGAGCCCCGGCATCCATGTATTTTAAAAGCCCAATGGGGAATTCTAACAAGTCAATTCTGCTCTGTGGGCTCGGCTAACTAGCCACCTGCAGACTGGGTTGAGCCATCACCCTAAGGGTGAATGATTGGGGCTGGGATGTGGGATCACCCTCACACAGGAACCCACCTGGCTTCTTGCGCCTAGCCTGTGCCATCTACCTCTGCCTGCCTTGTCTTTCAGCTGCTCCATACTGGCTGGATGAGCCCAAGAACCTGATCCTGGCTCCTGGTGAAGATGGGAGACTGGTATGCCGAGCCAATGGGAACCCAAAACCAACCGTCCAGTGGATGGTGAATGGGGAGCCTTTGCAATGTGAGTCTTCCTCCGCTTGTTCCCTCCACCCTCCAGAGGTTTTGCTGGTGGCTCAGATGTCCCCAAAGTGACAGGAATGGATGGCTCATTGTGGTACTTCCAGTAGCCTTCCTCTGCAGGCATCTCAGAAGTAAAGGAAGTCTTCCTTATTTTTCGGAGGGAACAGGAGGATAAGTAGCCTAGAGCCCATGGTTATGTTCCTCTGTTTAGAAATTTCTGCTTCTTTGTGGTTTTATTAACCTTTGCTTTCTGCCCAATAATTCTAGAGCCCAGTTTAGAGCCTGGGCACTGCACTTCGTCTCAGGTTTGGCTTCGAGTGGTGAGTGGAGCTTAGAAGATAAAAATCCCGTCTGTCATTAACCAGTGATGAATCTAAGTCTTACTCTCTAGCAAGGGCCAGTGAAAAGACAGAGTCATGTGACAGTGTGAAAGGCTGTAGCTGAACACGAGGAGGAACTTCCCCTTAAGTGGTTGGGGGAATTTGTCTTTCTTTTTGCTGTACTTTTAGCAGCTTATTTACTTCAGTTTTTTTTTAAGCTTTTGTGTTTTAATATTCTGTTCTTAACTACTTGCATTTATGCATTTTTCATTGTTCACATTTTATGTTTATTAACCTCTTGTGTTTACGCTTTTTTCTTTTTCTTGTACCTTTACTAGACTTTATCTTAGTTTTCAAATAAAGACTGTGTGTGTGTGTGTGTGCGCACGCACACATGTGTGTGCGTGTGTGTGTGTGCGTGTCTGTGCACGTGTGTGTGTGCATGCGCACAACATGCGCAGGTTCACATATGTGCCTGCAGGTAAAGGAATAGGCTAGCCAGCCGGGGAACCCCAGAGGAGCACCTGTCTCTGCCTTCTCAGTGCTGGATTCTAAACATGCTCTACTCCACTCTGTCTGGCTTTTTCACATGTACTCTGAGATCAAAGCAAGCAATTTACTACCCAAGCGATCTCCTCAGCCCCAAACAATGTCTTTTATATTATGTTTTATTCCCGTCCTTACATCTATCTCATTTTTTCAGACATTTTCGTCAGTGATCTTTATTTAATCTTTTCTTTCCTCTTCCCCTTCACAACATCCTGCTGTACTCTTTTTCCTTTTAATTTCTTCTGTCTAACTTTGCTTTCTTGTATTTTCCCTTTCTTTATGTCATGTATTTGCTATTTCTGTATGTACTCTAATTTTCAACTTCATAGCATAGGCCTCATTATTTTACCATTTTCTGTCTGACAGTCTTTGGGGATGTATCGGTGGGCTTTTAGCCGATATTAAGTATATTTCTATACCAGGTGCTGGCTTGGTGTTGTTGCTCCCACAGCTGCTTGTTATCTCCTCTCTGAATGTTACTGGGAATTGTCCCCTTAAAAGCTCAATACGAGCAATGCGGTGATGGTGCACACTTTTAGTCCCAGCACTGAGAGGCAGAGGCAGGAGGATCTCTGAGTTTGAGGCCAGCCTGGACTACAGAGTGAGTTCCAGGACAGTCATGGCTGCACAGAGAAACCCTGTCTTGAAAAAAACAAAACAAACAAACAGACAAGCTGAATAGGAAGATGTCCAAATGAAACCAGAGGAGCTGTCAAAGACCAAAGCCGACAGATGCGTAAATCATGGCTCAGACACAAGAAACACAAAAACAAAGCAAAACAAAACCATGTCAGCCCAACTCCTGCAAAAGATCTTGATTCCTCAACTACTGAACTCAAAGACATGAAATTAGTAAATGGCAGGTGAAAAATTCAAGCGTTTACATGTGAAACGATCAGTGGCCTCAGGGGGATTGACACAAGCAGCTGTATGAAGTGAGGAAATCAGGTCAGATCAAGAGACGAGAGCAAGCAGCGTAGATGAGAAGGTCAGAGACACAGGAAAGCCAGCAACACGGAAGAGCGAGGGAAGTGAGAGCGTTTCAATAAAATAGAAATGATGAAATGAAAACTCAACAAATCAAGTAAAGTTAACACAGTGAAAATAATCAACAGACCACACCAAGAAGAAGAAAGACGCCAGGCGGTGGTGGCGCACACCTTTAATCCCAGCACTCAGGAGGCAGAGGCAGGCGGATCTCTGTGAGTTCGAGACCAGCCTGGTCTTACAAGAGCTAGTTCCAGGACAGGCTCCAAAGCCACAGAGAAACCCTGTCTCGAAAACCCCCCAAAAAAAAGAAGAAGAAGAAAGACTACCAGGAATAGAAAGGAACATCAAGGAAATCATCATCCCAAAATTAAAAAAAAAAAATAGCCTGACAACAACTTTCTAAAATCCTGAGATCCAACCAAGAGGTAAACCTAAAAATCCAGGTGCAATAAAAAGAGCTGAGAAAAAACAAACAAACAAACAACTAAGGTATAGAGAATCTATTTAATGAAATTAAAAGCTGTAAGAGAAAAAATATCAACTCATAAACACATGAGAGTGATATCTGACTTCAACACAAACCCTAAAAATGACCAGGAAAATGTAGGTTAATCTGTTTCCATCATTGAAAGTAAACTAACTGTCAACCAAAATTACTATATACATCAAATTATCTTTTAAAATTCATGGAGAGGAACTGGCAATATGTCTCAGTCTGACAACCTGAATTTGATAACACATGGTAGAAGGAGAGTACCAGTTCCTACAAGTTTTCATCTGACCTCCAGATATTTACATGGCAATGCATACCCTCCCTCCACACGTGCTAAATAAATATAAAAATATTTAGTAAAATAAGCTCATGGAGATGTAAGGACATTTCAAGACAAGTACAAATTAAAGCAACTCTTGACCACCAACCCACTCTGCAGAAATGCTTGAGGAAACCCTCAACATGACGAATAAAGTCTCAACTAAGAGAGCCCATAAAAGAATGTAACTTTATCATATGGAATAGATGAATAAGGGAAACTCAGAAAAGACCCATCATGTCCAACACAGTCAACTAGGAAACCCCTAATATGAATAGAGAAAAGAAAAAAAAAGAGCAAACAATAATTTTGTAAACTAGAAAAATAACCAACAATTTCAGGAGCAAACCTCTCATTAATAACACTAAATGCAAGTGGCCTGAACTCATCAATAAAAACTCAATGATTAATTGGCTGGATTAAAAAAAAAAGAAAAAAGATTCAACTCTTTGTTTTCTCAAAAACAAACCAAAACAAAACAGAGCCCACTGACAAAGACACGCTTAGTGTGAAAGTGAAAGATAGCAATTTGCCAAACAAATTGAAGCTGAAAAGAAGCTGGTATAGCTATTCTCAAAGCTGATAAAGTACACTCCCTGTCACAGTTGGTGAGGAACCATAAAGGATGCCACTACATACTAGTAAAAGGAACAGTCCGTCAAGAAGAGAGCATGTTGTAAATATATATGCATTGAATGCTGGGACTTCCAGTTTTGTAGAGCAAACACCATGAGTATAAAGCAACAGCTGATTCCTGATACAGTGATGGGTGACCATAATACCCCATCTCATCAATAGGTAGGCCATCCAGACCTGAAGTCAGTAAAGAAACTTCAGAGTTAATCCACACCCAAGATCAAGTGGACTTGGCAGGCATTTACAGAACATCCCTCTCAACAATGCAAAAACAAATTCACCTCTGCAATTCACGAAACTTTCACTAAAGTCGATCACATTTAGATCATATTTTATGCTCTAAGAAAGTTGTAACAATATAAAGTAATTGAAACAGCTTCTGTGTCTTTTCAGAGTGCAGTGAAATATGACTAGAAATCAATAAAGAGAAAAAAGACAGGAGCTCACAAATGCACTCTTGAGTGAGCAGTGGGTCGTTGAAGAAATCTTGGAGAAAAAAGTTAAATTCTGAAAATCAAATGAGAAAAAAAGCACAACTTATCAGACCTTTGAGCTATAACAAAGGCCATTCTAAGAGGAACATTCATAGCTATGACTTCTTTTCTGAAAGATCTCACCTAAATCACTCAAGGGTGAACCTCAAGGTCTCGGGGAAACAAGGCCAATTCAAACCCAAAAGTGGTGGGTGGAAAGGAGTAGTAAAAAAATCAGGAAAGAAGTTCGGTGAAACAGAGAGTTGGTTCTCTAGAAAAAAAACAAATGAGATTGACAAATTTTTATCCAAATGAACCAAAGGAAAGAGAGGATATCAAAATTAATAAAATTAGAGATAAAGGGGGGACATTGCCACAGGTTTCAATGAAGTCTAGAAAAAGTTTAGGAAAAACATATATAATTTGAAAAAATCTAAAAGAAATGGACAAAGTCTAGATGTATATGACCTACCTAAATTAAATCAAGAATGTATAAGCAAATTAAACAGATCCCAAAGAAGCCACAAGATTGAAAGCCTGACCAGGCAAGATTCACTGCTGCAGAATTTACCAGACCTTTAAGGAGTGCTAACAGCAGTGCTTCTCAAACTGCTCATGAAGTAAAAAAGGAAGGGATACTACCAGACTCATTAACTCTGATATCAAGCTTGAAAAGGACAAACACACACACACACACACACACACACACACACACACACACACCATACACACACACATACACATACACACACACATACACACACACACCATACACACACACATACACAAACACCATACACACACACACACTCACACACACACACCATACACAATGTTTCCCTGGTAAACATAGATGGAAAAGTTATCAGTAAAATTATCAGTAAAACAGTTGCAAGCTAAATTCAAGAACACATTAAGAAGATCACATATCATGACCAGGTTAGTTTCCAGGGGTGTGGAACATTGGTTCCACGAGTATAAATCAGTAGCTGTAATACAACAGATAAGTAGACATATGGGCAGGAGTCACAGGTCATTTCACCCAATGCAAAAAAGGCCTTTGGCAAAGCCCAAGACTCCTTCATGATAAGCTCTCCTGAAGAAACTAGGAATAGAAAGAGCATACCTCTGCATAATAAAGTCTGTTGCAACAAACCCATAAAACATTATATTGAATGGGAAAACTGAAAATATCTCTACTAAAATTAGAAATGAGACTAGGTTGTCCACTCTGCTATTCATGATGGTGCTTGAAGTCTCAGCTAAAGCAACAAGACAAGATAGAAACAAAAGGGCATGTCTGAGTTAGGGTTTCTGTTGCTGTGACAAGACACCATGACCACAGAAACTCTTATAAAGGAAGAACATTTAATTGGAGTGGCTTGTATTTTCAGAGGTTTAGTTCATTATCATCATGGTGGGACATGGTAGTATGCAGGCAGACATGGAGAAGTAACTGAGAGTCCTAAAACTTGACTGCAGGCAACAGGAAGTGGACTGTCTCAGTGGGTGTGGCTTGAGCATATATGAGACCTCAAAGCCTGCCTCCATAGTGACAAACTTCCTCCAGCAGGGCCACATTTATTCCAACAAGGCCATACCTCCTAAGAGCACCACTCCCTTTGGGGACCATTTTCTTTCAAACCACCACAGGGCGCAAATAGGAAAACAAGTCCCAATTGCGATAACACAAACCGTAGAAACCCTTAGATTTAATAGGTGCTTCTAGAAAGCAACAGGTTACTAATTCAGCATACAAAGCTCAGGAGCTTCCCTTCATACCAAGAGCAAACTTGCTGAGAAGGAAAGAAAACCCACAACAATAACAACAAAGAAACAATGAACAAAGAAAAACAACAAAAGAAGCAAAAAATAAACAAAAATAACGAAGCCCAAAACAAACAAACAACAAAACAAAACCCCAGTGATAACTCTAACTAGGAAGGTGAAAGCTGCCAAACTCTGAACACTGAAGAAAGTCATTAAAGACAACCCTAGCAATTGGGAGGACCTTTGGGGTAGTTCCTTATCTTGTCACTGCTGTGATCAGACAGAGGCAGTCTAAGGGAGGTTTGCTTGGTTCACAGTTTAAGGATGTGGTCCACCTTAGCTGAGAGTCGTGGCCGTCTGAGCTGGAGGCAGCTGCATTTGCAGTCGACAGAGAGATGGATGATGGTGTCAGCTCTCTTTCTACTTTTTGTTCAGACCAGAACCCCAGCTGTGGAAGAATTCACAGTTAAGATTGGTCTTCCCAACCTCTACCCATCTAGTCTGTATGCTCGCTCACAGGCATGCCTTAAGTCTTGTCGCCTATGGATTCTAGAACCTGTCAAAGTGGATAACACTAACCATCTCAACCTCCCATGTTCATGGTTTGGCAAAATTAATACCATGAATATTAATACCAAAATCAATTACAGGTCTACTCCATCCTCACCTAAATCTTAATGACAGAATTGGAGGGGGGGTCTTTAAAGTCATGTGGGGAAAAAAGATCCCAAAATGGAGGGGGAGGGGCTGGAGACATCACTCTAACTGATCTCAAACTATACTACAGAGTTATAGTAATAAAAACAGCATGGTTCTGGAACAAAATGTAAATAGACCAATGGAAGCCAGGCGGTGGTGGCGCACACCTTTAATCCCAGCACTCGGGAGGCAGAGGCAGGCGGATCTTTGTGAGTTCGAGACCAACCTGGTCTACAAGAGCTAGTTCCAGGACAGGCTCCAAAGCCACAGAGAAACCCTGTCTCGAAAAACAAAAACATAAAAAAAAATAGACCAATGGATTAGCATACATGACCCTGATATAAACTCTCAACGATAGCCACCTAATTTTTGACAAAGGTGGCAAAAACGTTCATTGGCAAGAAGACAGCCTCTTTAGAAAATGGTGCTGGAGACATTGGATGTCCAAGTGTAAAAGAATGATCCTAGATCCATCTCTTGTACAAAATTCAATGTGAAATAGCTCAAAGATCTAAATAGCTAAAACCGTTAGAGGAAAACAGTGTTTCGTGTTGTTGAAGATGAAGATGTGGCCATAGGCAAGGGCCTCCTGCAAAAGTTTTCAGCATCTCAGGAAATTGTTCCAGGAACTGACGGATCGGGTGTGTGTAGGATAGAAGCTTCTGTACAGTGCTGGGACAACCAGCAGAGTGCAGAGACAGCCACAGAATGGGGGCGGGGACCAGCCGAGTGAAGACATAACCACAGAATGGGGGGAACAGGCAGAGTGGAGAGACAACCTGCAGAATGCGGGGGGGGGGCAGCAGAGTGGAGAGATGGCCTGCAGAATGGGGTGGGAGGCAGCAGAGTGGAGAGATGGCCTGCAGAATGGGGATGGGGACCTGCAGAGTAGAGAGACAACCACAGAATGGGGAGGGGGGCAGCAGAGTGGAGAGACAGCCTGCAGAATGGGGGGGGAGGCAGCAGAGTGGAGAGAAGGCCTGCAGAATGGGGATGGGGAACTCCAGAGTAAAGAGACAACCACAGAATAGGGCGGGGGGAGGAACCAGCAGAGTGGAGAGACAGCCTGCAGAATTGGGGTGGGAGGTAGCAGAGTGGAGAGATGGCCTGCAGAATGGGGATGGGGACCTGCAGAGTAGAGAGACAACCACAGCAGCAGAGTGGAGAGACAGCCACAGAAAGGGGACAAGTGTCTGCCAACTCTACATCTAACAGGATTAGTATCTAAACTCTATGAAGAACTCCAAGAAAACAAGCCATCCAATCAACAAATAGGCAAACTAACTGAACAGGTAGTTCTCAAAAAAATATGAATGACCAGCAAATACATGGAAAACACATTAACACCCCCCAGCCATCAGGAAGATGCAAATTCAAGCAACAATCAGAATGAGACAAAACAGTGCAGGTTAGAGTATGAGGAAGGAGGAGCCCACATATGCACTGCTGGTGGCACTGTCAGCAGGGACTGCCGCTGTGGCATCAGCTGTGGAAGTTCCTCAGAAAACTAAAGGAGGTGCTGGGGGTGATGCACGCACTCGGAAGGCAGAGGCAGGAGGATCTCTGTGAGTTTGAGGGCAGCCTGGGCTACTGAGTGAGTTCCAAGCCAATTCAGGCTACATAAAAGAGATCTTTGTCTACACACACACACACACACACACACACACACACACACACACACACGAGAACAGAGTTGTTGAGGTGGCTCAGCAGGTGAAGGCACTTGCTGCAGAAGCCTGAGTTCCATCCCTAGAACCCAGACAAAAATGGAAGGGGAGAACCAACTCCACAAAGTTGTCCTCTGGTCTCACATGTGGTGGCAGACCTGTCCCCACAGACATCATGGATAAAGCAACCTTCATCCCGTTCTAACATTTTGTACGTGGCTGGTGAGGTGGCTCAGAAGATTCAGGCACCTGCTGCCCAGCCTGAGCGCTTGAGTGTGAACCCTAAGGCTCACGTGGTGGAAGGAGAGAACCAACTCCCAGAAGTTGCCCTCTGACCTCTACACCTGCACTGTGACATGTATACACCCAAGCAGATACGCACAAAATAAAATACCTTTAGAAAACTAGAAATAAAACTACCGTATAATCAAGCAGTAGCATTCCTGATCACATATGTACTCAAAGGAATCTGAGTCGGCACACCACGGAGATACCTGTAGACCCGTGCTTTCGCTACACTGTTCACAGCCAGGAGACAGAAGCAGCCCCTTTGCACATCCACAGACAAACAGAGACTAACACAGTACAGAGACACAATGGTGTCTTATTCTGACATAAAGAACAAGACTAGCTGTTTTATTCCAGCTGTTCGCATCATGCTAAGTGAAATAAGTCATACTCACATAGGTGTTACATATTTTCTCATGTGTGGAATCTGGGCTTAAACATGAAATACATACATACATATGTGAAGAGCACATAGGTAGAAGTCTGTGAAAGGGGAGAAAGATTTAAAAGGAAGGGAGGGGAGATAAGAGAAGGCAATAGGAGGGGGAGAAAGAAAAATATCTCACATAGTTGAATATAAACACAAGTCTATGTGATATGAAAGCAGAAAGGATGTTGTGGGGCTGGGAACAAGGGGAGCAGGGTAGGTAGGAGTGTAGTTGGGGGAATATGATCCAAGTTCATTGGTATGTTTACATGAGACTATCGTCCCATGATTTTCATATGCTAAGTAGAAAAATCATTTTTAAAGCAGTCAAGGAAAGGAGCAGGTGCATAATTGGAGACAGGTGAAGTGGGAGGCAGCTGGCTAGGTGCTATGTCTGTGCTCTTTAAACCCCAGAAGGTGAGGAATCTAGGCTCTGGATTGCAGGAGGCTTCCAGAGGCGGGGAGCTGTGGCCTGCATTGGACCGCAGAGAGCTAGAACAGTCTGTAGCTATCCCAAGGGACTCGCTATCCCACCATGAGCAGAGATGTAGCCACAGCCCTCTGGCCACAGTCTTTCATCCTTATAGATTTCGGGGGAGGCAGGCAGTGGTGGTGCACTTGATATCACTGTGCTGTATCAACAGCCCAGGGCTGGCAGCTGAGTCTTGGCCCTGAGGTCATCTGTCAGCCCCTGCAGGAAGCCTAAGAGAAGTGACTGGCAGGGAAATTGGGTTCATGAAACTGGCCAGGCTAGGAGGTGTTCAGGTTGGTGGTGCCACGCTCCAGGTACCCTTTTGCTGAGTAGGTCCCAGGCTAGATGGATAGGACACTGACTATGCATGCCTTAATTTACCTTCTGCTGAGTCCCCAGATTCTCTATCTGTTGAGTGGCGCCGTAGGGCCAGACTCCTGTGTGCCTTGCAGGTCTGAGCAATACCAGTGAACACACAGCCTCAGCGAGCCAAAGCATTTGCTCCCAAGCCCAGATATTTCCAGTGACTGCAAACGAGAGAAGTGGCTGTTCTTTACTTTTTTGGGAAGTTTTTGTTTTATAGCCCCTTCTCACTTTCTCTCCTCATTCTTCCTTCTCAGAGGGAAGATGGAAATGATGCTCTCCCAGATGTATTGATTTGTCCCAAGTCTCAGAGTGACATATGAGCAGGGCCTGCAGCTCCCCAAGGCCAGTAATACCGGGAGAAATATAGGCAAGAATGGCCTCTCTTGTAGGCTACTTTAGTTAGCTTGGAGCTCTGGTTGGTAGGCAGCTTTTTGTGAGTGAGGTTCTGCCCAGAGGATGGGAAAACAGTGTGTTTGGGCTACTGGATGTTGCTGTATTTTTTGTCAGTGTACATTGGGTTAAAATCATAATGAATGAGGATCTGAAACAATGACTTACTCATGTCTGTAATCCCAAGGACTGGGAGGCTAAGGCAGGAGGATTGCCACTTGTTTAAGGCCAGTCTGGGCCACATGGTAAGTTCAAGGTCAGCAAGAGCTACATAATGAGACCCTGTCTTGGAAAATTAACTAACTAACTAAATCGAGTGAAAACAGTAACGATGTTGCTGGGCCTTGCACCGTTCACCTTGTACCTATATGGAAAGTCTCAGGATACTGTCATGAGACGGTGATGGCTTGTCCCATTAACCAGGATCTAAAGCAGACCGAGAATAATGCTGACTTGAGATGCAGTTCGAGTCCTGTTTTCAAAGTTAGTCTTTCCATAGCTCATGTCTTCAGCCAGAGCTGCCCAGCTATTGCTTGGATATAGCAAAGATTCAGATTCTGGCCAGATGATGGATTGAGAAAGAAACTCCCAGAGGGCCCAGGTCACAGGGTCATGAGGTGCTGAATCTGAAAGCTGGGTCTACCTGGGTCCACCCAGCTGCCTCTTCCAGAGAACCCTTAGCATATTTGGGACCCTGTCCAGGGCCCTGCTTGCCCCTCACTCTACCTGGTTCCATTTCTTACGGGAAACCTCTTTTTCTTACCTGTAGCGGCACCGCCCAATCCCAATCGTGAGGTGGCCGGGGACACTATCATCTTCCGGGACACTCAGATCAGCAGCAGGGCAGTGTACCAATGCAATACATCCAATGAACATGGCTACCTGCTGGCCAATGCCTTCGTCAGTGTGTTGGGTGAGCATACCCTTCTAGCCGACTACTCTCTGGCAGTGGGCTCTTCCTGGGGTGTAGTGATGCCATTGGGTACATTTTCTTCTCTGGAGCCCAGGCACGCCGGGCAGGCTTGGGGAGGTGTGGAGCATGGAGATGGGGTTTGTGGGGAAAATGGAGGACTTGCACTCCACCAAGCCACATGACCACAGGACCCATTCCATCAGGGAAGTTGGGTAGGAAGTGCTTCCAAGCATGGTTGCTGCACTTGAGCAGGAGGGGGCAGTGGAAACCGGTAGATATAAGGTGTCTCAGAGCTACAGGAGATCAGCTCCAGAACCTGTGGGATAATTTGGGGAAAGCCTTTGCAAAAAGCTAGTTTGGATGTGAGGCAGATGGATAAATTCACCCCTTCCTCACCTAAACCTTCCAGCTAGGATGTCCCATCCTTTTGACACTGTAACATGACCGTGGTCTACAAATGTGTTGGGCAGCATTTGTAATGATCCTGGGACACCTGAGCCCCAGGGGCTGTAGTTTGGACAGTTTCCCTTAGAAAGGGGTAGGTATCCAGGTGTCTGGAAACTCACTGGAAGCTGGAAGCATATTGTGGTGACACCAGGGAGGAAGGGGAAGGGTTGGGTTCCACACCCATAATGGCAACTTGACCCTCTGGGGTTTCAGATGTGCCTCCTCGGATGCTGTCTCCCCGGAACCAGCTCATCAGGGTGATCCTTTACAATAGGACACGGTTGGACTGTCCATTCTTTGGGTCTCCTATTCCAACACTCCGATGGTAAGTCCCAAAAGACCAGGTCTCCCCAGCAGAAGTCATTTGTCTCTTTACTCCCATCTGCCCCTAAGGGGTCCTTAAACAGTCAAAGCTGGCCATCTGGGTGAACTCCTGCACTGTTCAGTGAGGAGTTGTGTCTCTCCAGAGACAGCTAGTGGTTACAGGCAGAGCCTGCAAAGCTCAGGACTCCATGTGTCTACCTCACACTCCCCAACCCCCGACCCCACCACGGATTTTGCTGCTTCCTAGCTCCCTTGGGACAGTCCTTTCTCAGTATGCTGTGTTTGCTGCTCTGTTGTGAGGTTTAAGAATGGGCAAGGAAGCAACCTGGATGGTGGTAACTACCATGTCTACGAAAACGGCAGTCTGGAAATCAAGATGATCCGAAAAGAGGACCAAGGCATCTACACCTGTGTGGCCACCAACATCCTGGGCAAAGCTGAAAATCAAGTCCGCCTAGAGGTCAAAGGTAAGCAAGGGGGTTCACAGGTAGAAAGCTATGCTCACAGGTATCCATAGGTGCAATAAGAGATGCCCCTGCCTGAGGTCTGGTGACTCTAGCTAACCTAAGTTTGGGAACACTGAGGCCCCCTTATCTACCTGATCCAGAAGCTCACCCGCTTCCCCTCACCACCGCACACATGCTGGACTTCTGAGCCAGAGAACTCTTTGAGGATTTCGATTACCACACACACACACACACACACACACACACACACACACAGAGAGAGAGAGAGAGAGAGAGAGAGAGAGAGAGAACCTCTTACAGCTGGCTGTACTGTGTTTGACACCTCAAGGTCAGGCATGTCACACCACATGCAACATTGGGGCTGGTGGACAGAAGAGGGGTCCGTGCCAGCTTTCCAATTGTCATCACAGACCCCACCAGGATCTACAGGATGCCCGAGGACCAGGTGGTCAAGAGGGGCACGACGGTGCAGCTGGAGTGTCGCGTGAAGCATGACCCCTCCTTGAAGCTCACGGTCTCCTGGCTGAAGGACGATGAACCACTGTACATTGGAAACAGGTTTCTGCTCTCCATCTCAATTCCTGGAGCCCACTGAAGAGGACGTTTGCTCTTCCTTTCAGGGTCATGCGTACCACTAGGGAGCTACTAGTGGTGATGGCCTTGATGGCCCTTTCCTCGGGGGAGCCTCAGGCGCCACTCTTCTTCTCTCTTCTCTACCTGTCACTCTCTCCTTTGCCTCTTCTCTCCCATCCTCTCGATTCCTCGTCCCTCTCTCACTTTTCTTTCTCCCTTTTATATCTCACTTTCCTCCCTACCCCGTCCATACATCTCTATTCTGCGGTCACATTCCAACCCTCTCAGCTCTGCTTGTAGTACCCTTCTTCCCCAGTAGAGGGCAGGTCTGACCCCCAGCTACCACATCCAAAGCAATGCTTTGTGGTTCTCAGCTCCTAGATCTGGGTGCTTTGCTGGTGTCCCACCTACCCCTCCCACACCAGCTGGGGCTTTATTTGTGTAAGAGCGCTGATGGTACTGGAAGGTCCCCTGGGTGTTTTTTTAACGGGCAGTTAGGATTGAGAGCCACTGATCCCTATCCCCCTTCTTGGGACTCTCTTTGCTATCTCTCTTCTAGGCAATAAGGCATCATCCATTCCCAGTCTCACCCAGCTTCATGCAGGGCTGCACCCTGCCTGAGTGCACGGGCATCCAGCACCCATTGGTACTGACAGTTCTACTATAGTCTTACATTTCTCTAGGATGTTCCTCCCTCTGATGGATACAGGTCAGAGGAGCCCGGGACAGAACACACAAACTGGTACACAGGTCAAAACACGTGTAGGGAAGAGAAGCGACACCAGCCTGTCTTTGGTGTGTCGGGGTGATGGTACCCTAATTTAGGAAGTGTGTGCAACATGAGAAAGTCTGAGAGATGGATGCAGTGTGGATGTTGCACTTTCTCTTCTACATCCAGTCAGAGTGTTGAGATGGCGCCTCACACCCCTCCAAGGAGTCATAGCTCTCCCCTGGCCCTGCCACCTCCTTTATCTTCTCACTGTCCCCTGCGGGAAGAGAGTAGCAGATATGCACCATACGGGAGCCACCCTCCTGCTAACCTCAGTCTGGCACCTTGCAGGATGAAGAAGGAAGATGACTCCCTGACCATCTTTGGTGTGGCAGAGCGGGACCAAGGCAGTTACACGTGCATGGCCAGCACCGAGCTGGACCAAGACCTGGCCAAGGCCTACCTCACTGTTCTAGGTAATGGCTGCCACCTACATCAGCACTAACCACCCTTCTCCCTGCTTCCCAGCAGCCAGAGTGGCTGTGAGTGCTGGGTGGGCTCCAGGCAATGCCCATAAGCAGCAGTCAGGGGCCATGACCTCCTCAGGTCTCTGGATTAGGAAGCTGCCACTCTCCAATCAGCTGAGGAGGACAATTTGGAGTTCTGTTGCCTGAGTGAAGTTCTTGACCTCCCAACCCCAGCTGAAAGGTGTGGAATGGCAGAAAGCGGCATGACTTCCGCCTCTTCTGCTCTCTTAAGGTTCCTTCCACACCACCAAGTTGACTAACGCCACCCCACAGCAATGCTGGACCAAGATGTGTGTGTGTGTGTGTGTTTTATATGTGATGTTTGCAGTCTATGTATGTATTTGGTGTCGGGTGTGGTGTGTTTGTAGTGTGTGTGGTGTGTATGTAGTGTGTGTGTGGTGTGTATTGGTGTGTATGTGGTATTGTGTGTGTGTGTTATATATTATGGTATGTGGTGTTTGTAGTCTGTGTATGTGTTTGGGGGTGTGTGTGATGTGTGTATGTGTTCAGTGTGTGGTGTGGTGTGTGTGTATAGCATGTATTGGTAGGCGGTATGTGTTTGGTATGTATATGTATGTGTGCGTGGTGTGCATATGTGTGTGTATGTATATATGGTGGGGTATATATGTGGTGTGGTGTGTATGTGTGTGCATATGTGTATAGCATGTATGTGTTATGTGGTGTGTGTGTGTGTGTCTGGTATGTGTATGTGTGTGTGTGGTATGCATATGTGTGTATGTGTATGTGGTGTGGTGTGTGCCTGTGTGCCCATTTCCAGTACTTTCTCCAGCTTTCTTCTCCTCCCATGCTGCTCCTGGGAGTGGCCTTTCACATTGTGCCACACACTGAGCAAAATGACACTATCTTTTCTTGTCCAGATGTCCAGGCTGGACTGCAAAAACCAAGCAACCCTAAACAGAAGGGGAGGCAGCTATGCCTTTCCAGTGAAGCAGGTCCTCTGCTGTCACCTTTGTCCTCTCCTCTCTCTGAACTCCTGCAGTGGAGGTCACAGCTCGCTGGCCATGAATGGCCCAGACGTGTCAATATATCTGGACAGGAAGAAGCCAGAGACACCACTCTTAGGCCATAAAAAAACCCAAGGAGTCACCTGGGAGGCGGGCCTGTCCGTGGAAGGGAGAGTGTAGCCGAGCTTGGGCCCTCCAGCACAGGGACAGCTGTGAAAGCCTCATCTACCCATTGCCATTCTTCTAGAACCCTTAACCCTGCTAACCTGCTAACCTGGATAACCCGTCTTACCATTGCAGCTGATCAGGCCACTCCAACTAACCGAAATTTTGCTGACCTGCCCAAAGGTAATTTGTACTAATGGGAGCTCTGGTGCCCAGGGGTGGAATCTTGAGGATAAATGTGTCTCAGGAGATGACTGCATATTACAAACTGGTGGACAACACTCCACCTGCCCCACGTGACCCCTGGCCCTCAGGAATCCACAGCCATCTGCCTCCCTGGACCATCTCACAACCCTGCCCTGGGCTTCTTCTGCAGGCTGGACTCACAAGTCTGGACTGCAGTTTATCTCCTTTCCTCTGGCTCCACTTAGCCCTCCCTTGAGGTTCCTGCTGTCTGCCCCTCACTACACCTCAGAAGTGCCTAATGACCAGTCAGAAAGGCTGCTTCCTCAGATTATTCCCTACAGGTTCATCAATTTATAGACCACCACACACCTACTGCTAATCATCTAGGTCCTCCCTCCCCCAACACACACGTGCACACACATACGCGTGCACACACACAAACCACTCATGTGAACTTGAGAGACTCGCTGTCAAGGTCCTCCCAGTACCACCCAAAACATAATAGCTGGTTTGGAAGGTAAGATGTGGGGGAACTTTGTCTACCTATATTCTATGGCTGGATGACTCCCTTCCAAAGCCAGGAGAGTAGAAACCACCCTCCCCCTAAAGGCGTTTCCCTTACTCCTGTGTGGACGCCTCTGGCCCCCTCTGTTCTACTCCCTCACTGAATCCAAACTAAGTCTCCTCCTGGTCTTCCTCTGTACCCTCCCCCTGTCCTCATCTATCTGCCCTGCTCGGTACTGCAACACTCTCCTGGGCTCTGGAAACAAGTAGTAATCCTGAGAAATGAGATATTCCACACCTCCCTGAAGTCTCTCTTACGGGAGCAACAGCCTTTCCCAAAGTGCATGTTCTAAAGGAGCTGAAGAAACAGGAGGACTTGGCCCCTGTTTCCTCCGCACCGCCTGATGTTCCTTATTTCCTTGTTCCACAGTCTGGGATTCTTGGTTCTTCCTTGTCTCCTGGAGGGAAGGGGTGGTCCCTGCACTGGCCCTCCAGACTAGGTTTGGATTTGGTCTTCTGGCAGTAGAGACCCGACTCCCTCAGGGACCTGTCCAGGATGAGTACCACCCCAGGGAAAGGGACTGACTCTTGCTCATGAGCTCAGAGTAACGTCTGTTCCCCTCTGCTGCCAGGACGGCCAGACCGACCCAGGGACCTGGAGCTCACTGACCTGGCTGAGAGGAGTGTGAGACTGACCTGGATCCCAGGGGATGATAACAACAGCCCCATCACAGGTCAGCCCAGGGCCCTGTGCTCCAAAGCCAGAGAGAGCTGGTGACATAACAGCCCTGGACTAGGGCTCCTCAGCGTCTGCTCCTACCCCTGCCTCATGACACATGCATGGAGGCCTTGATTCCCTCCCGTATCTTGGGAAGACTTCTTCACGGGCCACTGTCTATCCTGGGGAGATGGTGGAGATAAATGGAAGCCAAGAAGGATGTGCTTCTAAAGCCCTGTCTCCCTTGTCCACTCAGACTACGTCATCCAGTTTGAAGAGGACCAGTTCCAACCAGGGGTCTGGCATGACCACTCCAAGTTCCCAGGCAGTGTCAACTCTGCTGTCCTCCATCTGTCCCCATATGTCAACTACCAGTTCCGAGTCATCGCTGTCAACGAGGTTGGGAGCAGCCACCCCAGCCTTCCGTCTGAGCGCTACAGAACCAGTGGAGCACGTGAGTCCTTGAGCTCCAGATGCCCTGTGTGCACTGAATCCCTCCCAGCTCCAGCCACGGGAACTTAGGCAGGTCACTTGCCTGTCCGAGGCCTGGCTTCCTTGCCTTATGCTAACACATACTTCTCAGGGCTATGGTGAGGATGCCTGCTTGAAAAAGCCAGCGAGATAGCTTAGGGCGTGTCACCAGCAGCCAAGTCTGTTGACCTGAGTTTGATCCCTGCTACCAAAGGGTGGGTGGAGATGACTGACTCCCAAATGTTCTCCTCTAGCCTTCACACATGCACTATGGTATGTGTGAACTCATACATACACCACCAGATAGATAGATAGATAGATAGATAGATAGATAGATAGATAGATAGATAGATAGATAAAGATTTTAAGAAGAAAATGTGTCTACCAGGAAGATAGTTCAGTTTGTAAGCTGCTTGCCGTGAAGCATGAAGACCTAAATCCAATCCCCAGAACCTATGGAAAAGGTGGGCACAGTGTCACTCGTCTATAATGCCAGCACTAGGGAAGTGGGGACAGAAGGGGCTTGCTGGTCAGCCCCTGGAGCTGAATCACTGATCTCCAGGTACAGTGAGAGACCCTGTCTCAAAAGCTAAAGTGGCGAGTGATTGAGGACAACATCCAGTGTTGACCTCCAGCCTCCACACCTGTGCACACACTGATGCACATGAAAGAAAAGAGAAAATGCGTGCCATGCACTTACTGTGGTGCCTGTCATGTAATAAGCACATAATTAATCTTAACTGACATTTTTATTACTGTTAATGATTCTTTATTATCTGCTTGAAGGGGCAGAGCTGTAGCAGAGGAACACATAAAAATAGATAATCTGGTGTTATGTCGGATTTCTCTTCCTAATAATGTTTAAGTTTATGAGATCACACCAGCTCATGGAGGCAGAAATGCTTGCCCCAAAATATTAAATACCAGGATAAGCCAGTGTGTCACAACATACTCGCGACTGTCTGTGAAGGGAACAGCACAATGGCCACCTGCAGTGTGGAAAGGTTTGTGGTAAGGGCTAACTGGGAAAGGATTAAAGAAACAGGTCTACTTTGGGGGTTTAAATCTTAGCTAGGAAGATGTGTCATGCATGAGAAAGAAAGAGAGTTGGGAGCTGCGAAGAGCCAGAGTACAGAAGGGAGCAGTTAGGTGGGCAGTAAACGGGGTGCCTTGGTCAGGTTCTGGTCTGACTTCAGCTTTATCTGTTTGGGTTCCAGCTCCTGAGTCCAATCCCAGCGATGTGAAGGGAGAAGGGACAAGAAAGAATAATATGGAGATCACGTGGACGGTAAGAGGACCTCCCTACCCCACACTCACCTAGCAGCGGGCACCCAGGAACCCCCATTCTTTCCTCTCTGGGGCCATAGTATGTTACAGACTATCTAACTGATTGGGGACACTGACCTCTGAGAAACAAGCTAGTCTCAGAGCTGGGCATTCAGAAACCAAACAGGACAACATCCTGGGAGCAGGAGTTCAGAACAGAGATGGGAGCAGAGGTCATCCAATTCCACAGACTGCCAATCTAGCAAAATTCATCGAGAAAGCCACCAAAATAGATGTTCTGATGTTGAAGGAGGGTCTCAGGCTTCAGGAAAGAGAGACATGCAGAACATCGACACAGCGGAGCGTGTACTGGCTCTGTGCGGTGACTGTCGGAGGCACTGGAACCATTATGAAGTCCAGGGCTTTCTAAAGCCTGGGCTAGATGACCTGAGACTCCTCCTTCGGGCTGGGACTGTCAGTTCCCCTCTTCACCCTGGCTCCCTGACTGTACTTTCAAAACTACAACTGGGATATATGTTTAGAAACTCCTAAAAGCTGAAAATGTAGTCACTGAAGTGGTAACAGTCAGAGACGTGGTGCTCCTCGGAGTTGCCACCAGCCCTGTCTCTCTGAAGCCTGGCCCTCCAGCATCCTAGACCAACAGCCTTGGCCTGAACTCTAAATCTGGACAGCTGGTCTATGGCGCTGTGTGGCCAGCTCTGGGAGCCTGGTTCCTGAGCCAGGACCTTAGGGTGAATGGGTTCCAGTCGTCTTAATGAGTTCTCATACATGGAGAAAGACAAGACTGACTTGCGGATTTGGTAGAACTGAAGTCAGTTCTGGAATTTTGAGCTCATTAGCAGGAGAGTAGCTTGATTAGCTGGGGGTCCTCTCTCTGACTCTGAAGATCGTGACTGTCAGCCTTTGGCTCCCAGCTCCTTCTGTCGTAGGAGGAAGTTTGCCCTAAGTAAAGCATTTGCTCCCTGTGCACCTGCAGTGTGGGTGGTGCTTGCAGTCAAAGCGATTAAGTCTCTGGTGAACCTACTGTCACAGAGAATCTGTGTGCTCCGCAGTTCCTGGGATGTTAGGCTCTTTGGGGACTCAGCAGATGCATCGTCTATACTGGAAAGGAGCTGGCTGGTAGCAGAGAAGCAGAATAGAGAGTTTGGTACAGATGGAGAGGGCAAGCTGTGGGTGGCTTTACCAATACCCCGTCTACCCTGCCTGCCTGTCTGTCTCACCCTGCACAGCCCATGAATGCTACCTCTGCCTTTGGCCCCAACCTGCGCTACATTGTCAAGTGGCGACGGAGAGAGACCCGAGAAACCTGGAACAATGTCACGGTGTGGGGCTCTCGCTATGTGGTGGGGCAGACCCCTGTCTACGTGCCCTATGAGATCCGAGTCCAGGCTGAAAATGACTTTGGGAAGGGTCCTGAGCCTGACACCGTCATTGGGTACTCAGGAGAAGATTGTGAGTATCTGCCCACTTCCCTTCCCCAACAGGACCCTCACTGCCAACTATACATGGCCACTCTCATGGGTTGAGAAACTCAGGATATGTCATGGAAGGGCAGCCGTGGAGACAGGGCTATGCTACTATCTAGACCATGTATCACTGGTAACATTAGGGAGAGAACTGTCTTTGAACACACCCCCACTTAGCCCAGAACTGAAGCTTTACAACTGTAAAAACTGAGAGTCTAGAGCAGCCCTGTCCAGGATTCAAACAAATGGTCACACTTGAAAACAGAACCCAGATCCTAGATCCCCAGACAGGTTGCTTTACTGCTAAGCCTTGCTGGCACCAAGGAAGGCATCAGGACCACTGTTCAAAAGAGCTGTTTAGATGCTCCAAGGAAAATGGGCATAGGCTAGGCTCCCACAGTAGGTGAGCCATAGGCAGAACATCAGACAGAGTCTTCCTGACCCACCATATCTCCCAGCGTTCCAGAACTGCTCCCAGTCCTTGGAATTGAAGATGCAACTGGATTTTCTTAGGGAGCTGAGTATGAGCAAACCAACATTCTAGACCTATATGTGAGAGTGTATGCATGGCCTCTGTGCCTAGTGCATCATAGTCAGCCCCACAGCTCCTGAGCAAAGGAGAGACTCAACAGTTGGATCTGTGTCTGATCCAAGAAAAGATGAAGGCGGTGGTGGGGTGAGCAGAGAGAAGGGACAAGGGCAGATCTTAGGAGTGAACGTAGGCAGCAAGATTGGGCTCCAAGCATGGTCACTGGTCCCAGGATGGTGAAGTGGGATGCAGTGAGGACCAAGGCCCAGAAGGAGTCATGGATTGGGCCTGCTGGGAATGAGCAGAGGGGTCTATCCCAGCCCCACCTCTATGGTGGAAGATGCTTCCCTGGTGGAGTCTGCTGGGGGTGCCAGTCAGTAAGTGTGATTTCATGCTTTCTGGATGACCCCATAGTTTCCACTGTATCTGTGCATCATTGTGGCAGCTTTGTTCTGGTTGTGGAGCAGGGGTACAGAGCCACACTTCTTTTCTGAAAAAACTAGGGCATCTCCTGTCTGCAGATAGTGTTTCTATGCAGAATTGATTATTGAAAATATATGAAGAGTAGTAGAGGAAAATACTAGGGTCTCTGGGCCTCTTGAGGGTAGCCGGAACCTATGATTTCCTTTTGAACCTCAAAGGGGCAGGGGAACACGTGAGTCACCACCCCTTGGGAGAATTGCAATAGGAGCTGTGGCTGTGGGTAGAGGGGCACAGCAGTGTCAGGCTGCAGCCCTGCAGAGGAAGCCAGGTGAACAATGCCCATGCCCACTTTACTCTTACCTTGGCCCCTCATGTTGGCACTTCCTATTGCCAAGCTCCTCAAGAAGCCTGAGCAAAGGGTTCTGCAGCCTCTTAGGCCACAGAGCATTGGGAACAGCTAAACAATGATGATCCCAGCACCTGAGTGTCACAAATACTCGTTCTGGTCGCCTGGATTGTCACCCTGTTGTCCTGAGACGTCCCTGTTGTCTGGAGTAGCCCATATACAGTAGAGGAATAGGCTATCAGAATACATCAGAGGGGATGCGAGAATCCAAGCACCAACCTCAGCTGTATAACCAGCTCTCTGTCCCTACATATTGCAGATCCCAGAGCTGCACCCACTGAAGTTAAAATCCGAGTCATGAACAGCACAGCCATCAGCCTTCAGTGGAACCGAGTCTACTCTGACACGGTCCAAGGCCAGCTCAGAGAGTATCGAGTGAGGAGGCCAACCCCCAGCCCCACCTAACCACCTGCTCGCTAACCAGGGCACGGGGCAGCAGCCGCGTGTGTAGGGGATCTGGGAGGGACCCAAGGAACGCTCATGGGTCTAAAGTTGATTCAAGATGCTTTCTGGAATTCAAACTTACCCAGTGGGGAGCATACGCATGCATACATATATTTATGTATATTATTCATATATTCATGTTTCACCTAGCAATGAACATATTCTGAGAAATGCATCATTAGGCAATTTTGTCATTGTGCCAGCATCATGGTGTATACTAAGACAAACCTAGGTGGTATAAGCCAGTTCCTCAGCATGGCTGCTTACTGCAGTCAACACACACAGCAAGCTTAAGCTGTGAGAGGCTGTTGCCGACGTAACACTGAAAACTGTTTTACAGTAGGCTGCATTTTAAAAATAAGATAAAAACATAAAGTACAGCCTAGGGGCATAGCTCAGTGGTAGAGTACTTGCCTGACATTCATGAACCTGGGTTCAGCCCCCGGCACTACATAGGCAGAATGAGAGTATTGCGTAAACATGAAGCATGTGTAAAGCAGTAACCTAGTGATGTTCGTTACTGAGCAGTCCAATCATATTGCTTTGATTTTGTGACTGGCAGCCCAGTAGACCTGTTTATGCAACATCACTACACATATAGTGTAATATGATATCATGATGGCTACAGCACCACCACTAGGTGAAAGAATCTTCTTCACGGTCCCTTGCTGGCAGAGCATCACACAGCCCATGACTGTATGAACACACGTGGTATATTGAGGGCCCAGTCCAGCTAGAACTCCTTAGGAGGGTGCTGGATTTGAGCTGGTACTGTAGAACATATGTGTTTGGTATACATGTTTGAACAAACATGTGTATCTTTGTGGGCCTCGCTGAAGCACCTCTAAGCGACATCCTTTCCCTCAAAGACCCCTGCCGAGCTGTTTGCTTCCCCAACCTGGTTCCAGAAAGCCACACTAACAGGCAAAGCCACTGAAGGGCTATAAGCTGTCTCCCTTTGGCCACAGCCAACTCTGCTACCTGACACAGATTCTGAAGGCCCTGGCCTCGTAGGCTTTCGGCCTGGGAGCAGTTTCTGTCAAGTCGTGTATCCTCAGAAGGCTGGGCTGAGGTTGGGGGAGCGATGGCAGGCTTTTCCCTCAGGAGGGTAGTTACATTTCAGCTGGCTGGCAGTGAGGACAATATAACCATGGGTTCCCACTGGGTCTGTGACTTCTGAGGTCATCAAGAGTTGGCTGATGGACAGCTGGGGACAGACAGAAGGGGTCAGTCCCTTATTGGGAAAGGAATTTGGCAGTGAACTAAAGAAAAAAGGGCCAAGTGCACCTGCCCTAGCTTCTCCCCAACAGTTAACTTTTAACCTTTAACCTACCAACCTGGAAAGTTTTCTTACTGAAGTACTTATCAAGCTCCGCAAGTCTGGACTTCCTCGCCACTTCGCTGGTGATGCTGCTGGGGCAAACTGCCCTGTGGTTTCTCACCCACTGCTAATAAGACCTTCATTATACCCCTCGCCTCTGCCACCCTCCAAGGCCACCCTTCCCATCCAAACTCTGCTGCTGCACAGCCCTGTGCCCCAACTTACTTGGACATGTGTCCGCCGTCTCTAAAGATCTTCAACCATACGTAAATCATTTGGCTTCGGAGAATTAAACCAACTGCTGCCCGTACTCCGACTGTTCGGAACAGCCTGCTCCTTGCTGCCTCCCTACACCGTACTAATCCAACTGAAAGTGAGGTGGTCTTTGAGTTTTCTGCGCCAGGACTGACCCCTGATTCGCATTTGTGGTTCTGGCATGGACTCTCCCCGTGCAGCGCGTTACCCAGCTGGGACATAGTCTCCAAAGAGGTGGCATGGCTCCAAAACTGAGTGAAACCACACTCCTGTTTCAGGTTCAGCATCATTCTATTCATGATAATGAGTGTGGACTGTAAGGCTGTCCCCCCAACCTTTATGGGGCGAATGAGGTAATTTGAGACTGGGAGACTGTAGTAAGTAAGCAAAGGGAGGACCAGTCACTACCACCACTAACCACTAACCTGGCCTTGCTGCCTGGCTCCTCACCAGCCCGCCTCTGTCTCAAAGGCTTACTACTGGAGGGAAAGCAGCTTGCTGAAGAACCTGTGGGTGTCTCAGAAGAGACAGCAGGCCAGCTTCCCTGGTGACCGCCTCCGGGGCGTGGTGGCTCGCCTCTTCCCCTACAGTAACTACAAGCTGGAGATGGTTGTGGTCAACGGGAGAGGTGATGGGCCTCGCAGTGAAACCAAGGAATTCACCACCCCGGAAGGAGGTAGGTCTGACCTGCAGCTCTTCAAGGTGGGGTAGGATGAGGGTAGTGTCACCAGTGAGCCCGGAGCAGCACCAGCATGGTTTGGCACGACAGCTGGGGTGACCTCAACAAGCTGATGACCATCACCAAGGTGGCCCATTCTCACCGAAACTTGTGTCTCAAGAGATCCGTGTGGTGTGCCAAGGCATTTCAGGCACAGGCTGTTCAGACTGACCCCAGCACCTTCTCTGAGGCGAAGGTCACACATGCATCTGGCCACCTCGATGTCCTGCGTACCAGCACCCAAGACTTGCACAAGCCTCCCCTTGGCATCAAGAAACACTCCCGGGAAGTTGGCCTGTGTGTACGGAATACTGCCAAGTGTCACCCCGCCCTCCTGTGGGTTTATGGTTTGAGATAACCCTGTGGCCCAGACATCTACAAAGTTCTAGGCACGTCTTGGTTCCCCACAGGCTCTTTTATCCACTTAGCATGAGCTCTGCCTTCTGTTTCACCTCCCTTCCTCCTTAACTGTTTCCATTTTTCTTCTTCTCTTCCTCCTTTCTCTTCTCCTTTGTTCTTCCCTCTTGTTTTCTTTATCCCTGTCTCTCCTTCCTCAGTTTGGTTCCCGTCATCAACCTCTCCCCATCACTCCTGCCCTCTTCCGGGTGCTCCATCCTGAGTTTCTCTCTCCTCCCCAAGAGAACCCATATTCCCAGCTCAGAAGCTGGAACCTGCTGCTGCACCCAGTGGTGAGAGCCCTTGGCTGGGGACTGAGAATTGCACCCTTGCCACAAGACAGTTATGATTGGTTCCCTGGGAATGGCTCTGTGATTTGGAGTTATATTTGCAGGATTGAAGCAGCCTAATGTGTGCCAAGTCCAGGGTAGTTGCTAAAGGAAAACTCATTTGTCGTCTTCCCCCACCTCATCAGCAATATCTGAGCTCCCTTGGCTTCATACCAGGTGAAAATACCTGTCAGGCAGGCAGCAGGCTCTGCATTGAAGGTTCTAGGGCCTGGTTCAGCAGTGGTCCCCACAGGGATACCTGAAGTCACGGTCCCCCACAGGGATACCTGAGGTCATGGTCCCCACAGGGATACCTGAGGTCATGGTCCCCACAGAAATATCTGAGGTCATGGTCCCCCACAGGGATACCTGAGGTCATGGTCCCCACAGGAATACCTGAGGTCTCGCCTTCACGCCTGTGCTTTGTTTTCTGTATTCTCCTCATCCTCCCTGCCCTCATCTCCTGGCTCCCTCCTCCTTACCCAAGTACCCAGTGCCCCAAGGCGTTTCAGAGTCCGACAGCCCAACCTGGAGACCATCAACCTGGAGTGGGATCACCCGGAGCACCCCAATGGAATCCTGATTGGATACACTCTCAAATACGTGGCCTGTATGTTCTGCCTTTTTGCTTTTTTTTCTCAACAGGTGTAATCACAAACCCTTTCTCACCATTTTCTTGCGGGATGGAGATTGGAAGCCTGTGGGTGCAGAAGGCATGGCATAGGGATGAGAGTACCAAGGAAAAGTTCCTGGTCATTAAAGGGGACAGGCAAGACCCAATTCCTGCTCTTACACAGCTCCTTCTGCAGGAAGGAGACAAAGGGTCCTCTGGTCCTTTGAGAGAGACCTTCCCAACCCTCAGAGAGCTTGTAGTCTCCAACATCGACAAATCTAAGGAGGAGAGGCCCTCCCCCACGGGCACTTTCATCTTATGGGCAGACAGTGTGTGCACAGGCATCCAAGGATGCTCAGAGACACTAAGCAGGCATCCTTTGGTAAGGCAGCTCTCTGTAGAACAGTCAGACCACTGTGGGATGATTTGAACTGGGGGCCTGGGTCAGAAAGTCCTTACCACAAGAGCTCAGGATCTCCAGGTGGAACAGGAATGTCATCACACTTCAAGACTGTTAGCATGTAGACAGTGCTGCCCCCCATCCGGAAGCTCAAAGGGCCAGGTGACTTGTTGTTGACACTTTAACAACCAACCACGGGCCCTCCCTGCTGTCTGAATTGATCTCTGGACCGACCCTTTTGAAGAAGGTGGCCTTGCCGGGCGGTGGTGGCGCACACCTTTAATCCCAGCACTCGGGAGGCAGAGGCAGGCGGATCTTTGTGAGTTCGAGACCAACCTGGTCTACAAGAGCTAGTTCCAGGACAGGCTCCAAAGCTACAGAGAAACCCTGTCTCGAAAAACCAAAAAAAAAAAAAAAAAAAACCCAAGAAGGTGGCCTTTTACAAATGAGGCAATAGCATTCAAAAGCCTGGGAACTTCCCCAGTTCTGTTTGAATAGAAAAAGAAATCCCAGAGATTTGACCTCCTCAGAGGGCTTGGGAAGTGTAAATGGGTCTTTCAGGACTGACCGTGTGACTTTCAGGAAACTAGAGACAGGAGCTCAGGGATAATGGAAGTGCCTCAGCACTTCCACCAGGAGGGAGCCTGTGCCCAATCCCCTGCCAGAAACTCCAGAAACTTCTCAAGCCACCGCTTCTAGAACGCATGCGGATATTAAACCTTCCACTTGCCTCTCTCTCCAGTTAACGGAACCAAACTGGGAAAGCAGCTGGTGGAAAACTTCTCTCCCAACCAGACTAAGTTCTCGGTGCAGAGGGCAGACCCTGTGTCTCGCTACCGCTTCTCCCTCAGTGCCAGGACACAGGTGGGCTCTGGAGAAGCAGCCACAGAGGAGACCCCGGCACCTCCAAATGAAGGTAAGCCCATGGTGATAGCCCGTGGAGGGAAAGACCCTAGAAAAGCACCAGAAGCTGGGTTTGGCCTTCCAGAATGGAGAGGAAGAGCCACAAACCCTCAGCCCCGCCCACCGCAGGAGGTGGCCTGTTTTGGTGGCTGAGAGATGGGTACCAGTACTGTATCTGGAAAAGTCATCACTCTATGTCCTGCAGACAGACCTGGCCCTCCACTTTGCCACGACTTGCTCGGCTTCTTAGCGTCAAACGTCTGTCCTCATAGGGGAATAGGGAAGGACATAGGAAGAGGTCAGGGGAAACATGAGAAATAACTGTTCTGATAAACTCCGAAGAGTCAAACAGCTCATCCACTGAGAAAGGCAAGAATGTAACTGAGAGTCCTCCCTGAGGACTCTGCAAACATCCTGCCTTTTGCCAAGGGCATAGAGGGCCAAGGAGACAAGACGAAGGGCAGTGATCAAAGTTGCTTTACTAAGAGTAGATCGGGAAATATGCTCTCCCTTTGCAGCCTGAATAAGGTGAGGTATCTGGCTGTAGAGAAGTAGAAGCTGGGAACAACCGTTTGCCAAGCCAGCTTCACAAGAGCAAGTGAACTGATACCCTAAGTCATGGCAAGTCCCCACCACTAAGATCCCTCTCCAGAGCTGCACCGGACTTAAGCATACACCAGAGGGCGCTCTTGGCTCATTTGCATGCATGCTGGCTTCAGCATAACCTGCAGAAGTCTTAAAACTTTGGCAGCTCCTTTTAAATGGTGGGGACCCGCTCACTGCCTCTCCAGAGGTACAGTGGTCTATGCAACAACCATTTATTGAGCACCCAACCACATGTATCACACCAGACACTGTGCCAGGACACAAAGGTAATAAAATTTCATAAAGTCTAGAGACATCTACAAGAATGTCTGGTTGTCTTTCTGCTCTAATGAAGGTGCTGCCATGGGCAGGAAGTTTAGGGGATTTAATATGCAAGGGAGATATCAAAAAAGTGGTAATATGAACAGACATGCCTGGGATTACCGCATGATCGAGACTCATACTTGCCTCCCGGGAGGCTGGGGTCCTATGGTCTGATCCCAGCCCATTGTGCTTCTTGTGGGGGCTGCTAGGCCATGCTGCCTCAGCAGCCCTGAGTTCCTCTGGCCAGCAGGCCAGCACCTAGGCAGAAGCTAGAGGACTGCCTGTCCCTTGTGTCCCTCTCTGGTCTCCTAGATCAGGAGTAGTCACACAACATGCTCCCAATCATGTTGTCCTCTTCCAACCTCCTGACACACAGGAAATTGGTTAGGGCTGGTGGACTTCAGGTAAGTATCTGGTTGGATCTGTTGCCAGACACTGCCTGGCTATGGTACATTCTCTATAGTTCTAGAGATGCAGAAAGCCTCTCTGCCCAGCACAGGACAGAAGACAAAGCCTTTGCCCAACTTCAGTGACCATGATGGGGAGAATCCTGCAACTTCAGGGGGCAAGAGAACAGAGATGTTTTGGAATTTGTGGAAATTTCAGAGATTTGTTCCAGAACTCTTGGTCATATTTGGGTTCCTATTTTCATGAAGTACAATTGCTGGGGGAGATTGAGGACATGGGAAACCAGGCCAGGTGCTTTCAGAGCTCATCATGCTTTGAAAGTCTGAGATGGGGATGGCTGTAGCACAATTAATAAAAACCTGGAGACAGATAATGGGGTTCAACCTGAAGGTCAGAAAAGCAAAACATCCAGCCACTGGCTCCTACCTCTACTCAATCCAAAATGGCGATTCTGCCTCCAGGAATCCTCAGAAAGAGACTGAGACTGAGAGCTGTCTCCTCTCATCTTATATTCCTCTCTAGTGCTGGGATTAAAGGTTTACAACACTACCTCCTGGTTTCTGTGGCAAACTAGTGTGCCTACTGGGATTAAAGGTGTGTGTCACCAGGCAATGGGGACACCAGGGTGGCTGTTTTACTCTCTGATCTTCAGGTAAGCTTTATTTATTAAAATACAAATGTAAGCTCACTGCGGATGACCCTCACCCGCTACTGCCCAGCATCTTACTATGAAGGTGCAGAGGCTATCTTTGTACCTAGCCGGTTGCTCTTGCACCACCTACATCTGCATCCTCAATTCCTAGCATCTTAGGGGTCATTTAACCCAGCCAGCACAGGACACACCCTTGGAAAAGGAGCTGGAAATACAACATCTTACCTGACCTGTGCCTGCAGCCTCCTCTTACATGGCAAATCCTGGAATATGGGTAGAGGTCTGATGTATTAGAAAGGTCTCTAAGCCCCAGATAAATAATAAGGAACCTAACTAACTCCAGTGGGGTTGAGCATGACTCCCCAAATACCATTTAGCATCCTCAGGATTGCAACTATCCATACATAGTAATAGCACTGGAGTCAGGTTTGAGCCAGACCCTGTCTGCTTTCTTCTATGGTTTCACCTATGCTGTTTTCTCTTCCCTCTCATCCTCTCCCTCTCCCCCCCTCCCTCTCTCTTTCTCTCTGGCCATTTTGGGTGCTGTGTCTGAAGCTACTCCAACTGCAGGTATTGTACCAGCAACAGAGGTAATGGGCATGGCATGGGGCAGTGCAGATGGAGCCCATGCTGGCCAGAGCCCAGCAAGAGACAGTGACTCGGGCTGAAAGCTTGCTCCAGGCTCACCCTTTCAGTGGAGAAGGCAGACTTGAAAGGAAGGTGTATAGAGAGCTTTGGCTAGAGGAGGTGACCATGCCCCCTCCTTTCACGTAATGCATGCCCCTACTAAGGAGACTGGCTTGGAAGGGGTCTCATAGAAGATTACCTATTGTGGCCACCTGAGCCTTGCTGGACCTGACATCTCTGAGCATAGAGATAGCTCTAGAAGATGTACTATAGAGGGAACAGCTGGCTCCTAGTTCTGATGGTGCCACAGTCCCCTGAAAGGGTGAGCACACGCTGCATGCTAGCTTTGCATGCTGCATGAGGGGGGGTACCCAGCGCCATTCCACCAGCTAGCATATGTTCTGGTCAGTGAGAATAAGCAAGCATGTCTGTGAGTAAGACAGGCTCCAGGGCCTGGAGTCTCACTGGGTGTCAGGGACTGAAGATTTCCTTGACCCAGAAACTCAGCTCTTCAGTATTTGGTGTAGAGAGAGACCTTTCCTTTGGGGTCAGGAAAGGTCTGGGCACCTGCTAATAATGTCCACCTTCAGTCCTCATGTCATTGGTCAGAGGGCCCTACTGTAGAGGGCTGGCCTTAAGCCAGAGAACTAGGCAAGGGACGCCAGGGCTCCTTTCCTGGTCCTCTGAGCTTGAATTTTCCCATGAGTTTGGAGCTGAGGACAGAAAGTTACAAAGGCTGGAAGCCAGGGCACAATGGTACCTGCATAAGCTCCAGGAAGACATGAGCTTTGTAAAGACACAAGCTTTGGGTGAGGGAATCAAGAGCCAGGCAGGAATCTCATTTTGCTATGTATTGCCTAGTCCTCTTGGTTTCCTTCCTACCTATGCCCATTTATTCCCCCACCCCGCTCCTTCCTAAGTTGGTTCTGCTTCTGTTGCATACCCTCCTTATGTTTTCATGGTTTGCCAGCTAGATCTGCCTGTAATAAAAAAAAAAAAACACCACCAAGCTTCCTTCCCTCAACCCTATTCCCCCACCAGTAACTAGGCCAGCCACCCAAGTCAATGCTTCCCCACAAGATGTAAAGCCCTCTTCCAGGATTTGAGACACAGAGTTGTCTAGGTCCTGGGGACCATAGAGCAAACAATTCTTGCCACACTAGAGGGACGGTTGCCCTGTCTTCCTGTGTGAGTCTCTTCCACAATTGTGACAGCAGGTCTTGGGTCAAGTCAACTCAAAGCTACTGGATCAAGCATCTTTCTGCCTCCCTCCCCATTCTGGCACTCCAAGCCCAGTGTAGTGGATCCAGTAGCAAGAAGTCTGTCACGTGCCGAGGGCAGTCTCTGCAGTCCTCCTGTGAGCTGTGGATGCAGGGAAAATCAGAGGTGCTGTTCCAAACCCCCTTCCACTTCTTCCTTCTAATTTTAAAAGATCTAAACGCATCACGCCATGCCGAATGGGCCCAGGGTCTCTGCTGTCAATCAAGAATGTTTCCCAGGCTCCATTTCCACATGAGACTCTGGGAAGGGCAGATTGTACCTTGTAACGGAGACATGCCAGTAATATCAGATGTTCGCAGTTTTGTGTACACAACGCCTTCTGGGGGCAGTAGAGCTTGGGTACATTTTCCAAGAGAGCAGCATCGTCCAGCACACCATCCTCTTCCTTCTCATCCTCACCAAACCTCGGCACTTCCCCCGAGATTGATCAGTTCTTATATTGCCCAGTGAAGATAATCCCTCTCGTCCACCTGTATCTTCAGTCTGCTAGGGTTGCAGCCCATCTGTCTAACAATCTGTGACTTGGCTGGGGTAGTCTTCATGCCATGTGGACAATCTTGGACTGAACATTCCATCTTGGAATGTCTGGGAGCTGTTCTTGTCTTTGACTCAGAATTGCAAATGGTGGGTGGGTAGCTGATAGAAACTCAGCTCGTGGCAGGTTTGGGAGAACGAGAAAATGAGCAAGCTATGCCATCTCTCCATCTCTGCATGATACTCTCCCAAATACTCAGGTCCTTAGCCCTGTGTCTTCCTTGGGACTTTAAACGCTCTATAGGGTTGGCCCATCTTATTTTGGCCGACTCCTGGCTTCCAGATCTAGGCTGCCCTAAAACCATCTTAGGGGCTTGACACTCACTGCTTTCTCTAGGTTGCTGGCCAGCTGTGACCACCAATCAGTACCAGTCCGGACTGTTTCCAAACTCACAGTTCCTGCTGTGACTAAAAATGACATTCTAGCATAGGAATATGTCTGCCTAGCCTGTGGTCCCTTCTGTTTATACCAGCCCCACTTCAGGGCTCGCCGGTCTTCCACCCTCTCCCCAGCCTAGGATTTAAATGCTCTGAATGGCCTGGGCAATCCTAGTTTCTTTGTGTAAAGTTTATCCCTTCCTTCCTACCTGTCCCAGGCTTCGTACCTCTCCCAAGCTTTGGACCATTCCTCTCTGGCTCCAGTGCCTTTCCTCTTGGTCTCTGCCCTCCTGTATCCTATAGCCCTCTATCCTGGAGATAATGGATACAGCAGTGAGTGCATCAGGGGCATGCTGATTTGCCAGCTGTGGCCTCTGACGATCTGCTCCTTATAGAACCTCGCTGGGGCACCCCTGGAGGCTGCCAGTAGCTCCTGCCCTCCCTCCCCAACTCTCTTTCTCACTTACACCCTGACACTTGCCTCAGAGCCCAGAGGAAAGTACCCAGGTACTATCACCACAGAGAACTTCTTCCTTTATACTTGGTAGAAGCAACTGTCCGAGGAGGGGGACTGTGGACTGGAAGCGTCCATATAGTCCCCCTCTCACCCCGGTTTCCAAGCTGCAGAACAAAGCTGGAAGCCTGTTCTAACCTCTCAGCATCTCTGTCCCAGGGCATTTGCTGGCCTGCCCTGGGAAGTGTGTGGCTCAGAGAGAGTAGGAGAGATGCGAGTGTGCACCCCTGTGTGTTAAAGGATACGGTCATAGGAGGACCCGGAGGAAAATGGACTTGGACTCATGGGCCCTGGAAAACGAGCAGCTATTGTACTTGAGGGAAAAGAAACACAGGTCCCCAGGCCGTGTGATGGGGCAGGGCAGTGACTCCCATGACTAGGAGTATATTCTCATGACACCTTATGGATAGTCAGAGAGAGGAGGGCCTGGTGAACATTTCATCTGCCAGAAGATACTAGAAAATACATCATTCATAAAGAGCTAAGTGAGACCTGCTTTGCTCAGAGGGACAAAATCTCTTCCTGTCTGTCACTTATGGCCAAGGTCATGGTGGATGTGGGCCCAGCCGTGAGGCAACTGAGTTTCTCCTCCCAGTCTGTCTGCTTTTCTGCTCTCGAATCCATGCTTCCCCAAGCATGTTGGTGGGTAGAATAAGTCAGTCCCTTCACGCTGAGGTGACATTCTGGCCTAGGGCTGAACACACCCCTGGGAAAAAAAGTTAAGGGAGGAAGGCTTCTCTCTGCCCCCTGCCCCCACTCTACCCTCCCCTCCCCGTGCCTTCTTGATTCCTGGAAGTTGACTGGAGGGGGGATGCAGTGTCATTGACTCTGAATGTCCCTTGAATTCCCTGAGATGTAATATACAGTCATCTTCCCAGTGTAACTTTGTGGTCCCCACACTGAGGACCATTAATAGCTCTTATTTTGTAAGTAGGGAAGCTTCAGGGGCCTTGAAAAAATGTGTCCTTCTTCCCAGTAGGGGCTTATAACACTAGACCCCAGGGAAGATCAATAAATCAGGTTCTAGTTGAAATGGTTTAGGCTCAGGAGCCTGACTCTCCTGGGGAAAGTTCTCCTCCTTCCATCCCTGGCCTAGCCCTCTTCTGTGAGGATGGGAGATGCAGGGGGTATTATTTTCTAGTATTTCTGGAGATTTGAGGCAAAGTGAGGTATCACGATTCTTCAGAAGTTAGGGTTACTGTTTATGTCTAAGTCCCTGCCTACTGCCAGTGCCGCAAAGCAAACAGGTCAGATTAGCAGTGACATCACAAGAGAGAGCTCTGCTCTCTGGTCTGCCTGGTCACCCTCACACTGAGGAAAGTATGGAGAGGGGGCCCCTCACTAGTTTCCCTGACAGTTCTGTAGACGAAAAACGCTGCATTTGTGGACTAGGCCCCAGGGCCAACTAAAGTCCGCTTTAGATGGAGGTGGAGTGTGAGCAAGTCAGGCCACATAGGAGCCTGGCTGTGACCCAGACACTCAACTTCTTTGTTGCTACAATTTGTGTGTCTTTCTGTGGCTGGGAGACTAAGGTTGTCCATCACAGGGCACATCGTCATCCATTCTAGGTTCTAATGTGAACAGGAAGGACTTGGGGTACATGGACCCTAAGCACCCTAAGCAACACTAGAAGTTTCATTGCAGGAGGGGCAGCTGCCAACAAAGAAGGGGGATATAGAAAGGGGGCAGAAACCACAAAGGTGGATAAAGGGGGACTTTGGAGTGAAGGGCTGGGAGTGGCAGGCTGCTCGGAGTCCCTGAAGGGCAGAGCCCAGTCACTTGCCCACATCTCTGAGTTGAGGCTCCAGGACTGGACCCACATGTTATTTCTGGGTCTTTGTGGGTGGTGTGTGGGCTCATACTCTGTGCCATCCTTCAGATTCAAGTGATTCAGAGCGTGTGTCCTTCGGCCACTATCCAAAGGTCCCTGGTTGAATGCATGCTGGGTGCTTCAAACTACACAGACCATGAGAAGAAAATGAAGTCCACACCGGCTTCATTCTCTTCCCCTCCCATGGCTGTCTATCAGTTGCTGGGGTCCTCCTGGACCAGTGCAGATGCTTGGGGAGGCTTCTGACTTCTGAACCCATCTTCCCACTGGGCTGCCTGCCTTGCACGTGGGGGCCAGATGTGCTAGCTGGGGGCTACCAGACCAACCAGACTCGGTTATTTCCCATTTCCCTCTTAGCTCCTCCCACGTTGCCCCCGACTACTGTGGGTGCCACAGGCCTAGTAAGCAGTACTGATGCTACTGCCCTTGCTGCCACCAGTGAAGCCACTACAGTCCCCATCATCCCAACTGCCGTACCTACCACCATCGCCACCACTGTCGCCACAACTACTACAACCACTGCTGCAACCACCACTACCACCACCACCACCACCACCACCACCACCACCACCACCACGGAGAGTCCTCCCACTACCACCATTGGGACTAAGATTCACGAAACCGGTATGGTGCATTGCCCATGCTCCTGGCCCCTCTGAGCCCACCTCCTAGTTTCTCCAGACAACCCCAGACTTCTCCAACTGAGCGGTGGGCTCTGGGGTGATGTTGACTAGTCCCACCCATGCTTTACTTTGCACACTGGGCCCAGAGTCCCCACCCTGAGCACACAGGGGTGGCCGCCCACCACTCAGCACTCCTCATGTTAGTCAGATCCTGCCGTTCTTTGACAGAGACCAGTCTTCTCAGAGAGAACCACAATCCTCTGCTAAATAGTCAGCCCAGGGATGGGCACTCAGGAACAGATGTGGTGAGAAGGGAAGGTTCTAATGGTCATGCGCCTGGCCAAGAGAGCTTCTGGCTACACCGTGTTTGTACACCTCTAGGACCAAAGGCTAGAAGAAGAGGAGGAAGTGGCTGCCATGCCATGCAGCTTTGCCTCTGTCCCCAAGGAATTCTTGCAGATGTTTCTTTTTGAAAGTTTGAGTATGTAGGGAATGGTGTTCCCAGGTCTTGTCTGAGTGCCCGACAATGCTCCATTTCTTTTCCATATACCCCTAAAATGTACATCTGGAGGAAAAACTGCAGGAGTTCTGGGATGGCCTTTAGGGTCCCTGGACTTTGAGCATAGAAGAGCCTTGGAGAATTCAGTCATTTCTGAATATCAAGCATCAGTCTTTAATTATCGTAGAGCAGAGGGTCTATACCTTCCTGGGCCCAGAGGGCAGCTATGAAAATCACATGGAGCCACTGAAAAGACTGCCAGAAAATGCCTGGGATGCTCCCATTCCCCAGCCTCACTGCCTCCCAACACCCACTTCTCAGCCTCTGGATGTAGATGGAGTCGTGATGCCCCTGTTAGTATTTGCCCTCGCTCAGTGATGTGGTGCTAAGTGAACCTCAGGCAAACACCGGTGATTTACAGCTGGTGTGTTCCTCAGCACTTGGAAATGCTGATATGTTTTACAGGCACAATGCTAGAACATAAACATGAAATTTGGGGAGGGGGAGTCAACCCAGGAGAAGCCTTCTGCACAATCAGATGCGGTCAGCACCTTGGGGGTCTGCCCTCTAGGGAATACTGAAGCATCTTTTTCAGGCCTTTGAATCCTTAAAGTGCTTTGAATTCACAGAAGTGAGCCAAGAATTCAGAAACAATGAGTCTTGCTCCCTGGCAATTCCTGACCTAGAAACATCACTCTTAAACCAGGCAGGACTGGCCCCATGACTCACAGCCCAGGTTTAGACCCCGTCTGAAGCTGCAGAGGTCCTGGCCACAGCCTGGCTTGATCCTGTAGAGAGCTTGGGGACAGCTGTGAAGTTTCTCAGCTCCCCAGGAATCTTTTAGATGAAATTCATCTTCATCTTGTCTTACATCTTAACATGCAGTGTTTCATAACTTTTCCTTTTTCAGGGTGTCCTTCGTATTGTGTTTAGGTTTGGGTGTACTCCCTAGTTTGGGTGTGCTAGGAATCCATGGAACGATGTGTGCTGATCATAGCCTCCTTTTGGCTTCATAAGTGCTGAGCGCTCACCTTCGTGGCCCCCTCCTCCGAGCACCCCAGTTCTTTAGCAGTCATCATCCAGACCCTTCTGTATGGTTCCCACCCCAAAATCATCTCGGTCTCCCATTGCTTGGGCTTTTCTTTTCTCTGTGTGTGTGTGATGATGATGATGATGATGATGATGATGATGATGATGATGATGATGGTGTGTGTGTGTGTGTGTGCCTGCCTGCATGTTACTGCACATATGTTAGTATGTGTGAATGCCGGACCATACATGAAGACGAGAAAACAACCTTGAGTGTAGACGCTGGCTTTCCAACTCTCTGGATTTGAGACAGGGTCTCTGGCCCTTTGCTGCTTGCTGCACACTTTAGCCTGCGAGAATCCACCTCCCATCTCTTGGTCTGTGTTAACAGACACGTGTGCTCCTGTATTCAGCTTTTATTTGGGTTTAGAGATCTGAACTCAGTCTGACAGGCTGGCACACCAAGCATTTTACTCACTTCCGTCTCTCCCTAGAATCACCCTGCTCAGGGGTCAAGCTGTTTAGGTGCAAATTCTCAAGGTATAGAGTCCTGAGGTAAAGAGCAAAAAAGACCCCCCAAATCAGGGCTAATCAACTTCGTGACTATTACAAGATCCTTGAACTACCAGGACAAGTGAATTACTAAAGCAGCCAGTGTGATCAAAACGGAACAGGCAGCAGAAAAGAAGCCTGGCTCCCTCCCTCCCAGGCAGCAGGCCCTTCTGCTGCCTCCAAAAGAGCCTTTTTCTCAGCCCCTCACTTGACACACATTGTGTTCACCTGGGGCAAACAACACCTGACAGGGTTGCAGTAGGAAACAAAAAACACTTCTTTGAAGTGAAAATCAGGAGATCGTTTATCACTTCCTCAGCCCTGCAGACTCAATCACATGTCAGCTAGATAATGAATAAATGCATCGCCAATATACTCTATTCATTTAGGTCTGACAACTGAGTTGGTGACAGTGCCCCCCTTGCACTCTAATTAAATATTCAGGAGCCACGTTTGTAAAGCCCTCGAACTACAAGCATCCTTGCTAGTCCTTTGCTGCTCAGTCTTCGCTGGGAAATGTGGTTAGCAGGCTTCTGGGACTCTGGCATCGGAAGGCTACTGCCATTCTCCTGCCTGTGGGCTACCGTTTCAGACAGCACCTTGGCTTTGATAAAGTGGCTCCCAGCCCCCAGGTGCTTGATAATTAATGTCCTCTTTGTTACGAGGAGATCAAGCCTCGATGGCTCTCAACAAGCAGGATTCTCCTCGTATAGAGAACACTAAAGGCTGGATGCCAAGGAAAGCTCATCATCTTTTGGTCCCATCTAGCCTGTGTCAGGGACATCAGCTCTGACTGTACCAGGGACCCTGAGGGTCTAGGCCACAATACAGATCATCAAGGCTCTCATTAGCCAGAGGGCCTCAGACCAAAGTTACCCGATTAGTATTCTCTAGGATCAGGAAGCCAGGAGGGTTTCCCTGTATTTAGTCTCATCTGTACTAACTCATTCTTACATGATTTTCTTCTGGTGGTGCTGGGGATGAAACCCGCCAGCAAGCACCCCGAACTGAGCCATATGACTGCAGCCCCCCTCCTTCCAGTTGAAGGAGGAAAGCCTTCCCCCCTCCACCACCACCGCGCCAGCATCCTAACCATGAGGCTGTTTCTTTGCCTCTTTCCTTGCACAGTTCAAACTCTGACAAGGGATCCAACGAGGGAATAAACCCAGATTAGAGTTTCAGGTGGTAGGACTGAAAACCCGCTCTTGTTCCTAACCCCTTCCTGTGAGAAGTGAGAGACAACTTCCTGATCCCCTTCGCCTGCAGACAGGTCCCCTGGCTGCTCCTGGGCATCGCTGGGTACCTTTGGCCTGGCTGTCAAGACCGCAGCCTGTAGCTCTGTTGGGCCCCGTATAGCGCAGCTGTTCCTGACTCCTCCCTTTTCCAGCAGACTCTGGGTGTGAGAGTATGCGCGTGTATGAGCGAATGTGCCTCTCTGAGTCGCCTGGGCTACCTGCCTCTCTCCTCACCACTAACTCCTCTTCTAACCCGTCCGCCAGCCCCCGATGAGCAGTCCATTTGGAACGTCACGGTGCTCCCCAACAGTAAATGGGCCAACATCACCTGGAAGCACAATTTCAGGCCTGGAACTGACTTTGTGGTTGAGTACATCGACAGTAAGCATTGCTATGTGGGGTGGGGGTGGCGGCAGTGGTGCAGCAGTGGCGGGAAGTGGTAGACGCCCATTAAGGAGATCCTGTTGAAGTCCCCCCGGCGTAGAAGCCTTTTAGCCTGGCTTCATTGTGGTCTCGTGAAATCGATCTCTGCCAGAGAGAGCAGAGGTGGAAGGAGCAGACTTGAAGAGGAAGGGACTTCCAAAGCCATTAGCGAATTGCATGTGCTGTGGAGGATCTGTGTGACCTGCATCCACTCTTGTCCAGAATGAGGATTCTGTGTATCTGAAAGTGAGCCAGGTCTCATTTCTGGGTTGCTCTCCTGCCCGAGACTCTGGGTGTTCTGATGCCTTCGCTGCATGGTCCTGGGCACAGACCTGGGCTGCAGTGGCTCTCTGTGTCACAGAGTAGTGAGAAGCAGCAGTCACAGACACAGACCAGACAGCCAGTGGTTCAAGATGAGCTGGGCAGTCTCTCAGAGCTTGGGATTCAGACAAACAAACAAACAAACAAACACTGGATGGGCTGCAGAAAGTGTCAAGGGCCCCTGGTTCTGCAGGGTGAAGCCCACACCTCTCTAACCTGTGCTAGGAGCAGTGAAGCCAATAAGCTTGCAGCCAGAGAACACAGCTGGAGTAGTCCCTCTCCCAAGGACTCTCAGGAAATGAGGCCCTGGTGCTGGGTTCTGTGATCCGAGGAGGGCTTCAGATCCTCAGGGTGTGCAGTCCCTACTTAGGTCTGGATGGTTTCCGCTTCCTGCCACCATCCTTCCCTCCCACAACCCAGAGACACAGATACGTTGTCTGACATGTGACTTTGCAATGTGGCAAAGAGTTTGAGGTGAAACCAAGAGTGAGGTGAAAGCCAAGGATCCCATCTCACCTCCATGTGAGACATTAATCATGTGACGCTTCACCAGCCTGCTGGCTCTCCAGAAAGCCCTCACAAAAGCAAAAGCGAGTCACTTCCAAGTCACTTCAAGGCCAAAGCAGCCAATCTTAGTGCTAAGACTGGTGAGGAAGGAAGACGTCAGGGGGAGACATCACATAAGAGTTAGAGTTGCATGCTGGGTGCCAGGGAGCTGCCTGTTCTGTGTGGTGGACTGAAAACTCTGGGAGCCTTAGCCCCCTTTCCCCACCTCTCTGCTTTTGACAGGTGAACAGGGACCTAAACACTCTCCAGCTCCTGGTGCCTGGTTGTAAGCTGACCTAGGTTTCTGTTCCCCAGGCAACCATACGAAAAAAACTGTCCCTGTTAAGGCCCAGGCCCAGCCTATACAGCTGACAGACCTCTATCCCGGGATGACGTACACGTTGCGGGTGTATTCCCGGGACAACGAGGGCATCAGCAGTACCGTCATCACCTTTATGACCAGTACAGGTGAGAGGGGATCTGGCCTTGCCATCCCCCGCAAGCATGGGCATCTCATCCTCATTCCCAGCTTCCCGCTTGTCTCTTCTTGGGAATAGGTCTCATCTCCACCCCATTCCTTGCCTTGCATGGCGTGCCTCTGGCCTGCAGGAAGTCAGAAGAGTCCGGTGTGCATGCCTTGCTGGTGTGCATGCCTCGGTGGAAAGCAAGGCAGGCTCTGGGTCAGGGGGAATAAGCGGGGAACAAAGGGCAGAATAATGAGGACAGGGGATGCCTGGTTCCCCACCATGTCTAACAAAGAGCTCAGTGCATGCAGTGTTGGGTGGAGGGAGAATGCCGGAGAGTCTACCCCACTGTTTGGGAGCTTGCTCTCTCCAGATAGAATGAGGGGAAAAGAGCAACCCAGGGTCTGGATTCAGAAGTCTCCCGAGCATCCAAACCTGGGACCGATGTGTGTGTTGTTGCCTTGCCAACATCAGTGTGTTTTGTTTTTACTTAATGTCACTCTAAGTTTGTCCTGCCTAAAAATAAGTGGGTTTGGGCAGTTGTTTCTGTATTTTAATCATGCTAGGGCAGGATGACAGTCTGTCTTTGTAGGAGCTTCAGCCTGGATAGAGAAGCTTCATCTTTAGAACAAATGGCTAGGTGACCTAGAGCCCTAGGGACCTAGAGGGGGGCCGGGCTTAGACTTTTCTTTTCTGGTGGGGGTAGCTGGGAATCTGCAGAGCACAGAGGCTCTTGTTTGTCTGCGGGTGCGGGTTTGTGTGTATCTTTCCTATCAGAGACACAGCCAAGTTGAAGCCCTGGGGCTAAAGGGAGGTGGGGAAAGGGATTAAGAGAGAAAAGGATCAGCCTTTGCCTCTAGGGATGGCCTAGTCAGACGCCCGTTATTAGACACACAGGATGGGGGAGCCCCACAATGATTTATGTGAATTTCTGAATGTTGGCTTGAATATTCATTACTGTTCCCTCGCTCAGCCACATGAGGCCGATGCTGGGAACTTGTATGTAGGGAGCCACTGTCCATCTGCATCCCGACTCGCTCTACCTTGGCTGGCCTGGCCCCTCCTGGTGTGTCTTCCCTGCTGTGCCTCTACCAGTCCAGCCCACAGAATCTAAGTGTGCAGTTCCTAGCCTAAGATGAGCCGGGCGCACTCAGGCAGGATGTCTGAGGAAAACACCAGGCATTTTGTTACACGGGAAGCCATGCATCTGGACAGCTGACCAAGTAGAACAGGTAGCTGGACTCTGATCTGGTTGGAGATCCTAAACTCTTAGATGTGTTGTATTTTGTTTCTTTACAGACTTGAGTCTAGCTCATGGGTAAGAAGCAAAGATGATGCCTGAGGGTGGAACTCCATCCTAGAAATGCTGGGGAATCCAGTATTGCCTGTCTTAAGAGCTCTGCCTCTCTGGTGCTGTGGATAAGGACTAGAGAGAGCCAGGGAGAAAAGGACCAGACCCTCCCTTTGGGTTTGGCCTAATCTTTTTCAAGTATTAAGCATGCAGTACTGTGAGGGGGTAAATAATGGCGGCTGATACTTGGTTCTGAACGTTGTCACCAATACCTATATTCTTTTCCCTGTGCTGAATCTGGAGAGGCCCTGTCTGCTTCCCTGCCTTAAGATCCAGAGAAGCAGGTAGCATTCACAAGTCCTCCCAGCCCCCTTCTCAGGCAAGCTGGAGCATCCAGGCTCAGTCCCCTGTCTCTGAGTTCAGGCTGTTTGCTTCCTCCTAGGCCAGCTAAAACTAACTGTATGCAAACCACACAAGGAAAAGAAAATATTTTAAGTCTCTAAAGTCTGCGTGTGCCTGTAAACATGTGTCAAAACAGTTTCCTGTAGGTGGACTCCAGAGGCAAGTCCACACAAACCCCAGATCGCTGTGTTCCGTCAAAGCAGAGCTTTCTGAGCGTCTCTGGACCCCAACCACAGGTCATTTAGCCAACCACAGGCCGTCACTTTAGTCTGGAGATGACATGCTGCCGTGGTTCAGGAAGGAAGGAGAAAGGACTTCTGGGAAGAAAGATCACACTGGGAGCTCAATCACTCCGTGTTAAAGCTTCTGAAGCCAGGCACAAATATATGATGCTAACAGGCCCATCCATGCTGCCCTACTGGGATGTAGGAGATGGCGTAAGCATTGGAATCAGGCAGCAGACAACGCAGACCTCATGGAGACCAGAGACACTGCAGGACAGACAGGGTGTATGGGGAAAGGTAACATGGGACTTGAGGAAGGACAGCCTCATTGTGTGTGAGGAAAAGTCATCCCTATTATATTAGTTGCTCATCCCTTTATAGAATGATTTTTAATGATGAGCCTGTTGTGTATGGCCAAGCCGGATTCCTCCAGCCAGACATGGGAGTTGAATGAACTGTCTGGTTAGCTAGTGAACTTCCCATCTTTTAAAAATAGGTTGGAGGTTTCATGAAGTTTTCCAGGGAGAAGTAAAATTAACATCTGCCCCAAATTGGAATTGGCACCAAAGCCCATGGAATGACTCATTCGTGTTATGTTTGAATAAATTGAGTTTGTTAGCAACCATTTGAAGAGAGGTTGACAACTGTGGACAGATGCATTTTCCCCAAGTTGCCAAATGCCTCTAGTACCAAGCCTAAAACTTGATATGACTCTGAGTCTTCAGCAGGATTGATGCAAATGTGGTTTTGGTGCACCACCCAGGGTTAAGGCAGTGTAGGTGACTATAGGCTCAGTCAGCATAAGGCACAGACAAAACCAGACTGAGAAAGTTATGTTTCTGCATCCTCCATTCCGGTCTCAGAAAGCACTGCCCAACCCTGGGAAGGCTGGCTAATTTTGCAAAGTGTGGTATATAGAATAGTTAGATGGAAGCTTGCTCCAAGGCAGTTCCTCTGGCTGCCACAGAGAAGACTAGTCTGGCTTCAGGTGTGGCTTAGAAGGCTGGAATATGGATGCTTCTAGTCCAGGGCAAGCGGCATTTGGACTTGGACTTGCTAGGAAAAAGAGCAGCTGCTGTTGTTTCCGGTTGGAGGTGGGGAGTACGAGGTTGATATTGTTGGTGTCTCAGTGCCAGTGGAGCAGATCAATTGAGTGTGGCGTTGGTGATCAAGTATAGTAACTCTGGAACCTCACTAAAATGACTTGCTCTCAGTCTAAGCAGAGAACTTCCTATTGTTCTATTGCTTTCTATTCTTGAGAAACCAACTTACTTCGTAGTAACATGGGCCCCACTTGGATTTGTGTCTGAGGTTTGCAAGAATTTTTATTTTTTTTTACATTTTCCAATCAGCTCTGAAGCTACATTTCAACTTTGCCTGGTACTGTCAGGAGGGGAACGCTGCCTTTGCTTTCTAAACTGCCCCTGTAACCACTTTCCCCAGGCCTCATGACCTTCTTTCTGAAGAGAAAGGGCATGTCGTGGAGATGTCTGCCAGAGTATCAGAACAAACACAAGGAAGATGGGGGTGCAAACGGGTCGTTGCAGAGTTGCAAACCAACCTCTCTGCAAAATATGGGTGCCACTGTCCAAACACAAGTGAAGTAATCCCCTCACCTACTGCCTAGGCATGGTACGTAGAAAGGAGGAGCCACGTGGCCACTGGCTGGTGTGGGGAAAACCCAGTGGGGTCCCAGTTTATCTTTCTTACTTTAGGATTAATGTGTTAATCTGTAAGCAGTCACTGCTCACTCAATATGTGATCTCATTATGCTGCGTACTGGGAGGGTCCCACACCCTGTTCTCAAGACTGGAGCAGCACAATTGGAAACGAAACAATCAAATGTTAATTTGTGTGGAATAGAGAGAGTGAGAGCATAGTCCAGAGAAGGGGTAGATTGAGTCCATCATAGAGGATTTGGAAGGAGGAGAGAATGTGAAAGGTGCCGGGTGACAGTCTAGAGTCTTAGGTACTGTGGGAACAAGGCACGAAGAAGGCCAGACCAGCAGGAAATAAGAGAAGCATTGTCTGAATGACACATGGGAGTGGTCCCACTAGCCTCACTACACCCCGGGTACTGATATGCATGGGTGTGGCACATCATGTATCAGAGTTGTTTTGGAGGGCTTGGCAATAGCCCTTAGATGTAGAACATGCATGGAAATTCAGGCCAACAGGTTAGGGAAGAGTATTGAACTCACAGCTGTGGAGTTGGCTGTGGGGACAAGAGATAATTAAAAGGATTTCCAACTCGAAGTCAAGACTTGCCTGAGGTCAGAGTCAGGGTAGAGAGGTAGATGTGAGAGAGGTCAGCTCACTTGAAACAGTAACTAAGACATGGCGGTTACAGCACCTTGAAGTCAGCTTCCTGTGAGGAGCCAACTTGGTAGGACTTGGAGGCCATGAGAGATGATGGGGCCATCTGATCAGAACAGGGCAGAACCTGGAGGCCGTGAGAGATGGTGGATCCACTTGATCAGAACAGGGCATGGGCCATCTCAGAAGGTCTGACAAGTTCCTCCAGGGTTGTGTTTTAAGACATATAAAAAAGAGAACAAAAAGAAATGGAACATGCTGGGAGCTCAGGAGTCCTTACAGGAATGAAGGACCAAGGTGTTGCATCCCAATTAAACTTTGGAGGTCGGGGGAAGGGAAGGGAAGACCTTTGACACATAAGGAAGGGACAGCTGCAGAGGCTGTGTAGGTTCAGGCTCTCCAGGTCCCAGGAAGGATCAAGGGAAGGGTGGGTGGTCTCGAGGGCAATGAGGGAGGAATGATGGGAATACTTGACCTTGAACAGCAAAGTCCAGCAAAATGATGATGTGACGTTGTGATGAGATAGTCTATGTCTTCCTCTAGTGCTGGGACAAAGACTAAGCAGGGAAGTCATTGCGAGAGACTCACTGATCTTTTTCAGTAGAAAGAGCAGTTGGTGCAAAGGCCTGGGGCAGGAATGCAAGTGGCGGAGGGATTGGAGTATGGAGAGGGATGTGAGCTACAGGTGACGGGAGCCAGCTCTCTGTCAGAGCCTCCTGATGAGGAAGGCAGGGTGTCCTCTCACAGCAATTAGGAGTTTTAGAGGACTGAAGCAAGGGAGTATCTTAACACTTTGTGGGGCCTGGGGCTGCTGTGTGGGGAACACCAGGCAGGAGCTTTATCCTCTAGTCCACAGAAAGAAGGGGGAGTGAGTACTTAGCAGACTCTCCCACAAAGCAAATACCCAGTCCATGGACAGCATGATCATCATCAAAGAACTCTTGGGCTCCTGCTCGTAGACTCACATGGATTCCCTCCACTCCACAAAGGGATCTGTGAGATGATCTCCACAAAAAAGAAGGCAAGTTGGCTTGTCACAGCCCACCAGGAGCATCCCCCGTGAGGTGACCCAGAGTCACTTCCTGCCTGACTTGGACACCTGGGCCTGAATTATCTGCCTGCTGTCAGAAAGCGCACAGTGCAGCTGGGGAGACTTGAGAAGGCACAGGGCCACCTGAACCTCCATCTGGCCCAGGAGCCACTGCCAAACCCTGGTGGACAAAGAGGCTGTGCCTGCAAGGTGTCCTCCAGCAGGGTTAGGCAGTGTGGACATGCTCAGCCTCCTGACAGGTACCACGCAGGCCCATTCACCAGAACTGTGCTGCCATACTATATCACGCTGTCCTGCCAGGCTGTGGCCAGCACGTGCAGTCTATAACAACACCACACCTTTAGTGAACATTTTGCTCCTCTAGGGCCTGCTCAGCCTTCTGCTTCTCTGCTCCCTGCGCCCCTTTTCTTTGCCTCTTTTCCAATCTTTTGGCCCTTGGTTCCTTAACCATTTATCTTTCATCCCTTGAGCGGAGTAGCTGGAGTCAGAGGGCTGCTAGGCAGTAGCAACAGGCTCTAGGACAAATCTGCCCAATAGCTGTGTGCCTCCCCCACCTTCGTCCTCATCTGCTCCCCAAGCAATGGCTCATGGTTTGCCTCCCACCCTCCCTGCCAGCTTACACCAATAACCAGGCAGACATCGCCACCCAGGGCTGGTTTATCGGGCTCATGTGTGCCATCGCCCTTCTGGTGCTGATCCTGCTCATCGTCTGCTTCATCAAGAGGAGCCGTGGCGGCAAGTACCCAGGTGAGATGTGGGGCAGGTGGGAAGGCCCTTCCATGAGACACCCGGGCCCCACCAGATCCAGGGCTCTGGGCTCTGCTCTTTTAGTGTTAGAACTTCAGGCCTGTGGCAAATTTGACCTTCTTCTTAGAAGCTACCAGCACAAAACTGAGTTAATTGTGTTTGCGCCGGGTGAATGGATGGTGCAGTCTAGGCAGCTTCAGAGAGGCATGGAAGGAACCCTGGCTCCTACTGAGATGGCCTGCCTTCCCTTGGCTTACCTCCTATCTGCTCGGCAAAGTGGCTTTCTTTGGCTTGAGAGTCAATTAAGACGCCCTGTCCGGGCAGAGATAGGGAAGTGAGGTGGCCATGTTAGAAATGGGAAGTAGGGGGCTAGGCAGAAGCAGCATAATCCCGAGAGAATCCACATGGTGGACCACACCCTGCTGAGGCTTGTCTCAGTGCCTGTCACCATAGACTTAGCAGCTCTAGGGACAAGCAGGGAGAGGCTGGAGACAGTCTGTGCTAATGGCATCCTGGCCCTTCAAGTCCCATAGAAACACATCTCTTCTGTACCCCAAGGGCCTTCAGTGCCAAAGACGAGGACCCCTCCACTCCTGTTTCAGAAAATAATGATTTTTTTTTTCAAATGAGCAAGAGAGCCATCTGGCTGTGACAGGGTGGATCAGGTGACAGAAGGCCGATAACCAGAAGGACAAATGAGCTGAGAGTAAGCCATCCTGTCTAAGCAGAGACTGAACTGCTTCTGCCCGAGAGCCCCAGCACAGACATGTTCCCCAAATGCTCCTTTCTCTTGGGGCGCGGACAGGCAAACTTAGATGAAGCAAGTAGGAGGAGAAATGATGGAGTCTCCCTCGTTCCCTGCCTGGTACCCACAGATCCTTGGGTCCTGAAGCTATGCCCCTGCTGGGTAAGGGAGAGTAGGGATGCCATTCCTTGTTGTGAGCAGTGAACTCTTTCACTTTGTTCCACCATATTTAGAATTTTGCTTCTGCAAGCGAGAAAGTGAGAGCTGGATAGAGGTTCAGACACGGGGGGCTTACTGAGTCAGGGGCACCTGGACCCCTGAGGAGCCTACCAGATAAACGTAGAGTCTGCCTTTACCCTTCCAGAAAGTTCTCTCAAGGCAGCCCCCTTCCCTCCAACTATGGGGTGAGCACCTCATACAGGAAGAAGACAGGCGGCCAAGGAGCCAGGGCATGGGCTCCAGTCTTCGCTTTTCCTGCAGCTACTCATTTTGTGGCCTGTTCTCAGCTCTCACATGAGCTAATTATCCCATTCATACATCAACAAATCTCTCATGTAAGCACCTGTTGTATGCCAGGCTCTGGGCTGGGTACTGAGAATATAGAGGGAAAGATAACTGGCTTCAACATTACACCTAGCTCAGAGGGACTGACCACAGCATAGCAGGAGAGGCCTTGGTTACGTCATTGTCTCAGAGGGCCATATAGGGAGAGGGAGTCAATGAGAGAGGCTCATGGGAGAGCACCTCCATCCCACAGACAAAGAGAGCAGCCTCCCTCCAGCTCTGCTTGGAGCTTTGGAGAAACACAGTCCCCCACCAAAAAGAAGAAAGCTAACTTCTGTCATCAGTGAGGAAATATATAAAATAATTATAATGAAGAACAAACTGAGAAATGGACAGAAAAGGGAGTATTTGCCTTTGGCAGAGAAAAGGATGACATCTCTGATATATGGGGACAACTTGATGAAGAAATGGCAGGGAGCTGAGAGGTTTGTCAGCTGGGGTGTAAAGACCCCTTGGGGTGTGAAGGAAGCAGAATCTTCTTAGCAACTGATTGAGCCTGGGGGTACTAATAGTGCTTTGTTAAAAGGAAGCTTGTCATTGACTGTCACTGAGCCCAAGGTGGTGTCTGGGGTGTGGTGTGTGCATGCATTTATACACAGATACCAAAAGAGGGTATTGGCCGTCCTGCTTTATCATCCTCTGCCTTATTCCTGTGAGACAGGGCCTCTCACTGAGCCTGGAGCGAGGCTAGTCCCAGCAATCCTGTGTGTCCACCCCACAGCCCCAGGGTTACAGGCACACACAGCAACACCTGGCTTTCACATGGGTGCTATAGACTCAAACCCGGGTTCTCTTACTTGAGCAGCAAACACTCTCAGCCCCTGAGCCATCTCCCCAGCCCCCAGTGTGATGTCTTTGGGCTGTGTGTTTGGAAGCACCCTGGAGAATAGAGACATCCTTCTTACTCATTCCATCTGTCTGTCTGTCTGCCCTTCTCTTACCAACCAGTGCGAGAAAAGAAGGATGTCCCTCTGGGCCCTGAAGACCCCAAAGAAGAAGATGGCTCATTTGACTACAGGTGACTGATCTCCCTCCCTGGGGAACTGGCCTTGCTGCCCCGAGGTGGCTCCCTTACAGCAGCCACAGGGTCATTACGTCCCCATCCCTCCAGCCCACGGAACTGCTGCTTTTACCTCTGTGGCAGCCATTTAGCTAGGTGTACGCACTCTGAGAGGCTGAGAAGCCCTGGTACCCTCTGCTGGACAGGACTCCAGCCCCGGGACCCTTTTTCATGAAGTGAGCTTGGCCATCAGGCCTCCTCCCAGTCGGCATCCCATTCCTAACCCCCTAGAGAATGAATGGCCCAATAAGTCTCACCCCTCTGTGAGCTAGTGGCAACGCTGAAGAAACTGGGGCTGGACTGCCAGCTGGTGCTTCTGCCCTGTGCCAGCGCTCACTCCCAGGTCTGAACAGACTTTTCAGTCAAGGTTTTCCCAGGTTGTCACTGGCCCATCTGGATGGCCAGTGTATTCTGAGCTCAGGAATGGGTCAGGGTTGATCATGGAATCTCATCCAAGACCATTTGGGGTAGGAGAAAATATCAGAAAACAGCCGTCCTACCCCATCCGACCATGTTAACTCTGCACAGGTCACACCATTGTCCTCTGACCTCTCCTCCTCTCTCACCTCTGTTACCTGCTCTTCAGGAGCCTGGCAAACAGCACCAGGTCAATGGGTAGGGAGCTGTTGCCTGCCCAGAAGCCATCTGGCAGCTTATGGCCGCCGCTGCCCATCCAGCCTGACATCTCTGTGAGCATTTCTTCCTCCTGCTCGGGCTGGCCTGGGATCACCTGGCAGGGTCTAGCCTCGCTGTGGGCTGAGAGCTACCTCTGGCCCTCAGTTAAAAGACTGTGGGCTTTTTTTTCTCCATGCCCTCTGTGCAGCCTGACAGAGTGGGGGTGAACACAGGATAAGCTGTTTCCACCTTCGCCTATCCTCCCTCTGGGCCAGCATTGGCTCTGCAGGTTCTGCTCCTAGAACCTGCACTGAATGAGTTCAAGAATCCTACTGGGGAAAGGTTAAAATTAGGAAGTCAGAGGAACTAAGTTTCTAAGGGAATGTGCCTGGGAGCAAGGAGTGGGCTCTCCTGCTCTGCTCTTGGCTTCGTGGCTGGATTCCCTTCTCATGAGGCCTGCCTCTTCCCATGTCTGTCTTCTTGAGCCTTGCAGGTCTGAGGGATAGGGAGGCAGACAGGCAGGCAGTTGGTTAGGCTAGGAGTCCTTCCGTTCAAACCTCCTGAGGAAAGTCTCATTTCTCTAGACCAAAATCCCTTTCCTCCCAAGAGCCCCATATACTGACCCTGTGAGGCTGTCTCTGCCCAGGGCTGCACTGAGCTGAAGTTTTTGGGCCCTGTACAGGGATCCCCCTAGAGCACCTAATGGAGCCTTCATGCCCTGCAGTGGCATGCTGAGGAAGAAGCCTGACAGTAATTGGACCGTAATCCACTTCCTGCCCAAACTCAGCCCAGCCCTGAAGATCCACTTGCCTCACTCTGTTCCCACGGTCCTTGCTGTGGCACTGCCATCAGAGCAGACAGTCCACCAGAGCAGGTCACATTCACCTAGCATATGGCAGGTATGGACCTGTGACCTGGCTAGAACCTGTCCATGGCCTCTGACTACAGAACATGTCTCTGCTCTTGACAAGAAGTGGACATGTCAAGGAAACTGCCCCTGCCTTTTCACTTCCATCTTGGCATTGCTCACCTGGGTGAAGCAAAGCTAGTGCTTTGGGGCTAGCAAGTAAAGGGGTGCCACATGCCACTTCAAGGCAAGAGCGCTGCATTAGGTGGCCTGGGGATCCCTATACAGGGTCCAGGTACTTCAGCTCAATGCAGCCCTGGGCAGATACAGCCTTCCAGAGTCAGCATGTGAGGCTCTTGGGAGGAAAGGGACCGTGGTCTAGAAGAATGGGACTTTCTTTGGGAGGCTTGCATGGAAGAGTGCCCGGCCTAGCCAGCTGCCTGGCAGGCTGGCCCCATCTGTTCATGCTCCGCTCCAGCTCCATCTAAGGCCCCTTCCTGGTCGCCGTCTACCGAGGCTACTGTTAGAACACACCAACTGTTAAAATGGCAGTTTAGCCAGGGAAGGACTAATGACTCGGGGTGCAGAGGGTGTGGTGTACCTGCTCAGACTACCTGGCACCACTGTGGTTCCTTTTGCAGGCCTCCAGGCCTCCACAGCTGGCCCACAGCTGCTTCCTGCCTGGGAAATGTGACCAGCAGCACCTGGTCTCTTTGTCAAGCAGTTTTCCAGCCAGGAGGAAGAGTGCCACGCCGGCTTGGAGGAGCAGCCCCTTAGTGTCCTAGAGCATCAGTTCTCAACCTATGGGTCACGACCATTGGCAAACACATAGTACCAATGGTCTTAAGACCGCTCAGTAGCAAAATTACAGTTATGAAGTCGCAATGAAAGCAAGTTCATGGTTGGGGGTTCCTAAGACTGTTGGAAATATGTGCTTTCTGATGGTTGTGACTCATGGGTCATGACCCCAGTTAAGAACCACTGTTCTAGAGAGTATAGCTGATATATGGGTGGGCATCTGCCCTTGCAGGCTAATGCCACTGTATCTCTAAGGCCTGGAACTCTTGTCACCCAGGAGGGCCTTAAGGACAGGGCTTAGAAGGGGCTAATAGCCTTGCTAGTGTCTTCTCAAATCATCAGGCATTGCATGCTTCCCTGATGCTCCTCCCTCCCACTTCCCACCTCTTTTACTTGCTAGGCACAAAGCATTAGCATTACTCTAATATCTGATCTTTCCCAGCATGCCATCTGCCTTGGGGAAGATGCTGGTCCTCTCTGTGCCTCAGTTTCCCTTTGGTAGAGTCTGCTGGGCAAGAGAGGGTGACGCTGGATGATCTCCAAGTCTCATCCTCCTGCATTGGTAGGAAGCCCGCTACCCACTCCCACACATGCACACACCACACACACACACACACACACACACACACACACACACACGGTTTAGGCTGTGCCAGCCATGTGGGCCTGACTCTGTCTCTCTCTGGCCAGTGATGAGGACAACAAGCCCCTGCAGGGCAGCCAGACATCCCTGGACGGCACCATCAAGCAGCAGGAGAGTGATGACAGCCTGGTGGACTACGGTGAAGGTGGCGAGGGCCAGTTCAATGAAGATGGCTCCTTTATCGGCCAATACACAGTCAAAAAGGACAAGGAGGAAACAGAGGGCAACGAGAGCTCAGAGGCCACATCACCTGTCAATGCCATCTATTCTCTGGCCTGATGGAGCACCCCAGGCACAGCACACTACTTTGCAAGTAGGAGGGGAGAAGGGGAGATAAAGCAACCGCAGACCTACCACAAAGCCACAACCACCTTCAGGGACAAGGGTACAATATGGGGTCTGCCAAGCTGTGAGGACCAGTGGCAACCCAGCTATTCACAACCCCCTCCCAGTGATGCCCCAATGCCCGTGGGGGTCACTAGATGGGAAAGCTAGAGCTACACTTGTTGGAGGGAGTGCTAGTTTCTTGCCCTATCCCATGGCCACCCTGAGCATTCCACCACAATGGCCAGCCTTGATCTCGGCACACACTCATCCATTTCTATTGCTTACAATCTTTTCACTGTCTTTATTTATTTATTTATTTTTTTTGCTTTGTGTATCTTCTTCCAATCTATTGTCTCCATTTTCTTTTACTTTTGAAAAAAAAATGTCCCTGGAAAAAGACTAAGTGGGCTCTCCCCCAGGAAACGAAAAGATGGGCAAAAAGGATTGATCCATAACACAACATGCAGAAAAGCTGTAGTATTCAAGCTGCCACCAGGCCAGTGTGTTTCCGAAGGATGCCTTTCGCCATATGCCTCCCCCACCCCCACTCCCCACCCATCTGCCTCGGCCTTGTCCATGCTGAGCTGGGCTTGGCTCCTTTCTGGAAAATGACAGTGTTTTTTGGCAGGGAGAGGGTGGGCAGGACTCCTTGCCGCACTCTGGTTTGGTTGGGAGTGGGGTTTACCTCTTGCTATTTGTTCTTACTCTGCCCCTGCTGCCAGAGAGTCTGAGAGTGAGCTGCACAGAAGATGAAGAATAGGTGCTGATGAGAAGGACTGAGCCCCATGCGGAAACAAGGGAGAGTGTGGTTCCCGGGTGATGGAGCAAACCTCTGGAGGAAAAAAAGGGTTGGGTTTGGACCTCTTTTGTCTCTGGTAGTGAAACCCAGAGTGGAAGAGAGAGGACCATGGCTGCCCACCCAGTCATGGTCTATGCTGCTACCCTACAAGAGCTGAATCCCTGTGATACAGGAGCGTGGCTGGTGTATCTGGGGGTAACAATGCTGCTCCCCCTCCTATCCTGTCCTTGCTCAGTTGTGTCTGACATGGACTTGTGTTTGACATGGTATATGAATGGGGATTTGCTGCCCCCAGACTGAGCCTATCTGTCCTTTCATTAGGGTACACATACATATCAGGGGACCATGAGGTGCACCGTGCTAACAGTGCTGGGACGCCCCTGCCTGGAAGGATGCAAAGCTCTTCGTATGCCTTATGCAGCTCTGATCTAACCCTGCAGATCCCTAGCCCTGCTCTGCAAGCCTTGATGCCTCCAGTGATGTATGTCTTGGGACCAGGGCAGCCTATGCAAGTGTCCCCTTGGGACCAGAAGCAGCCACTCCACACTTACCCTTACCCCCCCCACCACCCGAATGGAGACGCTGGCAGGCCTGAAGTTGTCAGCCTGAAGGTGCTGCCTTCATCCCCCACCTAATCCACTTTTGAAACCAAAGGTACCTTGCCTCAAAGGACACAAAGAGATGGGAAATCTTGAGCCAGAGTATCGCCCTGGAGCTGTGTCTAGAGCCTGAGGCAGTTGTGGGAGGGCGAGGTCAACCACTGCAAATGGATCACCTGCCATTGGCATGGCCTCCAACTTTAGCTATTAGTCAGGGGCCTAGGCAGGACCAGGGCTGTGCCCTTCAGAGACTTTTCAAAAGCGTCATTTGCCATATGTTTAAGCCGCAGAGGTATTAGCAATGCTTCCATCCCTTGATAAGCATCTGATTGAAGGTCAAGCCCATAGGCACACACTGTCTGCAGGTAAGAAACCATATCCCAGAGATGAGCTGATAATGTTTGAACCTGAGAGTGTGTCTTGCTCCTTTGGCTCAACCCATGGCCAGTGCTGCTGCCTGGAGGCCCGAGGGACAGCTCTCATGGTGAAAGGGAACAGGGTAAACAGCAGAAGGCTGGGGATGGGGGTGTGCTCAGGGTCCCCTTCCCTGGTTCTAGTCTATCTCTTCTTGAATGCAGCAGGGCATTGCTGCGGTATAGGCCACCGTTCCTGGAGTGAAGGCTGGGGAAATATGCCTGTCAGCCTAAGTGAGGCACCACCCTTTCCAGAAAACGCTTTGGATCTGGGCAGAGTGGTCAGTTTCTCAGACCTCATTCATGTGGCACCATCCGGCTAGTGAACCCACTGCACTGAGAACAGGCTTTTAGAGGAAGGGACTCTTATATGTCCCTACCACAGACAACCTGGAGAGGGCTGCTTTGGTCTTAGGGGTCTGGGGGGGAGAAGTGAATCCTTAAACTGCCTTCGTGCCCCATTCCGGAGTGCTGGCATGCTCAGTACCCTCTTCTGTATATAAAGAGAAGGTTACAAACCTTTCTCTCGAACTGCTTTGTGGGTGCTGATAGCGGCCCTAACCGCCACTAATCATAGCTCTTCTGGGAGGGACAGATCTGGGCTGGAGAACCAGTTTCTCCCAAGAAGAGATGGCAGGTGCCCACAGACCAGGCTCAGCGGTGTGGGGGTGCAAGGTGGAGGAGGCAGCTCCTTCCAGGGAGGGGAGAGGCCACTTTTCACACAGCCTGCCGGAGTGCACCCCAACTCGGCAGGAGAGCAGTATTGCCCCCTCCCTGCACCTGGATCTCAAGCAGCCATCCCAAAGCCCTGCTAGTGTTTACCTGTCTGGTGGGGGCAGGGAAAGAGTGCAGTCATCTTGCAGTGATGCTCTTTGAGCTTGAGCCCTGAGTACCATGTTAACGAGTGAGGTCAGATGTGGCCCCTGCCCACACAGGGCTGATATAACTGGAAATGAGTAGATGAATTACCGGGATACAGTGACCATTACGTTGGAAGCATGATGTTCTTGTTTGCTTAGACTACTGAATGCTTCAAGTCAGAAAAGAGAGGCTTCCAAGGGAGAACTTGGTCCATTGGGCTGGCAAATCTGGGCAGGACATGGCAGTCAGGATGAGCAAGGTTCAGCAGCCAGTGTTGTGCTTCCTTAGGGTGTCTGTCTCCCCCATTTAGCTCCTCTTTGAATACTCCTGTTCAGAGGTGGATTGAGTGTACATGTCAGGATCAGCTGTCCCCCCTCCCCCACCTCCACTGCCACCTGGGAAATGGTAAACAGGACACATGGGTCTCTGCTTGTGCACAAAGCTGAGTAGATAGAGGGAAAACCAAGCTGGCTCCTGTCCTTGCCTATTTCTTCTGCCCCCAGAGGTCAGGGTAGGAGGGACCACTTCCTCCCAATGAGGTCTGGAATGATCAATGAGCCCAGAGCCAGCCGGTGACTCAGCTCGAAGGGAATAAGAGAGTGTGTCCCTGGTTTCCCTGGACACAGTCAGCATTGAGAAGGGAATAGAAACATCCTTGGGTGTTTGTAGAGTTTCCGGACAGCCTCCCCACTCACCACACGCCTGTGCACACGCACACGCATGCAACAGACCCACACCCAGATCATGCATCATCTCGCAGGATGTGAGTCCGTGTCTGGCTTACATGACATGAGCAACTAAGGCCTGGGGGCGGGGGGACTTTGGGAAGGGAAAGATTCTCTGGGTTGGGCCTTATTTTTGTGACTCCTGTGGGCAGAATGCAGAGAAGAGATCAGAAAAGAAACAAACAGGCCCCTACATTTCCTGGCCCCTCCCTAGAGCTCCTGGTTAAGCCTGGCTGTCCTAGAGCTCCCCTCCCCCAACATGATGGGGAAAGCAAAGTTTCCTTGCTACTTATGAAGCTGTTTCGTTGTTGCTCTGCAGAGGTAAAACATCTTGGTCCTTCTATGGTCTAGGGCTGAGGTCAAGGCTCACTTCTCAGCGGGAGGATAGCAGGTTGCTTGGGTGTCACCCCAGAGCCCATTTCTCTCTTCTGTTACCTTGGGGTGGGGTGTCTGTCCTCCAACCAAATCCTTCAGCAGCAGCCTCTGTCCAGCACAAGCCAATGGCCAAGGTTGGGTTCACCCAGCTGGGTCACAGTGCTCCCTTTTTTACCGAAGCGAAAGTTCTTATGAGAATTTCCCAAGGTAGCCTAGGAAGTTCATGCCGGCAGTCCCCAATTCAAAGCAAGAAGTCTCGAGCCAGTGACAGAGAATGTGGTGTGTCAGGAGCCTCGATGCCCTGGGGGGACACAGGTGGACTGGGCAGAGCCTCCCTTCAACTCAGTGGCCAAATGCCTTTTAATCCTAATATGCTGATAAGAGCAGCCGCTGCCATGAGACAGGAGACAGCAGTGAAGTAGATCCAAGGCATCTCGCTTAGGACAGAATCGGATTCCCCTTGTGAAGGAACCTCAGAGCTGATCTAATTGAAATGACTCATTGTGCAGACGTGCAGGGAGGAGAGCTGGTCAGCGAGGGTACTTTAGGACTTGAGCTAGGGCCTTCTGACTCCGTGTCCAGTGTTCTTTCATCCCCACCGTAGCTGCCTCGGTAGGTGTTGCTTGAGATCTGTCCTGCTTATCACCCTGCCACCTCTCTCTACCATTACACTTCTGCTCCCAGAACCTCCCAGTGGACAACACAAAAGGCTTCTCCTTAGTCGGAGATCAGCCAGCCCGTGGTTAACTCAGCCAGGGGGTTACAAGCAGCCCAAGGCCAGAAGGTGGGATGATGAGCCCACTGTGTTTGCTCCTGTGAAACCCGGACTGGGCCCCAGAATGGTGTCTCTTGCTTCATCAGCATATGGTATTCCTCAGAAGTGAGGGCATGGAGGGGGTCTCTGTCCATTCTGCCCTTGACCGCAGAGTCTGCAGGTGCTGAGGGATAGCGGGGCCCAGGCAAGCTTACCACCCTGGGATCTGCTGAGTTGGAGTTCAGCAGATGTAAAGACTTCCATGAAGCAATAAACACAAAAGTCTGGGAGTAGAGATCCAGAATTTTGTGCACTCCTGTTTTGTTTTTTCTTTCAAAGTTGCTGCCGATCAGATGAGCTGACCTGCTTGCTCCTCTGAGTCTCAGATGTGATGTCCTAAGTCAGTGTTTCCCCTCTGCCCAGCTTCCCAGCTCTTTGCCAACTTCTTCTGAGCTGATTATCAGTCACCTGTCTGTCACATGCCGCTCCTGTCCTGGTCCCCACTTCAACCATGCTGGATCCTGGAGGACCTCTTGCCTTGCCCCCAGCCGCATCCACATCTCTGCCTTCCACCATGGTGTTCCCCGTGTCTCCATCCCGCCCCATGTTCCTACACACGCGAGTTGGTCTAATCTTTTCTCCTTTGGTTACACATTTAACTCTCCATGGCAAGCCCACGTTAATCCCTCTCACATCGCATCCTCCCCTTCTTGTGAGTTACTTGTCATTAACCAACTTTGTCAGTGACAGATGTGTATCTGAGGGTGTCACGCGCGACCTTCAGCAGGGACTTCTGGGCCATGGAGGACTGTCTAATACATGGACTTATAAACTGACTGCATGAGCAATGAAAAGGCCAAAATATTCAGATTTTTTTTGAATCACTGTAAAAAAAAAACTGATTTCTTTTGTATAGAGAACACTAAACGTATAATAAAAGTTGTTCAAAATGGACTTTAGTCATATGATTCGTTTCTTTTCTTTGGTAAGAAAGATATCAAAGGATTAATGACAGAAGTGAATCTAAGAGTTAGACATAAGGATTATTTGACACATGCAAATAATCCCAGCACATAGGAGGCTGAAGCAAGAGGCTCAAGGATTTGAGTTATATAGTTAGTAAGTTCGAGGTCAACCTGGGCTCCGTAGCAAGAGCCGTCAACAACAACAAAGAGAGGTCAAAGGATTTTCCACAGGCAGCAGGCAGCATTCTCTATTTTAGAATTCTGCCATTTGAGCCCCCATCTAGAAGCTAGTCTTTATTTGGAAAACTCATTTGCACGATTTTGTGTTTTAAACATAGAGTGACTGAGATGGGGATGTGTATGGTCAAGGAGACACTTTCTGGTTAGGTGTAGCTGTGTGCTGGCCGGGCGGTGGTGGCGCACGCCTTTAATCCCAGCACTCGGGAGGCAGAGGCAGGCGGATCTTTGTGAGTTCGAGACCAGCCTGGTCTACAAGAGCTAGTTCCAGCGCAGGCTCCAAAGCCACAGAGAAACCCTGTCTCGAAAAACCAAAAAAAAAAAAAAAGTGTAGCTGTGTGCACAGGCCACCTAAAAAGCCTCGTGCTGGGGAAGGAATCAGCACCCTGTCCCCTCTCCCTCCTCTTCTTACACTCTGTGTGTGGGGACACCAGCGTATTCCCGCTTTGTCCTTAGCCTGGTGTAGGTATCTGCCAGGAAGTTCTGCTCTGAGGAAAGAGAACCGGTAATTCATAGGTAGAAATGAGAAACAAAGGCCAAAGGACCCCCACAAAATGTAGACCCAACTCTCTTGAGCGAAGAATCAGCAAGTAACCCTCAACCCCCTGGTTTCCTCTGCTTTAACCAGCTTCACACGTCTTCAGCCATCAGCTCAGGTGACACCATCTCAAGGAATCTTCCCCAACAGTTGTCCATTCAGGACTCACATCCCCTCACTGTTGCCTCCCTGGTGTTTACTTTATGCATAATGGGATTTGATGTGTGAGATTCTCTATTTCTTTGACTAAATTGTGAATATCCTAAGTACAAAAGATCTTTCCCCTGCATCTCTGCTTCCAGAGACTAGTGCCTGGCACTGGACTAGATGAGTGAGTTAGTTGATGAGTAAGACCGCCACTCCTGTGAAATAAGTAGCTGGGTAAATATAAGCATCTGTTTTCTTCTCTGCCGGTACTGGATAGTTAAATATTGAACAAGCAATGGCATTTCAGGATAGACCTCAGGATGTGGAGTCCATTGGCCGGGGTGCAGAGCCATCCAAGGAGACAGAAATGAAGAGACAAAGGGATTTTTGAAGAAAGCTAACCTCCATTTGATGGAGGCCAGACAAAGCACCTGCCTCTCTTGGGACCCCTGGGGTCCCCTGAATATGTCATCCTTCATTCCTGACTCCTGAAGGCTGCGCCTCCCAGCCCATTAAAAATGCTAATCTCCAGCTTGGAGTTGGTTTAACAGACCCAGTAGGGAGGAGACAAGCCATCTTCGGATGTTTATTAAGAGCAAAGTCTGTACCAGCTATTTCCCAGCTGCCCCCAATACTGCAATCAGGAAATTCATTCTGTCCCCACTGCTCAGCAGTATATTACATGCAGAAAAGCAGGCACAGCCACTGCAAATCCTCCTCCCCCATACACACAACTTAACGCATCAGGGCCCATTTGTTTGATGTCAGTTCCTACTGGAATAAGGACTAGGCAGTGGGCCTCATAGCAATTTGGAGCCACAGCTGTGGCCCAACAGCCCAGCCCCAACCCTCATCTCCATTCCTACCCCATAATTTGCTACTGATCTGTCTAGACCTCAGCACAGAGAAACAGGACACGGTTGACCCAGACTCAGTACGCATGAGCCTTGATCCCTAGCTTTGGCTTATTAGGAATTCACCACAATGAACCCAAGCAGCCATCCTGACTGCCGGGAGCCAACAGCAGTCAGAGAGTGGGCTGACTTCACTCTAAGACAAAGGACTCCCAGTATGGATTTAAAAGCTCCCAGGATTGACTGGGAGCTGACAAATAGGAGCTCTGTGTGTGTGTGTGTGTGTGTGTGTGTGTGTGTGTGTGTGTGTGTGTGTGTGTGTGAGAGAGAGAGAGAGAGAGAGAGAGAGAGAGAGAGAGAGAGAGAGAGAGATGGTGGTCCTGTTTAATAGAAGAGAGATTGGAGACTTTAGGCAGTCTAAATACCAGCATTGAAATAATTGAGACAGGCAGAGGAAAGATCAGAGCAACCCTGTCCATGTGTGGTTCCCAGCCCAGGGCATACCAGAATCTCTTGGGAACAGGGAAACATTAAAAATTCCCAGGTCTAGCGTATCAGAAGCTCTGGTACATGCTATAAAAACCTTCCTCGTGCAGGGGATGCTGGCTGCAGCTTGAAGGAGATGGGAGAGCGAGAAGCCAGCACTTCTGCCCTCCACACCGACACCATCCTACTCCGTTCATGAATTTGCTTTGAGTGAGTTCTGGCCAAATGGGTGAATTCCACCTCCAGAAAGAAAGGAAGACTGTGAAGAAGAAGTCTGGGCTGGAGCCCTCGAGAGTGCCCAGAAATTATGGGAGGCCCTTTGAGTTTCTCAAGCCATGCAACTTGCACAGAATTGAGCTATTTGTAATATTGATGACGAAAAGGCAAGAGGGTACCAGATGGGCGCTGGTGACAGCATGGTCACATTAAGAAAAGGGGAACCAATAATGCTGACAGCTGCCACTGTGATGTGCACTTTATGTGGATGGTCCCTATTCTTTTGCTTTCTGGCAGGGCTGGGGATCAAAATCAAGGCATTTTTCATGCTAGGCAAGCACCCTAACTATATCCTCCACCTTAACAGGTCCCTTTTAACTTTCCCACAGCCCTTTGAATATAGCAGGCAGCTATATTCTAGTCCTTGTGCGAGAACTGATCCCAAACAGCAGGATAGTGTACCCAGGGTAAAGGAAAATGCCAGAAGGAGGTGCCAGGCCAGCCCACTCATGCACCCTGCTTCCGTTACTACACTGGGGACGTGAATGGTCATCTAAAAGATCACCCCGAAATGGACAGTTCAAGGGCATTGTGCCAGGGCAACCCTGCAAACATTTCAGTCTGCTCCAGCGGCAATCCACCCTTCTTCACCCTGCAGGGCCGAGGGTGTCCAAGAGAAGTCCTGGGCAGTAGCCAATAAGGGCAGCGAAGCAGTAGGCCCTGTCTTTCTCTATCCTACCACAAGCTCCAGGAAGAGCTGAACTCCTGCAGCAATATCAGGCTCTAGCTGTGTGGCCTCTGACAAATTACTTACCCTTTCTTTGGCTGAATTTTCTCATGTAAAAAACAGGTACAATCTTTATAACTACAGCACAGGCAGTTGTAAGGGTCAGGTCAGTGAGGATTACAATGTGTAATTACACTTTTTGTCGCTTCTACCTAAAAAAAAAAAAAAAAGAAAGAAAAAGAAAAAGAAAAAATGTCCTTCTCGGCCTAAACTCTGCCTTCAGAAGCCTTCCCTACCCTTTTTAACATGCTCAAATCCTTTCGTTCACAACAACCCCAGTCCTGCCTGTCCTGGGAGCTTTCTCCTCTCTTGCTCCCTGCTGCCCTTGGCTTTCAGCATAAACTCCACGGTCTACAGCAATGCATCTCTTCCATGCCTAGCCAGGCTGCAAGGCCCTGGAGAGCACAGCCAGTGCCCCGTGCCTCTTAGCCCTGTGTGGTTTCCAGCCTGCTCCTCACCATGTGATCTCGTTGACTGATCTTTGAGACAAGTGGTCCCCAATGCTACCAGGTGCTGTTGCTGTCTAAGCTGTCAGCATAACCGTCCACACTGCCTGGGTGGTTTAGTCATTGTGGGTTGGGGAAGAAGTGTACCTTTCTAAAATTCAGCAGTTCCAGTGGGTTGGGAGTAACGACGACTGTCCAGAGTCGAAGGCTTGTCCTACAGCCCCATTAATTAACTCTCCTCAAGTCCCCCAAGCATCTTGTCTCTCGTCCAGGCCTAGGAACTCACACTCATTTATCCAAAGGCACCATTCATTTTTCACCTCCGCTTCCCACTGTTTCCTGAACTGGTCTGGCTGTGAAATGAAGGGACTCTAGCCTATTAGCATGTGTGGCTCTGCAGGCCTTGCCCTTCTCCCCCTTCCCCTCTGCTTTGCTAAAAACCACTAGATTACATTCTTAGAGCTAGCCCCCCAAGATCTATTCCCATATTTATCCAATTCCTCCTCCTGAGACTGACTGTCAAGGTCCAGCTATCAGAGTATTGAAGCAATCAAAAAAACCCCTTTGGCTAACCTGGTTAACATACCCAATTAAAATTAAACACTTCATCCTAACACAGGTTTCCCCTTTTACCTTTATAAACTGCCATTTTTCTATGGACCACATCTGTCTCCTCTCTGCCCAGAGGCAGTCCTTTGTCCCTCTGAGGCAAATATCCGTTACCACTCTCCCTTGCCCCCTTTCTTCCCTCTCCCTTGTTACCTTCTCCATCTCCCTCACCCTCTATCTCCTGTCTTTGTCCCTTATCCCTACTCTTTGCCCCTGGAACAAATAAATCTCCATTATGCTGAAAACTTTGTCTTGGGGAATCTTGAGCTGACTTTGGTTCCCTACAGATAGAGCCCATTTGGTTAAAGGGAATATGGCTAGATGTGCTGTCCTGTGGTCAGTTACCTGGGACAAGTGGAAGGCCGAGCTTGTCCCGGGTAACTGACCACAGGACAGGACTCAGCCAGCATTCTTTCCACAAGGTTTATCAGCACTGGCTTTGATGGAATTAGAGTAGCTACTCCCCTGGGGATTGTACACTGAGTCTTAGAGCCTAACTCTCAGGCTGGTAGCTACTTACAGACCATGGACATGGGACCGAGTGTCCCTCCCATCTAACACCTGTCCTCGGGGAGACTGGCAAAGACCATTGTCAGTTCAATCAGCCTTTCCTACCTAGGAGTTCAAGGTCAGCCTGAGCTACATAGCAAATGCCTGTTTTAAAGAGACAGAAGAGTGGGAGGCTAACCACGGCTAAACTTTCAGGTTCCGGCATAACATCCATGAACAACAAAACCAAAGTCCTTCTGAGTCATAGCCTCGGACTCTTTCCCTAGTTCTCTGCAGGGCCATGCCTGGCACAGCCAGGTAGTCAAAACCAACTGGACTAAAACTAGCACAGGGCTTCAGAGCAATGCACCATGGGCAGCTCCTGTATTCCTCTCCCCACCCCACCCCTTTCCACTTCCGATTCTCCAGCCCCTTTCTAGAGCCAGCAGATGACTCTCGGGGGTCCATCAGTGGCTTTTAACTGAGCCCCCAGCTTTCATCCTATTAGTGAGCCGGGAGTAATTATGACTTCATTAGCCAAATAGGTTCTTGGTTCAGAGACTCTCTCTACAAAACCAACACACACATCGGGCTTCCTTGCTTCGAAGTCTGTCCCCCAGGGCCTCCAGCTAACAATGCAGGCGGCTTAAGGGAATCTGGCAGGAAAGGGGAAGAGGCCAGGATGCCATCCAATAAGGAAAAGGCCCCCCTGCCCTCCACCGCGGCGCATCTGTCAGTTACCCCTGGAGAGGCTTGACAGAGAGGAATGGCACTCAGCAAATGAGGGGCACGATCTCTTGCATCTGTCTGCTGCTCCTTGCCCTCTGGCCTGGTTCACCCTCCCAGTCATGGATGTAAGCAATAGCTGGTTCACTGCCCGGATAGACAGGCAGTCTGCTTGGCTAAGGGCTCTTACACTTCCCGGCAACATTAAGAGTATTAGGCATCCCGGGCTTTCTTGTCCCCATTGCTTGCTCTATACTTCAGCTGCTGTAGTTCTTAGGGCAAGAAATCACTAGGGCCAAATGGCATGGACAAAGAGATGGAGGACCTCTAGCCAGTCCTCTACCACAGGATCCAACTGTCCCTGTCACCTGGGAAGAACACAACAGCTCTTATGCACGTATCTGTCTCACACCTCAGATCAGCAAGAGCTTTCTTTGGCACTAAGTTAATTCTAAATTGCATTAGAGCTATCCACACAAGAAATTGCTTATCACCTTTCTCTTTTCCTATATCTATAATGGATTTTAAGCTCACAGAAGCCAACCTTCCTGACTCTCAGGAGAACCCAGCCAACCAGATCTGCCCCACATCTCTTCAGATCCTGCAGCAGTGCAAGGCTGCTGTTCTTGCAGGTCGGACCAACATCCTCAATGAAGCTGTTCTGGCTGCCAACTCTCCTCACCTCCACCAAAAAATAAATAAATAAATAAATAAATAATTGCAGGTTCCCTGCAGACCCTCAGACACGTGCCCTTTTATCCACAAAGCTTCCAAAGATCTGGCTGACGCTTCTGGGGCCTTTGCAAAGAACAGCTGGTGAATTCTCATTCCTGCTGAGGGCCCCTCTGCCTGGGTCCTTTTGGCAAGAAGCCATCTGCTGGGGCTGAGTCCAAAAGCAGAAAGATAGATGAGATGACCTCCAGACAGCCCTGTCACTTTCGAGACTCCAAGCTATTGGCAGCCTTGGCCCCGGCTCTGGCTCTAACCTGACCTTGTTCTGGCCCCAAGCCCGATGACTCAGCCACCTCTGGCCCTCCCTCCCCCAACTCTATCCATAAGCAGCCCAGAGGCTAGGCAGGAGAAGCCCTGTTCTTCGCCTACAAGGGAAGGGAGTCCCAGAGGCCATCCCAGCTGTGCCCCCTGTGCCCCCTGCTTGTGTTCCCTCAAAGCAACCATCCTTTTGTTCATTCTGCAATTTTCCAAAGTGCCAGGAGCCTCTCGTCTGACAGTCACAGCATCTGTTCCTCACACTTCCCAGAAGGCTGGTGGGATCTGTGCCAGCCTCCTCCCCACAGTTCCCCCAGCCTCACACTCCTTTCATGTGAATCTGAATCCAGGCCCCCTACCCGCCTTGTCTTAGAAAGGGCCTCCGCAGCTCTCCCCACATCTGTGTCCACGACTGAAGTCCTTCCTTCATCTGACCAAGCTCATGCGCACCTGGGCTGGGTCCCTTGGGGACTGAGGAAATATGCTCTTTCCCCATTTGAGATTCACCCTGGGTCCTAGCAGGTATATGAGCCACAGGGCGCCACAGCCCTGTGTGTGTCTTACACACAGCCCTTCCTATTACCCCTCTCCATGCTCATCATATTCCATCTGTTAAGTTCCAGGATAGGAGAAGTTAAGGCTGGGCCTCAGCCCAGATAACCTGCAAGGGTCTGTCTGACCCTGCCCCCTGCTGTGGCACAGAACATCTCAGCCCAGCTCTGGGGACATTTGGGGTCAGGGAACTGGATATGAAGGACTATCCTTGGAGAGGAGGGTGCCTAGCAACATCCTGACTCCACTCAGGAGATGCCAACACACTCCCCACCTCCTGACACACACACCCTATCATGACAACCCCAAATGTCTCTAGACATTGCCAAATGTTCTCTGGTTGACAACCACTAAGCTAAATCAAAAGAGACCCAGTTCCTAAGTGTCAGCGACTGGCACTCCACAGTTTTGGATCTAAGTTCCAAATGACAGAGAAATGTCTTGATGCAAGTGTTGGCAAGCATTTTCTGTAAGAGACCAGGTAATTAATATTTCTACTTTGCAACCACACAGCCTCCATTGTAAGCACTCATCAGTTAGTGTGGCATGAAACAAACACGTGGGCATGTGGCTGTGAGCCAATCCACCTCGTTTCTGAGCACCCAATGTCAAATGCATGCTATTTTCATTGTCATGAAGCGTTCCGATTTTTCCCACCATTTAAAAATCACAAGGCATCCCTAGCACAAAGAAGATAGCCCTGGTTTTAAAGACCTCAGAGATCTCTGTCAGACCTTTTGAGGACTGTCATAAGGTCAAGGACGGAGATTGAAGTTGCTGAGGAGGCCTGGTCCTCTAGGGGTGGGAACAGGATTACTTGCTCCTAATTTGACCCAGGTACTGGTTCTAGCCCCACTGATCTCCTCAGGAGCAACACGCTTCCAGCACCCACTGCAAAGTGAGCTCCTTGTCTAAATCTTATTCCAAATGCCAAGATGGCAAGAGAAGAGGTTCAAGCCAGGCTCAGCTTCCCCTCAACCCCCACAGTGCACAGCCTCTGAGCAACTCCACAAGCTGCACCCATGAAATCCAACCTTGACCTTCCTCCCAGGGAGGCCTATATCGCCACAGCCTTCCAGCAGACGGGGACCTGGTAGTGCATCCATCTGGCTGTGACCCTGGAGGACAGTCCTTCATGGCCCTTTAGGCTGCACTGTCACATCCTGCAGCAGGCTAAGATGCTGAATGGGCTAAGCTGCGCCCTGCTCCTCTTGCCAAGCTGTGAAGACTACAACATAAGACTAAATGGCATGCCTTAAGCTTTTCTGTCTTCTTCATCTTCTCTCTATCCTCAACTTCATTCTGGACTTGGTCCTGCACCCATGTACTAGCTGCGCTTGCTCGGAGGGCTTTGTACAATATAGCTTGTTCAGGGCACCAGTGCCAGTATAGGAAAAGAAATATCTCTGTGCTCAAACATGATGCTATCTACCTCCATCCTGGTCCCCTAAAGAGAAATGGACGTCAAATATATACTGAGCATCAGACACTAAGCCAAGAGGACAATGATATAAGATGCAGGGAAGACATTCATCACAATACAGTAGTAGCCTATGGTCTGATAAGGGCATAACCGGTAGGGTTGATGTGGGCCTAATGCATGAGAGCAAGGAAACTTAGCCAGTGAACACAAAGGAGATTCCAAGCCAGAAACAGTACAGAGACATGCAATAGGAGAGTCCACATCGTTTCAGAAAGGGTAAGTGGGTGTACATGACTGACGTGAGCTGGAAAGTGTGGACTAAAGAATCATAATGTCACAGTCCCTGAGTGTCGGGGAAGGAGATGGGGCTCTAAGCTGAAAGAAGAGTTAACCAGAAAGTGCTCGCACCTGATTCAGGCTGAACCTTAGACTTCCAGCATCCAAAATGGTGAAAAGGAAGTATCTGTATTTTAGATGTTCATCCTAGGGTATTTTCTTATAGCAACCCAAGGTGCCCAAGAAAGGGAGCTGGGGGAGCAGCGGAAAAGGTGAGGGGCCTTGTGTTAGTTGGGTTCCCCAGAAAAACAGAAGCACAACATGCACAGCAACTCCTGGCCTTCTGGTAGAGTTATGTCCAATAAATCCGTTCAGGTAAAAAAAAAAATGTAAGTTAAAATGTGGCTCAGTGGCTGAGAGCACTTACTGTGCAAACAGGAGGCCTTGAGTTCGAATCCTCAGCACCTACCACTGGGCATGCCCAGCGCTGGAGCAGGGGAAGAGGGTGGCCAGAGACTGGAGAATTGCTGGGCCAGCGGGGGGAAATTTAAAATCAAAACCTGAAGTATTCTTTCTATTGAATGAACCTCATTTTTATAGTATTATAAAGTAAAAACAAAATCTCAGGTCAAGAACTGGGAGTGTGTACATGCAAAGTGTGAGCTACATATGCTGGGTATATTTTGAGGAATTGGCCTGCATGACGATGGAGGCTGGATAGTCTGCATTCTATGAATGGAAAAGCCCGCAGCCTGGAAAGCCCCAGGCAGGAATTGGTGCTGTGAAAGTCAGGCTTGGTGGTACACACATGCAATTCTGGTGTAGGAGGGTCCTTCTGTATTTCTGTAGTTTTCATTGGTTAAATAAAGAGACTGCCTTGGCCTGTAAGATAGGGCAGCCCTTAGGTGGGCAGAGTAGACAGAACAGAAGGCTGGGAAGAAAGGAAGTGTGGCAGATGCCATGATGCTCCTACCTGAGATAGACATTGATTAGACTCATGCAGGTAAGCCATGACTCATGGTGATACACAGATTACTAAATATGGGTTAACTAATATGTATAAGAGGTTAAAACTAATGGGCCAGGCAGTAATTTAATTAATACAATTTTTGTGTGGTTATTTCGAATGTAAGCTAGCTGGGCGGCCAGAAGCAAGGGCCTGTGCTCCTCTTAGATGCTGGGAACACAGCCCACACCCTTTTACCACACAATCACAGAACTTGGGAGGTGGAGACATGAGATTAAGAGTTCAAGGCCAGTCTCAGCTTCATAAGACCCTATGTCTGAAAACAAAATAAACAAAACAAAACAAAATAATAATGAATGTCCCAGTGTTCTGTCAGAGTGTCTTATTTCTCAGGTATAGCACAGTCTTGGTCTTAAAGCCTATTGACTCATTGGATAAAGCCCTGTCCCCTTGTCAAAGGCCACGTCCTTACTGAAGTTGATTGATTGCAGACATTGGTCGCATCTACCAAATGCTTCACAGAACCACCAGGATTTGTGGGTTTTCAATTAAGCAAGCCCAAGCACATGGGCCCTTAAAAGTGACCATTATAACTCAGGGTTCGGGTTCCCTGGGGTTTTCCACCAGCCCACAGCCATCAAGCTTCAAGGAGGTGGGTGTGGCCAAGGAGTCTGTCAAGCTGCCAGCTGGAGCCTCCTGTCCTTGAGTCCTGGTAGAGGAGGAATGGCTCCAGATCCAGCCTTCCTTCAGGATCAGTGTGGCTCTGCTGCTGCTTGAAGAGGGACCAAGGGTAACACAGTGTCCTGATTAGGCCATGCCAGGTCCTGATGCTCACTCCAGCTGTAAAAGGGAGCTTCTACAAAGGGTACCTGAAAAAAAATCATGGGTGACCCCACAGAGACAGTGAAGAAGGAACCTGGGAGTCCAGATTAAAGTCGATCTACAGGCCAGTCAGTTTCCATGTCTAGTATCTCCATCAAACTCTCTCCTTGTGTCCATGTCCCATATCTCCTCCATCAAACTCTCTCCTTCTGCCCATGTCCCGTATCTCCTCCATCAAACTCTCTCCTT